>CM046536.1:4855000-5185000 GCA_024713555.1 Spirodela polyrhiza
CCAATGAACTTAACCACGGAGGAGGAGTCGAAACAACATGCATTTGAGGAATATATGTTATTTCGAGATTCTCCTGTTATTTCCATATGGGGCGTGCTTAACTCCAGAGTTTTTTTGCTAAACTCCGGTGGTAACTCCTGACTTTGCTGAACTCCTGAAGTATTATATATGCTCCCACTTAACATGAAAGTAGGTTTTGATTGAGAGGGATGAAGTAGATTTTAATATGAGTTAGCCTTCGAAAAAAGAAATAAAGCAACTGTGTTCTCTAGATGTGCACCAAAATCAATGGCATTTAGATAAATTGTGATTGAAAATATCAACATAGGATCATATCTTGTAGGCGTACATGTATTGATCTCTTCTCATCTAGACATGGCAATGATTTAATCAATTCCCAAAATTCACTTCAGTTCTTTCTACTCCTTTCTTTTTAGTTTCTTTATATTACCCAAGATTACATAAATATTTTTAAGAATAATAGAAAAACTGCTCTAACTATTCATAGACAGTCAAGGATGTTCACTTTTTTATATGAGAGGTATACTTAACAAACACTTTTCAAGATCAAAGGAAATTACTCAATGATAAAGCTTTTTTTGACGCTTGATCAGAACCATTGCGGTGCTGAAAAATGAATTATTCTTGTTCTTTACATTCTTCGTCTTGATGTCTTTTTTGAGGTCATAGTTAGTGATGCATGGATAAGATGACTTCATTTGGTTTTGTTTGAAACATGTAGATGACATACTTCTTTTCTTCTATTTATTGAAACATGTCATTCAAATTTGTTTGAATGAAAATTATTTCAATACCTTTGATTTGAATGTTTTTTCCATCTCTCACTCATAATTGATTGATGTGTCACCTCACAATACATACTTTCCCTAGACACATGGTTACTATATGGAAAACGAATAAACCATGCTCAAACTTACGTATCATTTGAGTCATATGAGTAAGAATTAAGCTAGCCTTCATCATTCGGTATTTGCCTGTTCTATTACAAATAATAGCCTTCAATGTGCTTATAATTTTTAATACAAAATTGATTGTGTGTAATATTATAATCTTTTTGATGCTTTTATTATTTGAAATTATGTATGTTATCACTCTTCTACTTCCACAATCATAGTGACTCTTGAAATTGGCATCTATTACGTTAATGCTGGCTAAAAATACCTTTGCCATTATTCTCTCTATTTGAGATTTCACCCTTAGCTTCAAATGTCTATTCATGCACTTTCTTGTTTTAGCAAAGAACCCATTACCACATTTTATGGCTAAATAAGAAATATTTGAATCTTCAATTATGATCAAACTAGGAAGAAAATTTTTTAAATGTTTTAAAATTTTTTTCAATAATTCGATTAACAATACAAAAATTTGGAGAGCAGAAATCTCAAATAAATTCAGTTAGCTTCATAAAAGTTTCGTAAGTTTTACATATATTTGAAGCTTTACTGTCGTGTCCTTAATATCCTTGTGTAACTCATTCATAGTTCTCTATATTTCTATGGATGTCCTAATAAAGGTGATTATGAAAAAATCACATTCAAAATGATATCTTGTGACTCTAGAATGATTTTCATAGTCTTCTTTTGATTTTCCTTTAAATCTACCCTTTTAGAATTGATGAAACGTTGATGCAATTGATAGTAAGGTTTAGACCTGAATCCACAAAACCTGGACCTTGGAGAAGAAAATAGGTATTCAATCCACATAATTAGAACCTTCAACTTTTGAAATAAAAAAGGGGAAATCTTAAATCAATATAATTAAATGTTAACCCTTGAATCTATAAGGAGTCACTTGAATCCATAAGTGAACGGGGGGTAATATCATAGAAGAAAAAACGTTGAATAATTAAATTGACTTAAGTTTTAGTGACAGCCTCTACATAGGTCCAAAAATGAGGTGGTGTGCTTAAAAAAAAGATCCTGAATTGATCATAAAATAGAATCTAGGAAACTTGAATAAACTCTAAAATAACATAAAACATACTCTAAACATTATTTAAGACAAATATACAACAGTAAAAGCATGTAGTCACTTTGCATAGAGTGGAATTTCATAAAGCAACTTTTTATACTTAATTGAACCTAATTAGCTAACCGGCTATCCTTTAACAATCTCCTCTTTACAGCCCAATTCTAAAATAGTTGGATATCTAGTTTCTAACTATTCTTTAGATTGTGTTAGGGGTCACAACAATATCTCATGTTTCATAAGAATTCATCCTTGAGTCTTCATTTGAGTTTCTATAGCAGTCATAAATATCATTTACATTAAAATGTCTAAAATAGTTACATTTATAGAAGCTAAATGAGATATCTGTTATACTTAATCTTTTGTAAAACTCTAAATAGTTTATATTTCCTGAGCTTTAATTGTTGTAGATTCTTATTTAGAAATGTTTTTTATGTAAGTTATCTGCAACATGATTACCAACTTTTAATATTTTCTGTCCTTTTTTCTTATCCACCACTGTGTTATAATTGATTCTTTTATGATTTGTATTGATGTGACCTAAGATATTATTTACAATAGTACTCTTTCTTATTGGTCTTAGAAACTACAATAGATCTAAAATATTTTTTAAAAGAAACTAGTAAACAAAAAAAATAAAATTGCTTAGTTGAATGATTAACCATCATATTACAAACAAACTCTACTGAGGCCAAAACATAATCTTATTGTATCGATTTCTCTCATAAAATACAATAATTACATTCCTAAGAATTATACTTTTATTCCTTTAGTTTAAAAAATTAAAAATAAAAATATATTGATCATTGATTATATTATTTTTGATGTTTGAAATCTCTAGTGTATTATAAAATTATTATATAAACTTTTTTAACTTATTATGATCTTATTACTAGTAATCAAATCTAAAACTTAAATCCCTAAGATAAAGAGGTATAGAAATTTTTTAAGATAAAGATTTATCAATTGAAAATTATATCATATTAATAAACATGTGTTGATACAATTGTAAAAGTGATATTTTTTTGGATCATCTATGCTTATGAAACTATATACTTTCGAAGTTAATCAGATTTGTATGATAACAAAGAATGCATCTTATATTTAATTTTGAAATAACATCTTAAGAGTGACATGATAGATGCTTACATGGAGAGGTGAAGGTAAACTAGATTATCTAGAGATGATGTACCAAACCAATCTTTTTCATGTTAACAAGGTATAAGTTAAATTTGAGCTAAAAATATTGTGAAAATAGAGAAATTCAAACTTCAAAAAAAAAAGGTCCAAACAACATTACATCAACTATAAAAAATAGTAAGCTGTTGAACAGTATTAAATCTTGGAGGTCCCACAAAATAAAAGAAACCAGTACATGATGAAGGCTTAATTATTTTCCTACTAATAACATCTAAAACTCAATTTAACTTTGCAAACTTATCGTTCATCAATAGAAGTAACTAATTGGATGAAGGAAACTAATCATGATGCATTATATTACTAAAAGATTAATTACTGATTGATGTAAGAGCTTAATGGTCAATATAAAAAATAAATTTATATTGAATTAATTATGCATAAAAATAACATAAAATTAAAATTCATTGATTATTCAGTTCAAATTCAACAGTAGACAGTCCATGATCAATAATTGTATAAAAACCTTATAGAGTAATATAGTTCCAAACACAACTATTGAGGGATTACATTCAACTTCAAATAACTTTTTAAAATTTATATCCTAAAGTAGGAGTAGGATACAATTTCTCTTTTGATCAAAATGAAATATCTTACCAACCTTTTCAGTTCATGTGAAATTATCTTTTTTATGCATTGAGTAATTAGTAATGGAGCCAGTATAACATATATTTCAAGTGGAGCAAGAAACACAAAAACCTAAAGATAAATCACTTTCTGTTTTTAGTTTATTTTTCATAAATGAGTAATATTCTTTTTTTTTCTCATCTTTGTAACTCTTGTTTTTGAACTGAATCTTAGCGTGGGTTTTTGTCCCTTTTTTTTTTGGTGAAGAATTGGGGGAGTTTTCATTGAAAATCTCCTATTGCAAGTGAAGAACCGTGGGATTCTTCCTTCTAAAACTCCTCTTTCCAGAAACCAATTGGCAGAATTGTTGTCCTCTTCTTTTTCCTTTCTCTGATGAGCTGGGAGATATAATCTTCATCCTTCTTATTTTATAGTAAAGCATCGTTCATTTTCTGTCATCATCATCTATTTTTGATTTTTCTTGTTCCATATTTTCCATCATGATTGCATGTTTCACTTTCCGTTGCAATCTTCAAGTAATTTTTATTCGTTCTTCCTCATTCTTCTCTAATTGTTTCTTTCATCCTTCTGTCTGATTTTTCTCATTCTTTTGTGATTCTTCATTGCAATTTCTCACTCAAAATTTTCTCATTTATCCATTATCCAAGTGAGAGAGAGAAAGATAGAAAGAAGAATGAAAGAGAGAAATGTTAAATTGCACTAAACCATTCTAGAATACTAAATAATAGTTCAGCAATATTATGAAATGAATATTTTGGATCCTTAAGAGGTCAGGTACAGGTCAAACTTAAAGGGCAGACAACAATTTGTTTTATTTATGTTTCAAAACCCATTTAATAGAGATCAATGAAACTTTGTTTAAAGGGATACACGATCTTTACATCCTAAGACAAAAACCACTAAATTATTCTAAATAGTAAATATTTTATTAGGCCCACTAATTGGATCCATTACGCCCTTCAAATTGGGCTCGTCAAACAAATCGATTTCAGCTAATCAGTCCCAATAATTTTATTAACTTAACCTTGAAATGATGCAGAATAATCACATAAATTCACCTTAAATCCAGAACAAAAACTAAATCAATTCTGACTTAAATTCAGGATGAATATTGAAATCAATGTCATTTATTTTATTCTAAACAAAATCACAGTAAAATAACACCATTCCATGGGTCACATTCAAAATTTGATGCCAAAGCTATCATATCATCTTAAAATTATTTTAAAATATTTAAGGTTTTCATAATAATAAATTATTAAAATTAACACTGAATGAGATGACTAGTTGACCAAGTAGGTTCTGATTATCATGAAAACACCAATGCCATCTAATCCCTTGGCTTTTTCATCTATAATATACATGGAGGTTTGGTAGTCTCATTTCTTGATAGCAAGTTTGCCTTTTTTATTATATTTTGACGAATTCTTTGAATATTTTTGCTCTATATGGATCAACGTCTATATGGATATTTTTGCTCTATAAACTTTCACCTTTGATTGAAGACATTTTAATCTGAGACAAGTAATGACCTATCTTTTCTAAAATGTTTCTATTTTTTAGGGAATATCTGATAATCTAAATAATTACATAATAATATCCTCAATATTTCTGTATATTATGTTTTAATTTTAATGAAAATTATTACAAAATATTTTAATTCGGGAAAACTAGATTTACAATGATTTCTGATTTTGATGCTAATTCCTAAGAATTAAAATTTTTAAATTAATCATGAAACATGATGAAATATTTTAACATTTTTTCATTATTTTTTAAATATTTTTGAGAATATTTGTACATTGATTCTGAAAATTTGAGAAAAATTAGGATTAATTAGAAAAATTTGGACTTGAGAAACTAACAGAGTATATTTAAAAATATCAATTTGAATTATTTGATAACCTAACACACTTATAATTGATTAAAAATAATAAAAGACTAAATATTTTCATAGTTTTCAGGGTAATAGTAGATGCATCAATTGCTGCAAGAAGTGCACCAAGTAGTGAGAACAAATCCATGAAATCTATGCCCATGAAAATTACAAGATGATGATTCACAAAATAGATATTTATTGTCCATAATTTAACATGTTTAAGAGTATGAAAACATACATCTCAATATGTTTTTGAGATTAAAATCGTCAAATTTAGATATATTCATTTATTTGTAAGAATATAACAATTGAATTTGTGCATTATTTTTATATCATTAATTTTCCAGCAGCCTTGTGCATCCCATTGTCCTTATAAA
The DNA here is from genome assembly GCA_024713555.1 of Spirodela polyrhiza. Taxonomy (NCBI): domain Eukaryota; kingdom Viridiplantae; phylum Streptophyta; class Magnoliopsida; order Alismatales; family Araceae; genus Spirodela; species Spirodela polyrhiza. The sequence goes on from CM046536.1 coordinate 4,861,031, forward strand.
TCATGAAAATATTTATCTAGATATCATATAATTATATATGCATTTTAATTTTTTTATGGAATTAACCCTACTAGACTTCACTGATGTCAAGTAGTTTATTTTTCTAATGGATGTTTTCAGGCTATATGTGCATAGGATCTAGGTAAATTAATGTGGACAAAGAAGCTATGGGTGAAGATGCATATTGGGCCAAAGGAGGGTGTTGAAGAAGCTAATTGGGCTAGGAATGTGAAACCAGTTGTCACACAAGGATGAAGACAATAATGTAGAAAAAAGATTAAGTAAAAAGTAGAAAAAAAGGTAAATGAGGATGAACAGTCCAATCACATAGTGTGCTTGTCTCCCACATGATTGAAATGGTAAAAATGTAAATAAAACATGACTGTGTTAGAACTCAAGCATGAAAGGTTCTTATAGTGTTGTTTTGTTATCTCAATTTGTCACTTGGAGAGGGCCTAAATTTTGCTGCATTACTCCGCATTATGCTAATTTACTTGTCTCTATCTCTCACCCAGAGAGAGCTAAAATGCCAAAGCCAAAAGCTCCATTCCTTGCCATTAGAGATGGCAAAAAAACTCTTACATCTGGTTTCCCCTTCGCTCCCTCTCACTTATCCTCAATAATGGGCCTTGATATTGTGCTCAACATTATTGGTCCAATACCATTCAACCTTGCACCTTCCTTAAACTCACCAAATATGATCAGAAAAAAAATCTGTTTTCTAAATTGTAACTTCACAAGCACTTTCCTATCAATTTTAAAAGAAAATATACTTATCAAGGTTGTATTGTAGACAATCATGTTAGAATAAGTAATGTCAAATGGTGTTAAAAATACTATGATTTAAGTAGAAATTTATGAAATGCATTCAAGGATTTGCTTTAATATATTTCATTCAATTTTGTCCCTTTTCACATTGATTAATGGAGTACTTATTATATTGTTTTCTTGGCTTGAAAGAAATTCTTGAATTTGAATCATAAAGCAATATAACTTATTAGACATGCACAAGAAATACTTGAAGCCATCAGTTTATGTTATGTTGATTCTTGGAGAAATGTTGTATTGTAATGTTTATCATAGGACTTGTCTACTAGAAGAAAATGAATTTTAATATTGAAGATATTAAAATAAAAGGAATTATTAAGCCCTGAATTGTTAAATAAGAAAGTTATGAATGACTTCAAAGATAAATTGACATCCAACTAATGCTTTTTCTATGTAGCCAACCACTTAGAGAAATATTGACATCTAACAAATTGGTATAGTATGAAATTAAATTTTGTGTTGTAATCCATTGATAAATACTTTTTTAGTCTAAACAGTTTTTATGTATCATATTGATGTTAAGATGGAATCATGGCTCCATGATTATTGATTGCTTTTGGTTATATTAGATTGATGTAATCAGGATATGAGAGAAGCCTTATGCTATGCATCCAAGTACAATCCTAGAATATAAATGGTTTCCATTGATTTATAGCCTAATGATAGACCCTTAAATGTGTTTTCCAACACAGTTGAAACTTGAGGATAGTTCCTACTTAAAGTTTTAGTCACTACATAGTCCTAACTAGGTCATATATAAAAGTTATATTTCAATATATTCTAGATAATAAAATAAGATATTAATGTAGTGATAATGAGATACAATGACTACATTTAATGTTGACAACAACATGGGGCATCTATAACTAAATTCCATCATGACAGTGGTGACTCCAACTGATCAATCTTCTTCTTTGATGGTTGAATGATAAACATTTCTTTGTAGACTTTTAGACATATACATTTATTAGATGGCGAAATAAATTTCACTTCTTTTAGATTCAAATGAATCACAAAAATTAATATTATTTCATAGAAATGTTGCATGCCAACATTGTTATATCATCTTACAACCTAATTATAAATATTGAAGATCTTCATATTAATAAATTATTAAAATCAATACTCAAACTCAATGACTACTCTATCCAATAGGTTTTGATTATCTTCCAAAGACCATTGACATCTAATCCAGAATCTTTTTGTCCTGTATTAGATATATAATGTAGGTGAAGAGCTTTGGCAGCCTTCTCTACAGAGAATGAATTTGGCATTTTCTATTAAATTTTCATAACATCCTTGGATTTTTTTTATATATGGATCAAAATGTGGTATGGCTAAATTTTTTCTATTGTATCCTTGCAAATAAACTTCCATCTATGTAATTAGGGATATTTACTTCAGGAAAATAATGAATTATTTTATCTCAAATTCCTATTTTTGTGGTGACAATCTCAATCCACTCCATCTGAGTATGAAAGAAGCATAAACTATGGTGTTCACTTTTAAAATAACATGACTCACATGTTTCATAGATTGAATGTAATACTTAAATTTGATGAAAAAACTAATACAATAATTTATGCTTGAATTTAACATTTATGATGATTCCTAACTTAGCCTTTTTGAATATAATAATTTATTTTACATGAAAAATCAACACTTGAAGCCATCAATTTGTATCATGTTAATGCACACATAAAGTGTAGTTTTTAGTGTTTATTATGGGAAACTTGTATATAGAGGAAACTAATTTAAATGTTGAAAATATTAAAATAAAACTGAATTTTTTGAGACCTGAATTATTAAATTAAAAACTCAAGACTTACAACACAATGTTAACATCCAACTAATACTTACCCAAATCGCAACCACTAGTAGAAATGTTGACATCTAATAAGCTTCTTGTCAATGTTTGTTGTCACTTTGTACAATATTAAAGCGAACATTGTATGTTGTGATTCGTTCATAAATGTTAAAATTTCTTATATATCCTGTTGCTAATAAGATGGAATCATAATTTCATAATTATTTATATCATTTTATTAGATTTATGTCATCAAGATCTAAAAGAAGCCTTAGACTATATTTTCAAGTACATTCTTGGAATATAAATGGTTTCTATTGAGTTATGGTCCAATGATATCTTAAATTTATGACCTCAAACATAAGATTGTAACTTGAGTATTTTTTCTATCTTAAAGTTTTGCTCACTCCATTCTTAGTGTTATTTGGGTTATAGAAAACCTAGAGGAAGGTCATACATAAACTGATATTTAAATATCTTAGATAATAAAACAAGATAATGAATTAGAGATAAGGACATGCGATGACTATTTAACATTGATGACTAGGCGAGGCATCTATATCTAGATTTCCATCATGACAATGGTGACTCCAACTGAAAAACCTTCTTGTTTGATAGTTGATTGATGAATATGCTTTCGTAGACTCATGGTCATCTACATTTATGAGATAGGTACAAGATGACAAGATGACTTAATGAATTTTTCTGATGTTCTTGGGATTTATTTTTAAAATATGGAAGAGGAAGATGATGAGTTCAAGCATTTAAAAATTATAAATTAAATAAAATTGAATGGGGGTCTTAGGCACTGTAAAAGGCATACAAATATTAAATAAATGAGTAATGTTACGATTTTTTGAACCCTTCAAATGTCTCTAGAAGGCATCTAACAAGCTTAGAATTGTGAACTCACAATACCTACCTTCTATGGACTTGGAAAAATTCAGTTGATAAAAGAGACAAATAACTAGCTATGTAGGCTGGACAAACCTTTGATATAATCAACCCATTCCTAAACTTTAATAAGGTTCTATTATTAAATGAAGATTTCTCCTGGATATTAATGTATTATTCAAATTATTATGCTTCTTTTAAGGTAGAATTGAAATTTTTTTTTATTGTTCCTTATAGTTTCATATTTTGTCTTTATCATTGAGATTTCCATACAGATTGCTGTTATGATTTTCTAAACAAAATTTTGTTTCCTTGAAATTCTAGGATGATACAAGAAGTCTGTACTTTAAGTTTTACATTGAACTGGAGGAATTATAATGATTCAGTTTTTCGTGCGCTCGACCATATAAAAGTCAAAGATCTTGCCGCAACGTGGAGTTGGAGTTAGAGCGAGAGAGAGAGAGGGAGAGTGTGTGTGTGACAGAGAGAGAGAGAGAGCAAAAGAGAAGCATAAAATGGAAATACAAAAATATAGTCTATGGTCTAAAGCTGTTATCTGACATAAGTTAGAGAAAGAAATACATGTATTCTCTAATCCATTTCAACATTCCCGAACATCTGTAATCCGAATGTTTCTCTGCAAAGATGTATGTAAGCGAATTTTCTGGAAAGAATTATAAAACCCAGTTTTATTTTGGAAGCAAGCTTTACACAATTACAAACACAAGACATTTAATTAAGCATCGAGTTACGAACCTCTGCCCGTGCACCGGGTGATTACGCGGTTACCTAGAGTTGACTAGTGAGCTCTTCGTAATGAATGTCGATCTTCGCTTCATCCGATAGAGGGCCGTTGTCGTATAAACTTTACGAAATAGAGGTGAAGCTCTCTCCTTAAACTTCACCACAAGGAAGAACGTAATACGGTACGCGACAATCAGGAGGAAGATTGCCCCAAGATCCCACCATTTCGAGTGTTTCAGACTTATCCCGTACATAGTCTCAAGAGCTTCTGCACCAGTCATTTTAGTATCTCCGGGCTCCAAAGGATCAAATTCTAGTCCAAGCAGATCGTTCTTGTAGCTTCCCTATGAAATCAGCATAGACTTTCCGGTAAACATGATGCCCATAATTTAGAGAAAATTCTATAGAGTTGAAATGCAATACAATGTTGCTAGTATCTACTTGGACCATGTAATTACAGCGACAATTATCTGCATCTAGAAAATTGAAATTTTAACCAGACAACTAATGATACGGTGGTATGTCCAAATGAGTATATAAAGACCCGTTTTTGCCAACATTCCGATTCATCTCTCACTAGACCTGTATAACACAAGCATTGAATCCAAGGTAATGGACATACCTGCAGTGCCCAAGATCCATAGCTTATGTAGGAAATAGGATATCGCCAAATAGGCTTTGGAAGGTCACGCAGCAGCCGGAAGAACCCAGACGTCATCATCATAATACCCTGGAAAACGCCACAAATTACGAAAAAGGGTGTTGTTATAATGATAAAATTCTTCAGCGAATGATTCAATAGAGAAGACGACTCTCCTTACCATGACGCCGGCTCCCGTTATAATGCCCATGAGGAAGTTGGGCACAAGCGCCGCAATGATCATCATGAGGCTCTCAATCGAAGCAATGCTTGCAAAAAGGGTTAGGGTGGAGTAGGCCCAGTAGCTGAAACCTGGGCGGAACTTAGCCATGTTGTAGGTAATGGATCCTGTACAGAGGCACATGACGAACAGAAAGGGGAACGACGAGAAAAAGTTTGAAAGGATGTAGACAGCTACGCCGTAATGACCATTGAGCCTCTCGTAGTAGAAAACTTTCATCTCCTCGACGAAGGAAGGGAAGCCTCCTATGGACATGAAAGTCATGAAGCCGGAGATGAACCCGCCACACGAGGCTCTAGCCAGTATAGACGTGTAGCTCGAGCCCACGTCGTAGAAGATGGTTCCCACGCAGATGGAGACCACGATGTAGACGACGATTCTCAGCCAGTAGTAACCGATATCTCTAAGCATGTTGACGGTCGATCTTCTTGTCAAGGTCGAGAGCTGCTTCCACCAGCCGGCATGGCCCCCTCTTACGGGTTCCACCGGTAGGCCTTCCTGTAATCAGACAATGCCACGACCTAACTTAGTTCAACCCTAAAGGATGAGTGGCGTTAATTTGGAAGATCATAGGTGTCAAGATTGGGGAAATGAGGGTGTTTACTATCGCGGAGACTTCTTCGATGCGTTCTCGGACAATGGCAGCGTATTCGGATGTCTTGTATCTGTTAATGAGCATTGTCTTGATCTCTGATGTGCTCATGTTCATCAGAGGATCTGAGGACACGCCCACCTCCTTCACCATGCAAGAAAGAGAGCAAGTCAACGAGAGAGAAAGAGAGAGAGAGCGAACGAGAGAGGGAGAGAGATGCTTGGTACCACGGTGGAATGGATGCGCGAAAAATATTAAAGAAAGCAAGATATAATTACCTTGTTGCGGATTTTAAGGGAGCCTTTGAGCGTGGCGTTCACGTGGTCAAAGTCGGAGTTGATGCAGCGGAGGAAGTGATCTGACGGGTTCCTCCTGCTGGGGCATCGGAATCCCATATGGGCAAAAAACTGTGGTTTCGATCATGTTGGCACAACACATCGAAGTACAACCCACATGAATACGAGTGTTAGTAGCTTTTGAAAAAATTATGATCTCAAGACCTACTGAGTTTCCAATTTACAATGATAAATTTCTTGTTTTATTTCGTGGGTTGATACTAAAGATGCGGAAAAGAGAAAAGAGAAAATTTTCTTTCTTGGATGTGACAATGGATAAGAGCTCAAGGAATCGGTTAGTATCGACTATGGACAATAACCCAACATTCTCCAGAAATCTTTCTGATCGGTTAGGTCAGCCCAGTGACGTCAAAATTGCGTATTAATTACGAATTTTTTTAAAATAATACGGAGGAGACTATCATTTGGATACGGACTATTATTTTATATCAAATATGCACATAATAACAATACGTATTATCTAGACACGCAAAAGTGCCCCGAAAGGTAACTTGGGAAAATATGCCAAAAGAAGTGTCGACCAATACTATTTTTTGTTAGTTATATATGGAGCGAGCGCTATACTTGTCTACCTGTGAAACGCGCATTAAATAATGCAGACTTAAAGATCGACCGACTACAATCCCGATCCATCAAGATCACGTTGGTCCACCGGCCTGAAAACCAAGAAAGTGAATAGGAACCGGTGGGTGTAGGTTGGAATTGACGAAGATCAGCTCGATGAGATCCATATCGGCCGATTCCAATTTATTCATTCCGTTTATTCGACAATCGTTGTCTCCTTTTATCCTTCGTTTCAAATCTATGTTCGGCCCAGAACCAGACACAAGCTGTGATCTAATTGAAGCAATCGGATCTGAGTGTCGTGGTCGCCGACGCCCCCGGGCAGGGGCGCAAACGACAGGAATGCCGGAGGGCTGACCCAGCACTGTGACAGCGCCGTGCTTGAATAGGCAGATGGAGAGCGGATAAAAGGATCAAGAAACGGGAAATTCAGGAAAAAATGGATTTGGACGAAGAGGATAAGTGGAGAACGACTTCTAAAGGAAGAAACTAGTCAAAGTCACTGTGGGAGGGGTACTCCAACTGGAACGGCAAGTTGTTATCGGGCATTTAATGATCTAAACCAGCTACCCCGCCATGAATTTGATGCGTGATGAGACCCAGAGTTGAAGACGACCTCTTAATTGCGCCCGTCGGCAATACTGGATCTATCCCCGCCACCATGGCGCAAGATAGATCTCGATGTGGTAAGTTCTGGCCCATAATATGGGCAGCTACAGAATTGGAGCCATGTAAACTGGATGGCTGAATCACGGGATTCGTGGCGTACTCGTAAAAGATATTAAGTAATAGCTATAATTTCAATCAGGTGCATTGGGCTTTACCTCCGTGGCCAGTTTGGAGTCGCCAAAGTAGACTGCTTCGCCGCCGGAGAGGAGGCAGAGGTCATCGAAGAGGGCGAAGACCTCGCTGCTGGGCTGGTGGATGGACGCCACAACGGTGCGGCCCTCGCGCGCCATCTGGCGCAGGGTCAGCGCGACGAAGAACGCTGAAGCGCTGTCAAGGCCGCTGGTGGGTTCATCGAGGAAGATAAGCGGGGGGCGTGTGAGTATTTCCAGCGCGATGGCCAGCCGCTTCTTCTCCCCGCCGCTGATCCCCCGCAGATGCCAATTGCCGATGGGGCGGTCGGCGCACTCCGCCAGGCCCATCTCCTCCAGCGTGTTCTCTACTACTGCCCGCACATCTTTTCCCGGCACCCGCAGCCGCGCCGAGTATGCCACCGTTTCCCGAACTGTCAGCGTGCCGAGGAACATGTTCTCTTGCGTCACGTACGCCTGATCTCACTCAAATCGGTGGCAGCTCAGTGTGCGATGATATGAGGAAACCGGCGTGCTTGAGAGAGCAATAGAAATGACATCCTCACCACTACTCCGTAGTCCAGCCTCCTCTTGCGGCCGTTCAGAAGGACACTCCCCGTTAGCAGGATGTTCCTCCCCAACCTCCCTGTGATTCACTCCCACAATTAGCGAATCCTTGCTTGGTATGATCGGCAATGAGGATCGTCCTTACCTGCGAGGGAGTCGAGTAAGGTGGACTTGCCGGAGCCCGAGGGACCCATGATGGCAAGGATACGGCCAGGCACGGCGTACCCACTGAGCCCCTGGATCAGGTTCTTCACAGGGCGGTCGTTGCTGTAGCTGGGCAGCACCGCAGTCAGGTCCTTCCACACGAGGTAGCCCGATCCCCCGCCCCACGAACGTCGGAAGGACGACCATGACGGCGCCGCCAAGCTCGTCGTGGCGTCCTCCACCTCCATCGCCGCCTCCATCTTCTCCCTCCAGCTACGATCACCTTGCTAGTGGCGCTTAGAGGCTTACACCATCAGTAACATTGCATTAATAGGGGGAGGCCCAGAGGAGGTGCCGTGGAGCTAGCTACTCACTGAAAGGCATGTGCAACCGTGGGCGTCAAACTTACAGCTTGCCCTTGACGTAGAACCCTGTCTCTGGTTTCTCCGGGGCTATTTAAACCTCAAGTTGGTCTACGCATGGGTTAGAAAACAGGAAACCCGGGTCCCCGTCGAAGAGGACTTCCCTTATCTCTCGCCATTAGTGGGCATCAACCACCTCTGCGACCTCCGTCCTTGTTCAGTAAATGCTCCGGCGGCCAAGTCGAGCCCACCGAGGGTCCCTTCTCCTACTCCCCGGAGACGTCCACATCCCCAACTATATCAGGACTTTGCGCTGCCCCGGCTTCCATTCTCTCTCTCTCTCGCTCTCTCTCTCTCTCTCTCTCTCTCTCTCTCTCTCTCTCGCTCTCTCTCTCTCTCTCTCTCTCTCTCTCTCTCTCTCTCTCCCCCCTCCGCTCCCCTCCCTCCCCATTCAATTCACCACGGGCGCAGACTCGGCGTGCAGGGGTTATCACGGGCAAACCCCGAGCTCTGCCTGACCCACTGCGGTGAGATCCACATGTCGCCATTACTGCGGAGGAGGTGGCGGTCGAAACAGTGCCAAGCAATTACTTGCCAGCGCCGATAAGAAAGGAAGAACCCTCGGAATCTGATCGGACGGCATTATGGCGACAGTCGGCTGCCCCGCATCGCTTACTTTGTCGAGGTGACGGCCACGGTTGGCGGTAAACTTCGGGGGATCCTCCTATTCGGCCGGTAAATAGCCGTTGACTCACCGGCTTAAAGGGCCTTGGTGACGTCTGAAATAATGGATGATGAGGCCGATCTTGAGCACTGGTGACGAAGCCAGCCCCCACCCTGGCCTGTAGAGGATCCCCCCATAGATAGCCCAAGATTTCGACGAGGAGAGAGAGAGAGAGAAGGGGGGGCCACTGAAGCACAGCCAAGTTCGAGGTAGTTTTGGAGATGGGAAGTGTCCCAGGGGTGAACGATAAAATCGGCTGGGAAGTGTCCCAGGGGTGAACGATAAAATAGGCTGGGAAGTGTCCCTATGGGTGGAAAGGGTATCTAGGGTCCTTTTTTGTCTGCGTGTGTGTGTGAGAGAGAGAGCGAGAGATAGAGAGAGAAAGAACATGATCGGTGTCAATACTTCATGTACCATACACTTCCGGGGGGAGTTCAACGTACATATATGCCGTCACAGTAAGTAAACAGGAGAAACACGGGCACGCGACGAACGCCCGCCCGCAGGAAATAATACCCGATACTAAAAACACAGGTCCAGGGCCGATTTCAACGCCATTCTCTCAACAAAAATGGGCTCTTTTTACGCGACAGTCGACCAGTTTTTGCTTACTTGGGGGGCTCGATCGCATGGCTCCCAACCGCGTGCATTCTTTAGTACGTGCGGCTGAAATGCTCTAGTGGGAGGAACATCCGCTGATGCGAAGCGCTCCTCCGGCAGATCTCGAGAGGCTTCACAGAACTGCATGTATGTAGCAATTACGCTTCTGCGGGGACAGGCGCGATAATGTCTGGTGTCGGTGGGGGCGGGCATTCAATGCCTGCATAATGCCCGTGGATAGGGGCATTATGCGGTAGAAGATCTAGGCTAGAATAGGCATGGAGCATGCTATTTAATGGGGACCCTGCCTCTCTGCTTCTGAAACCCTAATTCTTGTTAGTTTCCCATAATCTCCAGGAGCTCAGGCTCTGCGAAGGCCAAGCAAGCTCCGGGAAGACGATGGCTGAGCTTGACCTTTTCTCGACGGAGGTCTTTGGGTAGGGCCGTCCAAACTAGCCGCAAGGACGAAGAAACCTTGTGAAACTTAGGCCGGGGTTAGATCGCCTCAGCCCAGCCTTCCCAACGAACTTGAACAACGAATGGGAGGCAGATAAATATAGACGGATATATATATATATATAGCGAAAGAGAGAGAGAGAGAGAGAGAGAGAGAGAGAGATGGTGAGTGGGTGAGAGAGGGAGGGAACAAGAGTGAGAGTGGTGACTACTGCGTCATTGTTCTTCGATAATGGGAATTCAGAGTTACAGGAGAGAGAGCCGTTGGCAGCTGCGGTGGCGGCGGGAGATTAGACCCCGAGGGCCCCTGCAGCCGGCCGTCCGACCAACCTCTTAGTCCGCTATTCCCTGCCGTTTCCCTTCCTGCCATGCCTGACGGTGCCTGCAGCGCGCCTTCATGGCCACGTGCGACGCAGGAAAGGGAAGTTGTGGGGGGGAGAGAGAGAGAGAGAGAGAGAGAGAGAGAGACAGGTGGAAGGGCCGGTTGGCAAGTACTACTACTACTGCATGCAGAGAGGTGGCGCCTCCTATAGACCCCGGTTTCTCGGATTTTGAATATGGAGGAAGGGAGAGAGAGAGAGAGAGACTGTTGTTTTTAGATTCTCCTGCAGATTACCAATGAGAAATTACGTTTCGCAATTGCGACCCGACCTCTCTCCTGCAGCCAGAGGCCAGTGAGCTAGAGCGAAGAAGAGAGAGACCATCTTGCTGAGGTACTCGCCTTAGCTTGTCAATTCCCAATGAGTTATGGTCGTCCTACCTTGCCCATGCTAGAACCAAACAGTGACCTAGAGAGAGAGAGAGAGAACAAGGAGGGCAGACGCCCGAGTTTGCCTTCAGGAACCCATCTGCTTGAACAGGAGGCAAGCAGGCCCAGGGGGAGATAGAAAAGAGAGAGAGGTAGAAGACCCGACCCCAGTGTTTGCCGTTCATGGGCCTAACGGTTTCAACGGTAGACACGCTCGGGAGGGATGGAGGGAGAGAGAGAGAGAGAGATCTTACCGTTCGGAAGGTGTACGGATAGAAACTGCTTTATACGGCCCCGACCGGGGCCATAGATATCAAAGCCCCGTACTTTGAAAAATTCCGCTCAGAAGGCTTGCAGATCTCCCTATCAACCCTCGTCATCCTGCCCAAGAGAAACGATCCTAACTCAAGAGTGAGAGACTGCGATGAGCGTCTTCTTCCACATAAAAAGGCATAATTAGTAGTTCACCGCATTCTCATAATTAAAAATCAACTTAATCAACGACTCATGGCTTTCTCCAATTTTTCCAAATAATTTCAGATTTTTTTTACAGGGGTCACTAAAGAAAACCATCCACAATTGAAGGTCACCTATCACCAACAAAAAGAAAAATTAGAAGAGAACAATAATAATACAAATCAAATTACTAAATCAAGATAGATAGAAGATAGATCGAGAGAGAGAGAGTGTGTAAAAATAAAAATGATGATAATAATACAAATCAAACTACTGAACCAAATCAGGTAGTTGTTTTAGCCTTCAAGAGACAAAACGCCTCCTTGGTCTCTCAAAATCCATATTTTTTTGAAACAGTTCTAGGGTTCGAGGGATCCCCGGAGAAGGCAACCACACCACGACCTGTGATCGGGTTGTTTTCTTCTAAGATCAACGAAAACCCTCATCAAAACAGAGCAATTTATCAATACCAACGCAAAATTCGAAGAAACTAAACAGTTTCTTGATCTTCAACGAGCAAAGTCCTCTGAAAGCTTGGTTTCTGTTCAAAATCGTCAGCATTTTTAGTGATCTGCAGGTGGGTCAATAAAGCTGATGCAGTCCTTCAATACAACTCAACCAGATATACATTCTTCAGCACAAATCAAGGGGGACCCTCATATGCATTCACCCAAAATACATACATCCATATGAACCCTCAAACAAACAGGGAAGCACAGAGAAGAAGACCGGGAGCAGCTCTGCGGCCCAGATGATCATATACAAATGAAAGAATGGCCCACAGAGAATAACCACTCGAGCATCACAAAAGCCCACACCAGCCATGTTTCCGCAGGAGGAAAGGAAATTGCAGGATGCAAACCAGGCGATGCTGCCAGCATCAGAAGAGGTCGACCTTCCTCTTCTGCATGTCCTGCTTCCACTTGGGCTGTCGATAGAATGCCTCTTTTGGCATCCCAAGGACAGCCTGGAACTCTGCATCGGAGAGGTAGGCCTACAGAGAACCATGGCCGCCACATGAATCGAGGGTGGGGATTCCATAGAAGGGTCCAAGGTTCTCTGGGACGTACCTCTCTTCGCTTATAATCGATCCCCTTGGCTGGGTTGGTGGACTTGGCCTTCAGACGTTCGTAGCTGAAGGTGCATTCAGCTCCATTTTCGATGGCCTGGGGGCTGTCCTGTGCTGGGTCAGAGTCTGCTCCACCGCTCACTGATACTTCCCCGAGAGCCTCTGTGACTGTTTTCTCAGCAGAGTCTTCTGGGTCGTCCACAGAAAGAAGAACCGTCAGCTTCTCGTTTTGCAGTAGCCTCTAAGAACGGCAAAGGAGATGTAAGATTAGCCTCGCGTGGAAGATTGAACATATGATTCACTATTAGACTGGAGTCTTATATAATTTTCATAAAACAAGCTGAGAGGATGATGACAAGCACTTGTACTCCCCTTTTCTTTACGAAGCAGATCATGAATTCTAACTTCCCATCCAAGAACTTCTTTAAAATGAATTTACAGTTTTAAGAGTGTTGAAAATTCTGAGGTGTAAAGAAATAGTGTAAATGCTAAGGGACTTTTGCAAAAAATGTCTAAGGTTACTCCCTATATAAATGACACTAAAGGGGAGTAAACCCTAAGACGGTTGCAGCCATTCTTTCCTCTGTCCTCTGTGACACAGGTCGTTCTTCACCCTCTGTGAGCTCTCTTAATGTGTACTCTGGTTTTACTTCCACTGTTTCTATCTCTGTAAGTCTATTTGTTGTATCTTTCTCACTGTATTAGAAAAGAAAACATATTCCTTTCCACTGTTCGTTCCTCTTCTTGAGGTCCAGAGGAAAGAGTCTTCCTCTATTTTCCAACAAAGAGGATCTAGAGCATGGAGTTGCCTTAGCTGGGTTGAGCAAATTCGAAATAAATCACTCACAGCCAGTTTGCTATTATCAGACTCAGGTTTTCAATTTCAAAGTTTTATGGCACCATAAATAAAAATTAAGTCTTTTCGGAAATAAGAAGGAAAAAAATTTCCTCATTGCAGATGAGAGTTATGAAGATGTTAGTCTGACATCCCTTCAACGAAAAGAAAACAGGAGTTAGAAGTGATACCAGAAAGAGCCACCTCAGGGGACGGACTTCTGCTGAACCTTGAAGGTGCCTCAGAAGATATCTTTTCAGCTGTCAGAACGTTGGACAGTGCAGCAACCGCAGCGGCTCTCTGTGATCCCTGGCTGGAATGTATTGGCTTTGCTGTGGACGTTTTGGGCCCAGAAGAAGGATTGAACGCGGATGATAACGCAGCCATAGCCGAAGCTCTTTGAGTTGGCCCGCTTCTTGAATCGTTAGATTTATCCTGTGAGTGCAGACGATTCATAGGATGTCTCATTAGCTGTACAACGTATTTTAACCGCATCATATGCATTACGGTCACCGTCTATACATTTTGATAGGAGCACTTAGTGCTGTCTCAGAAAATAAATATGTTCAATGTTCATCACAACCTCTTAAAAAAATCCATTCTAATGCTCTATCCTCGATTCTCTCACAGATTTCCATACGAGCAAAGATTGTCCTTTTAGCATATATTTTGGCTCAACATAAATAAAAGAATTAAGACGACACAACTAAAAGTATATATGTTACATAGGCATCAGCTAGCTTCATCAAAAAGAATTAGTAATTATAAATAAATACATATGTATGTGTATGTATGTTCAAAGTTCACATCCATAAATCAACTCATACACTTAGGCTCCGAAGATTATCATATCAAGGAAATACATTTACTCACAAAACCCGGAACTTATCAGAGAATTAATTGATGTTTGCTCAATATATGCAATATTAATCGACATGCAAAGTAGATGTTTACCTCTGAAGCATTCGTGGCCATTCCAAAAGCAATGACAGCTTTTTTTGTAAATGAATTTCCTTGAGCCTGTCAGAAACAGAATACAACTCTTCAAACAGTAATCTTGTGGGAAAAAGTCAAACATAAAAGAGGAACGAAAGTTCACTGAAATAAAAATTACATAACACTAGAAAGAATTAATTGAACTCATCTCAGATTAGATTTAAGCTCACATTCCAGCAATCACAGCGTACGAACATTATGAAGTCAATGCCCAGATGTTGTTTAGCCTATGCATTGGTTAACACGTGTCTCTTTGCTCTCTCTAATATCATAACAGGAGGTAAAGAAAAAACCGATGGATTACTTTTAAATCAGACTGAATTTCTAATCAGCCTATGTGAGTAAAACTTACGATTTTTCTATTCATTATCTGGCTTAGAATCTATGTTTCATCTGAAGGGGAGTGCAGTAAATACCAAAATGGTCCATCCCTTATTAAAATTTCCCTCCCATCAAAAGGCATGAGTAATTTCCTATCTAAAGTCAATGTTTACGTCAAAATAAACAGTGTTACAATCAGATTTGGCAAGATTTGGCAAGATTTGGCAGCAACTGTATCAAATTGCCACTCAGAGGTTTAACAGTAATCTATAACTATACACTGAAAACCGATGACACTTTTTCTCGGAGATTATAAATTTCCGAATCTTGTAGACAATTAGTGATGATAGATGCAGTGATGGGTCTAGAGATCAGTCCACAATGTCCAAATCAAACTGAACGATGGGATCAACCAAATCTGCGGATGAGGGAAAATCTAATTGTACATAAAGGATATACCTAAAACTTTTAAAGTACATAGCTCATTTAATCAGAAGGGTATCTAAGTATAATATAGATTAAATGAGAGCTTTTATGTGACAGTAAAATGATTCACCAGACGAAAAAAGCCTATTCTCGGACAAAAATAGTAAAAAGAACTATGCAACTTCATTACACATAATGTTTTACATAAAAAATGGTGTCAATGCAGTCCGAGATCCAATCAAGGTTTCTATGCATTTTCAACCTCTTTTAATGCTCCCCCCACACCTACAACCCAATTCTATGTCCTTCCGTGGACGAGATAGAGTAAAGGAGGACTTAGGAAGGCAGCTGACGCAGGACGATCATCCGCATCAGGCAGCCAGCAAGTTGAACGAGGTGGCACTTGGCTCCTATGAGGATGATTTTCTTTTATGGTTCCTTCCTTAATTCATTGCACTCCAATATTTTCTTTTCCGTTGCACTGTGAAGGTGCTGAGCTTCCATGTCCATCAAAAGCAACACCATCGATAGAAAGCAGGATTCAGCCCATAAAATAAACTCTATGGGCCAAGTTTTTCCAAAATATCCCGCGGGATCAAGACGTGAAATCAGTAGTTGAAAGAACAATTGGGGCATCAGACTTCAAGAATTGCCAAAGTACGATTTCCCATAGAATATTTAAAGGTAATATTTAGAGGTAAGACTCAAGAACTAACACTAAAAACTAGATTAAATGCTAAAGATACCAAGACAAAGGTTTATCAGAATCTTCAGGTGGTAAACTGGTACAAAAGATCGTAAACTAATGACATAATTTGCCCTTTCCGAAAGGATGTCAAAATCAGATGCATATTATCTGGAGCATATTAAAATCAGATGCATACATACTGATGTATGAAGACAGGAGCCAATGAGCCTACCTACAAAATGGAATTAAACACAGAATTTAAAGTTTTTAAGGCATACAGTTGCTTTTGCGTTATCCCACGCAAAGTAGGTGGTGAAGAAGCAAGGTTCATTCCCTTCAGTGACCTTGTATAAAGGGACATCAGGCGACAATCCTTCAAGAGATACTGCAAGCTCTATATATTTCTGCAAAAGTTTACACGAGAAAGATGTAAGCAGAATGGCAAAGAATAAGAAGAAAAAGATGTGCTTATACCTGCCCAATGTCAAACGCTTTCTGCTTTTCTTTAGGATCTACTGATTGGCCAACCCACACAAAAACCTCAGCATGGGAGTCAAGCACTAATATATCCTCCGTTAATAGGTCATCTTGCGAGAAATTGAAAACCTCATTCACCTGGCATATATATTAGAAAAGGAGAGATAAAAAGTTAACATAAAAAAGTGAAAGAGAAATCACCAAATGTGTACAATGAAAGAGGAGATAGAGAACGAACCTCAAAGTTTCCTGAAGAAACAGGTTCGAGGAAGCCAATAAAAGAAAATGTCAGATACAGATAATAGTACAACCACATTGCATAACAATACATTTATACTTCACCCAAAAACATTTTCTTTCAGGTAGCAAGCAATTAACATTTTCACAAACAATAGTGCATAGTGCATGATGGGCGAATAGTAAATTATAAATCCTAGGGAGGTTAGCTCTTCATCAGTAACACCCACAACCAAAAAGAGAACATAATATTTGGTTTCCGAAGCGAATTGAAGAAATGGAAGAGAGACAAACCTTTGCTCAATGAAAATGTGTACAAATGAGGATCTCTAACAATATCCTGTGTGATCCTCTCACCAGTATAACTTTGCTTTCCTCCGAGTGCAAACCAAAAAGCAGAGCTCTCAGTCCCCTCTTTTGCATACTTTAAGGCAGCCCCTGGCTATAATATTGGAAATGCAGAGCTTTAGTCGAACATCCAATGGAAGGAGTTTAAATTAACAATTAAAAATAATCAAATAAAATTTTGGAACCAAATGCAAAATATTTGCAAAAGAACACACTGATCTGAAACAAATTTATCGAGCAACAAATCATTGCTCGTGTATGCTAGCCAAATATGAGTTCTAGGAAAATAAAATCATACTATGCATAATTCAGCTGTCCCCTTCACTAAAAAAAAGAGAGTTTTCCAGAATTTCTAGAGATCTACCATTGGCACAGATCTACAGTACGCGCGTACAACTTGATAGGGTAGACATCACAGCAAACAAGAGATCGCTTTCTGAATACCTTCAGGAACTCAGCAACCTTGCCCGCCCACTGTTGCTGCTCGAAGGTACTTGAATTGCCATGCCAAATGAAAAGTGATGAACCAGATTGCAGCAAAAAACAGTCGGTGGAACTTAGGGACGCTGCCACCTGCGTTGAGGAACGATGAATAATTAAACCTGGACGAAAATTTTCACGATGAAACCTATCCATTCATATTACCTGATATTTGCAAATGCCACAACGAAATGTATATACGCTGTTCGAGAAATCCCTTGAATAAAAAATATCACTTCGCATTTTCAGTTGACGGCTAAGGTCTAAAGGCATTTACTACTCGTTTTAGTGGTAAGAGACATAAAATATGCAACTTGATGGGCTATAGGGTGTCACGAATATTTCATGTCCAAGCAATGATACAATTAGACAGTTACATCGTTTGATATTCATAATGATTCTAGTTTTTTATCTTGAAAAATGTCCTTAACTTATGTCACATCATGTAGCTATTGTCCCAACTTCGATTCCCTATGGAAAGTGGATGGTGGTGCTTGCATCAGGAAGACAATCGTGAGGGAGAGCTTACAATGATACTGTCAGACAGCTACATCATCCGATCCTCTTCGAAATATTTCATTATTTTCACTCGAAAAGTAAGCCCACAAAATATAACATAGCATCTGTTTTTAATTTTTACTGTTCATTTTCACCCCTGAAAGTGGATAGTGACACATTCATCTTAAAGACATGCATGACAACGTAAATAGAACGATATGACCTTTAGAGCCAAGAACATGTAGATATCAACTCCCCACAAAAGGAGAAAAAGAGAGCACGAACCTAGTTCAACTCAGCCCCAAACACCACGGAGAAAAAGGATGTCAGGAAGCGGCAAACAAGAGAAGCCTGCTCTTGAAAGAAAAAAGCGCACCAAGCAGAGGCTCTACTGATCTCTTCAAGACCATGGTCAAGCATAGATTACAGTGGAAGATTCACAATTTGAGGGCGGGCCACCCCATAAGTTGTTCCCTTAGTGTATCTGCTCTCAGGTCTCACTAAAACATACAACATGAATCCTAATCTAAGAATGAAGCTTGTTTCCAATTAGACAAATTGAATGTAATATCCAGAGAAGTCCAACCTTAGCAAACTAATATTAGACGTGTTAGGTATATAAACGGCTAACGATTCCCACACACAAAATAATCCAAACATACACTGTCTGCGTAAGTGTTTCCAGTTATCTTCCAAAAGAAATATATGTTACAGAGAGAAGCAATAACTCCAATCTTCACATTAAATACTCCATAAAATGTAGAGAGCCATTTAAAGAAACGGAGAGAAACAAATTCCAATATGATTTCAAGGAAAAAGAGTGGTATCAACCTTCACTGAAATTCATTGAATTTCAATGAATATTTAATTTCTGTTAATTATGGAATTTACCCAGTAAAAGCAACAAGCAACATTGAGGTATGCTCATGCATATCATTTCTTTCAAGATTCAACAAAGTTATGTACAAAGTTTGAACGAAAATATGATACTTTAAATAAGCTGTCTTAGAGTGATGCCCACTCATCGCATTTCATGATCGGCCAAGAAAATTTATGCAATAGAATATATTAGCAAACTAATTCCAAGAAAATGAGATATATCCATAGTAGTAGTCTCATCGAAAATGAGATAAATCCACAAAAAAATATGGGAATAGCAAATCCGAGAAAGATAATTAACATACCGCATCAACTTGGAGTACTTTATTATTGTGAACAGATGTTCCAGAAACTCGAAATAGTGATATGCCATCAGATGTATAAGTTTCGTCTTTCACATCCCCGTCCAGAATCGACTTCTTGAAACCAGAGCTCAATCCTCCCTGTAGGGGAATTTATCGCATTAAAAAATATAAAGCAAATTAGGGATAAAAAATTTTTATTCTCATTACCATCATCATTGTCCTCAGTATAAACTAATGTCCAATATTGGATGGCAAGTTGCTCAACATCAGCAAGAGAAATTATAAGACTACATAACATGTATACAAAAGAACAGCTTATATAATAATGCCGCAAGAATGCACTATCATTAACAGTACAAAACAAAGCCAATTAGCTTGTGACAGCATATTCCATGGTCACTGCGATAAAAGATTCTTGTAAGGGGAGTATAATATGCATCCTCGAAGACTCATTAAGCATTGACTAGTTAAGTATTTCACCATTAAATGAACAAGGGATACTACCTTGAAGACAATCATGGGCTGAAAAAGCGCAATAAACTGTGGTGGTTCTTTCCCTTGAATAATGCGACCCTGAAGGCAATCTCTGGTAAGTTATACACGACAAGCAGAATTTAGTTCACCAAAGGATTGAGATGTGGTACCTGTACAGGTCTGCCCTTTAAGGAATTGCACATTGTATTTGCCAATCGAGAGGCCATCATTTGATCATCCTAGGGTATATCAAGAAGATCACAATTAATAAGAAATACAAAGACAATAAGGAAAAACCATATTAAAGTTATTGTTAAGAAAACAAAGGACTCAAAAATTATTGCAGACAGCGGACTAAAAACATGTGAAGGAAACAAAAGACCATCTTTCCGCAAGGCACAGTAAGACGGAAAATTGAATACAAGCATTAGTGTCATGAAAAAGAATTCAATTACCCGTTCACAGTGAAAAGCAGAATTTTAATACACGAGATGCTTGCTGGCAAAGTACCAAAAGAAGGTAAATAACAGTTAAACTGCTGCCACACTAGGAAAAATAATTATATTTTATGTTTCTTAATTCTGCACATACTTTCAGTCCTAGCTTACAATCATTGTCCCCTCGGGAAAATGATGAATTTCCTGCTATTAATTCTGCAAGTATTTCGTACTCTGGGTCACTATGATGGTCTAGTCTATAAAAAGAATCAGATGACTAAACTATTTTCCCTCATATCATAAACATCTGAATTCGTTAAAGATTAAACACGTTTAAATTTAAATAACGAAGCTTGAGAAGCAAAAACTTAATAAGCACTTAATAATGTTTTTCCGAAACAAGACAATCATCTTGTGAACAAAGGAACATCAGTTATCAAACACAACGACAGGGGCATGGCTTAAAAAGAGGCTAAATCTTCTTCCTAAGCCACAGCTTCCATCAATCACTATCTAAATACTCACCTCCGTGCTATCCTTTCCCATCCAGCAGGATAAGAAGTACTCTTCTTTCCTGTCGCCAGAGTGGTAAGTGTAGAGTACAATGTAGCAATCCCCCCCATAAAATTTACCGATATCCTCTGTAGGAATAGCAGTCTTGGCACTACCGTTGATGCGCCACACCTGAAAATTAAGAATAATCAGCTTTCACTCGACAACTTCTCAAGTTACAAGTAGTAGAGATGCAAAGATACAATCAAATTCATGAACAAAGAGACAAACATACTCCTCAAATTACCAAAAAAATATCAGAGATTGATTAAGAATTTAAAATTTTTGGAAGTCAAACCTCTAGCTTTCCAGATCCTTCAAGCAGTGGAGGAACTTCCTCGTTTATGGGAGCAGCTTTTGCAGCACCCTTGATATCAACTCCTTGTTGCTTCAGTAAGGCTAAGAGATCACACAGTTTATCAATATCAAATGGTCAGCTACCAAAACTTTGTTGCTGATGAATTCAAAAAGCCTGACAATTACCTGCTACTTTTCCTCTTCCCTCCTCACCGGCAGTACCACTAGAGCCCGATGACCAAGATTCAAAATTAGACTTAAATGAATATGTCTCAAAGCCCTGAATTACTCGAGTAACACGTGTTGACTTTGGTCTTCCTTGGTTCACAATGAATACCTTGATCAAAAGTTGCCGAAACTAAGCGTCTGCGCTCAATGAAATTTCGCATCACAAAATTGCTATGTAAGTATACCTCAGCGACTTGAGAAGCTGCTTTTCTGTCCTCAACGCTAGTTACCCGGCCAACCCACAAAAACACTTCAGCTCCACAGTCAAGTAAATAAGACTTGTTGTTTTCCAATGTTTCTTTACAGAGTGGAGCATCTTCCAGCTTCAACTGATCATCATTAATGCTACAAAATGAAGGCAATATGGTTGAGATTTGTTGGACCTTCACCCAGATCAACTTCTTGTTCATAGAGAGAAGGTGCCAACGTCATCGATTTACATAAATACGGTCCTCCTAAGGTAAATAATCAGTCACAGACCAGAAGAAAAAGTATTTTGCGAAGATAGAGTGTAAACTAAAGCCAAATCATGTCTCAGGTGTCTGAAAGGCCATTGGAACATGCAGTAAATATTTTATCACGGGGAGAAAATTAATCCCGTGAAAAGATAATATGTTATAAGGCTTATAAAGGGAAAAAGAGACAGCAGGTGACCAACCTCTGCTGATGAGAATGTTTGCAAGATGACTGACAATTCAGCTAAACAAATTAACATCAAAAAAAGTTTCAGAGGTTGATATTCTTTACCCTCAAGCAGTGGCTGATGAAACAGAATAAACAATAGGACGATGCACCATTTCATGGGCATATAATTGAAAGTTTTCGAAAACACTAGAAAACAGAGGGAATTGAAAGGTCGTAGACCAGGGAGCAGCCATGGGGATCTTTACTGATCCGCATCCTACATTGAAGCTAACAGGAGAGAGCTTGAATAAAAAATGGAAGATTGATCGATTTAAAAAGTTATATCTCTGTTCACCGAAGACATGCTCGTGGACAGTATGTGTATTCAGTCCGAGTACAGATATCCCACTTAATAGCACATGATTTCGGCCGTCTCTGTACTTCAGAGTCCATTTCAGAGTAAAGTTAAAAATGGTGAACATTTCTAAACTGGGTAATGTGGTCGTCAGAATAGGTGGCCACAATTATATTTATGTGGAGAGGAATAACCATGCTCTCCGTATGAAAGGAGGCAATGAACAATGATAAGATAAAGCTATAGTAGTGCCTGAGGTTCTCAATACCCACGAGGAACAACTGAACACAAACTGTCAATAAATTGGAGTTAAGATCAAGCACCATTGAAAGGTTGAAATAAAAGAGAGCAAACTCACAATAGATGTCAGGCTAAAACTCATTATACGACACGGTCTACTACTAATGGCAAGGCAGAGTCCCAATTAAGTTCTGATGAAAAGAAAAAGAACTTGGGCCGCCAGGACAGTACATGGTAGGGCGGTGGTCCTGGCTTAGTGATAACTCTTTTTTGGAATTAATTAAGGTCATTAAAATTGAGCAGATGAAAGATGTGTGAAAATGTGAGAAAAAACTGTCTTGGCTAACGGCAGAAGCTTAGAAGGTTGTTTAGTTTAGCAAAGACAACTATATACACAATAAATGGATCCATTAATAGATCACTTGGCTTTATTTAAAGAAGAGCTGAACACAAGCTGTCCACACTTCAGAAAAATGTGTCAGTCAACTTCTGCAAAATAGTATCTAATCAATGTACAGCCGCATGTTTATTTTCTTGAACTAGCATCGAAAGAGCCTCCTTGCGACTAAGATTTTTACAAGAACAAGCACTGACCTAAGTTTTTAAATTCTTGTTTGGTAGAAATATAATTTTTTGCGATTTGTGTCCTGGTATGAGTCTTCGATCAGGGGAATAAAAAACTAGATTTATGCTGGATTAGATAAAAGTTATAAACATTAAGATCATATGGAATTCTCAAGCCTAACCTTTTTAGGTTTGATTCAACTCATCCAAGTGACTAAGAGTAAGGGATAGAAGGATGAATTTTACTTCAATCACAGCAAAAATAAGTCTTCTAGTTTCATATTTAAAATGGGAATGAAGCCAACTAGCTTGAAAATAATAGCTCTTCTACTAGAGATATTGGCAAACGTATAAGCTCAGTGAGACCATCACGTGTTCACAAATTTCGTAGAATTAGGAACAAGATAACCAGAGAGATCTGGTTTCCCCCTCCCACAGGAATCGTCATCAAAGAAAGAAAAACAAGATGTTATAGGTCTATTCTTTTAGATTTATGGCGAATCCCCAGGGATAAAGCATAACTTTATCGCAATCCTGTATGCCCTATAATCTGGGCATAACATGGGGAAATAATAGAAGAATATTCAAGACCTACGTTGCTTCTCTCAGCTCATCAATGACCAATCAAGCTAGTAAGGAACTGAGCAATAGAACCAAATGTGTGAAACTAATCGATACGGTGATTCTTTTATGAAGGCCTACCGATAAAGAAGAACCATGAAAACCAAACGGTCATCATCACTTAACCAAACCAGCAAACGTTTGGAGTAAAAAGGGTATATGCATACCAGTTGTCTCATGATAGAACATTAAAGAGTACCTGTAAAGCTTTGCAACCGTCCTTTCCAAGACAATATCATCTTCGGATATAGCTTTTTTCCCAATTGGCGCAAAACCACCAAAGAGAAGCCAAAATTCACCAGAGTCAGATTCAGCTACAAGTTTTCCGTCATCTGTCAAGGGGATCACAATTTCAGTAAAGAAATGAAAAAAATTGAAAAACTAACAGAAGAAAGACTAAATGAACCAGTATGATATTAGCACAAATAATAATTAATTTACACAACATAACAGCTCACCAACAATTGCAACATCACACTTTCCCTCATGGTATGTATCCTTCAAATGTTGAATAACTTCCAAAGCCTTAGCTCTCTCTTGGATGTTGGAGTTTGCACCGTTAAATTGATATATTTTTTTCTCAGTATCCAAAATAAATACATCATCATGATTTAGTGACGAGCGAGCAAATGGAACCTACAAAAACAGACTAGGAATTTAGTAATTTAATATTTTCAATGATTGAATACATAATATAACTCCATTTACAGATAAAGTTCAGGCTAAACTTTGAAACCTGCTTCATTCTAACAACTCGTTTTCCTTTACACATATAGAGTCGTGTTTCAAACTTTTCATCCTCAACCGTTTTAAATCCAGAAGAAACACCACCCTCGAGTGGAATAATGCATGGTTTGAAATAAGAAAGAAATTTGTCAGACTCGTAGCCTTGAAGTTCCCTATGCTGAATTGCACGGCCACCAAGAACAGCATCAAGCTCCACAGTTTTTATTGCTGCAGTTCCAGCTTCATCCTGTTCCAACTCACAAACTTTAGCAAGAACGGGTACCATGTGACAAGAATCCTTGCATGCAATCAGAAAAGCATCATGACCTGGCTGGTGTCTTTTCCAATCCAAAAGTGAATATCATAAAGGAAAGCGCCTCCTTTCCCAGCAGTTGTCTGCAAAACCATGCACTAAAATTTAAGGAACTTAACTGCGAAGTGGTCCATGCTGTTTCCATTGCATACCGGGCCTATATCAATGTTTACAAGAGAACAAGAACACTTATCAAGAATCCTCATGCATCGTCACAAGAAAGGGGTGCCATTTTGTTAAGAGACAGTTACCATAAACAGAGAAATAAAAAAAAATAAAAAAGAAGCAGAGAAGAATAAAATCTGATTTATTTTAACATTTCACGTTTGTATTTGAACTAATTTAGGACTAAGAAGGAAATATCCATCGTGAAAAACAAATATTATAAACTGTGGATACTGAAAATGGTCCGACCGGATATCATACAAAAAAAATATCAGAGGTTGAATGATTCATAAAAGGAAAAAGCCCAAAACCCCAAGAAATAGGCGTAGGTCGCCTTCTGCAATACTAAAAACAAACGAAACTTAGAAGAAGAAAAAAAAATATTAGATAAAAATAACAAAAGCATTGAAAATTCAGAAAAAAGGAACCTTAGTAAAACCTAGAGCCTGATCGAGAAGATAAAGAGCACAGGACCAGAGTAGGGACCCAAGGCTCTAGTAAAATTTCTCTCTTGATTTCAGATTTGTAACCTTAAAATTCTCCTTGATGCAGAGCAAGCACCAGTCCTCTAAAAAGTAGAATATAAATAATGATGTAAGGCCTTTGAAATTTTTATAACTTTTCGCCTATTACTTCCCGTGGACAACCAAAATGTTTTTGGCAGATAGCAAGCTCCACTAAGCGAAAGAACTCAGGAAGAATCACCACAAAGTATGAAGAGAAAGCAGAATATTAGGACAAATAAAAGAGAAAGTGAAACAAAACTTGCCAAGGATTGTGCTATAATAAATAAAAGGGGGGTAAATACGTCCCTTTTGTTTTGTAAAAGCAGTGTTTGCGGTAAGGAAATGATAAGAAAACAAAGGTATCCACGTAGAAAACTGACACGAGATAACATTCCATTATTTGACCACAAGCCATGAAGCAATGATCACATGAAAGCAAACGAAGTAATTACTAGGATAATAAACGGCATTCTGAGTACCTGTAAAACTATGTATGAATCTCCGAGTAGAACTTCCCATAATCAGATTTTGGAAGTGAGACTGGCTGGAAATTCTCAATTCGCCATATCTCCGTACCACTATTCAGGGTTAAGTACAAGACAGTGCAGCAAAAGTAACAGAGAAAATTTGGTGCATTAGAAAGACAGAATGACTCAGAATTGTACATACCATTCCAAAAGGATACATTCTTTGACCCACTCCTTGAAATGCAGGATCCAAGTTCTTTGTCGTTGTAGACATTGTCGCCACAGTGCTTTAGGAGTTTTGCCAACCACACGGTGATTAGTGAATTCAATATTGCTCCAAATTATTTGACAACAGTGCAGACTGAGGCAGAAAGGTCAACACTGAAGCAAGGTTCCAAACAGTTGTGAGAAATTACAGAATTTACAAAATTATGCACTGAAGGAACAGAAATAATTAAAAACAAGTACCAACAGAAAAACAATCTGATTTTGAGAAGAACACTAGTATGAAACAATTAGCAACATCAACTTCAAGAAAAGTAATATATCTTGACCTGGATAAACGAGAAATGATCACAAATATCAGAATTTGCGTAAATAATACTGAGTAAAGACATGATATTAAAAGAAAGTCATGAACCAGGTTTGAACCACTGTATATCAGGTCAATTAGTTCAAAATAAATTGAAAGTACTGGAGAGTTAAGGGTACAGGTGTACAGTCAGCATATACGATGTCCATCGCAATTATGTCAAAAAGAGCTAGAAGTTGAAGCTTACATCTTACTACCGACAAATATTGGTCATGATAATAACGTTCATTGAATACAACTTTAGCTAGATGCTGAGAGAACACATCGTATAGACGCTGAATACAACCTGATCGTAGCATGTAGGTAAAAGCATAACAAAGGAATCGTCATAAAAATCTCAACAGAATCCATCTTTATAAATACTTAAACTCAATCCCATAAGAAACCTTATATATTATTCTTAATTCATCGAATTACAGAGGATTACATATACCGGCAAAAAGTCTGTCATCAGACCTATACAATAATACTAGAATTACTCCTCAAATGATTATTGAGTCCAGCCCCATAATAAAGCTTGTTAATTTCACCTAAATAGAGCAGTGTATCTATGGAGGCAACAACTGCCGCATTAAGAAAGCCACGTGATAAGCATCATAAAATATGAAGTCCATGGACTCAAGAAATGAAAATATGCGCTAGAATCTACCAGAAGCAGCATAAGGATCGTCAATGTTTTCATTTATTCAGGAGTTGGAACGTAGTAGTTCATCCATCAATAAGAATCTATTGGGATTTAAGCATAGATGTCTATGAAATCAAAGGAATTGATCAATATCCAAAAACACGTTGCCATGTAATTACTTCCTTTTATTTTTATTTTCTATCATTATTCTTGAAAAGGTATTTCATTGCAAGATAAGCATTCCATCCACAAAAAATTATGGAACCAATAGTTGGACTGTATAAGCCACCAAATGAATGATAGCCAAAATTTCCTTTACTATCAAAACTATTTTGGCTTTTCTATGACTGACCCAGTTGAGGCATCCTCCATTCTACTAAGTACAGATTTCTCATAATAAAAGACGTTATTCAGAGTTTGAACACATACTATTATTACCATTTGTAACTCCACGATGCATACCTAATCCACCTCTTGCATACTTAATTTCCTGAAATCAAATTCCCCATTATGCATATACAAGGAGCCTGGGTGTTAAAACTGGACACCATCTGAATTTCCTAAACATCTTATTACAATCATATCTTTTGAAATGCAATCCTAAACAACTATTTGGTATTCTGAAACTTATAAGTGATCCAGAAAGCACTGACAGCTTCTGAGAAATACTGTGACCAATGTTTCGTAAGTTTCAATGTCCAGTTATCTCTTATACTTTATCAGAACACCAAAATGAGCAATCAGTGATATTTGAATGCTTTTGTTTTCTATAGGTCATGCTGACAGTATAGATTGAAAAACCAGACAAGATGAGCCAACTGAAGCCAAGAAATCACAAACTTTTTAATCCTTGCCCAAGCCAAACGTGATTGGTGTGCCGTTCATTATTATTTCAAGGGGAAAAATACCCAATACTTCAAACGTTTTCTTCAAGTAAGGGTTTTATTCTATAAAGCGGCGAATCTTTCATACTCTCTAGCTGTTTTGCCATCAATTGACCGAAAATTCTAGGCTCCAGAGCTAGAGCCACTCTCCATCGCACAAATTGCCAATTTTAACTTGTGAAACTTTGCATGACGACTCATAGAGCATCCCAATAACCACTTTCTGTTAAAATATTTAAGGCACGGTATGAGATTCGTATCATAACGTTGACAAGTGGAATTCTCAGTTTATTTTTTCAGATGAATTTATTACCTTAGAGGGAAAATTTTGACAATGACAAACGAGGCAAGCCATTTTCCCACCAACACAATGAATGCGAAGGCCAAATTTCAAAGTTCCCATCTTTGGTGATATTTACAAGAGACTGGTAGAAAAGGGTGACATTGACACGGTCATTACTCCCTGGCGGGTCTCTTTTTATCATAGTCTTGATAGTAGCAGAGATGGATAGGCATGCAAGATGTATTCACGCAGAGAAGAAATTTACCTGGTTAAAAATAAAGCGAATGAAAGTACACCAGAAAATGAAATTCATTTCGCATATGACAGGAAAAATTCCTCAATGTTGGAGACGGAATAAGCCAACAAGAATACCGTCCCATAAAATCCCCGCAAAAGGCATTAAAAAATATATGGTACGAAGGGAAAAAAGGTGTATTGGATGAGCTGTATCGACGAGAACCACCATCTGTAGAATCAGCCTAAATTTTCTGCGGAAGTAATGAATTCACCAGGAAACAAGAAAGATTAATCCGAACCAGAGAAGCTGAAAACAGGGAAGACGTCACCAGCGCTGATTCATTGCCACGGATACGTCGATCACTTAATCATCAGATCCGCTGATCGCAAAAAAAGAGAACTATCGATCCTATATGATCTCCGAGGTGTTCGGTGAATCAGAAACAAAAATGCGGACGTCAAAGAAAAAAGAAGGAAAGGCTGTGGCAGCGATCCAAGTGGGAAGGGCGAGAGAAAAAAGTGGAAGTACCCACCCTGCGCGCCAGAGGAGAGATCGAGCAGGAAGCCAAGGGGAGAGAGAGAGAGAGAGAGAGTAGAGCGAGATGGAATGGGAGAGGAGAGGTGAAGGGTAATAATAGTAATGGGCTGGCCTGCGGGTGGCACAAAGTTCCCTGTACTTTAAGCGTATGATTGCCCCACCCCACGCTCTCTCTCTCTCTCTCTCTCTCTCTCTCTCTCTCTCTCTCTCTCTCTCTCTCTCTCTCTCTCCCTCCCTCTCTCTCTCCCCCTCTCTCCTCTAGCCTATCTCTCTCTCCCCTCGCCTTTTGTTCTGTCAGCCTCCTTTTCCTTTTCTCTCTTTCTCATCTGCCCCTCAGTGAAAAGGGCTTTTCTTAGTAATTTTAAATCGATAAATAATATTTTAATTAATATTTAATATTCCCACCGTCTGCGTTCCATACCATAAACCCCACTTTTACAGAGGCTTTCCGAATTCCCCACCAAAGATGTAAAAATGTCAAAAAAATGAAATAATAATATTTTTATTCTATGAAGCTTTCAATATTCCATAATTTATCACTAAGACGCAAAATAAATAAATTTTAAAGTAAAAATAGAACTTTCTCTGATGGATTAAAATTATACAGGGAATTACCTCAATTATTTGAATTTTTACTATTTTTTGCTTGTTTAATGTTCTCATTAAAGCGTAAATATGACCTTTTAAAGCCAAAAAATTATATATTTCTATTTAATCGTTGGCCCGATTTTGAAAGGAGCGGGGCCACTGACGTGGCGCCGACAAGCGGCGCCGCCCATCTCGTCGGCCACCAGCTTTCCGGGAGGGCGGCTCGTGTGGGGCCCACGGGCCCACCGCATTTTACCCCAACGTCACGTTGACCGTACACGCTAAGCAATTTCAGCTCTCCTCTTAAATGAAGCTTCCCCATAAGCATCCGCACGTGCTGGTCTGGGGCCCACTCCGCCGAGCACGATCGTATAGAAAGGTTATTTTATTTTCCTTAACCATTAAAAGCCAGCTTAAGGTCTATGTCACCCATATTTTACCATTAATTCCACGGAATAAATGCCTAATTTAATCCGGAATGATTGAAACCACTCCCATAGGATATAGTCCTCTTCTCCTATTTGTCTTTTGTCGAAAAACTCTTTTTTGTCATAGATTATTTGCAGATGCCATATATTTTTGGGTTTTTCATTTAAGTTAAAGCCATGATGAATACTACACATTTGTAATTTTTTAATGTGAATGCAAAAGTATCATGAAGCTCCTTACAACATCTGATTAAGCTTATTCTCAACCTTCTCTTGACTAGTTTGGTGAGCAATGTTTTATTTTTACATATTATAGATCATATTTTCAATGTAACTATACCTGGTCCAATAGCACTTTGTGAGATCCAAATAAAAATAGATGTAGCTTCTCACATACGTTTATGCATAAGATCTTTTCTTAAATGAGTGAAATCAAGAAAGAATGCCTATACATCTGGAGCTGGTCAATGTCCAGTTTTATAACTCCCAATAAAATTTCAAGTTGACCAAACATTTTAATGTGAAGAAGATCATCTAACATTATTTTAATTAGTACAGTATTTATTACGTAACTGAATACTGAATTTCGTGTTGATAGAAAATATTTTTGGAAAATGCGTACTATAAAGTAGAAATATATAATGAACTATAATTCTAAGAAAATCAAAATATCTTTAAGTGATTGTTCAAAAAGGGCAAGAAGTGGCGCAAAAAACCCAATTAGTATGCTTAAGTGGTTAGGTACTTCAGCAACAATGAGTCAAGACTTTCCAGTTGAATCTCCATCAAAAAACATTTCAAGTTTCCATTTCAATTTCCATCTAAAACTCCCTTCAATTTCCATCCAGCACATAACAAGTACCATAACCAACTTTGTTTTATGTATTCCATAAATGATTCAAGGTATTGCAACTGTAAACTAAATTTCAGACCAACACATGAGGTTCCATGACCAAGTGGTTTTTAGGATTCAGAATGATGATCTGGCATCAAGTTCAGGTAAGATGGTCTGGTTTTCAACTGTGTAATTTATAGATGTTAGAACATAGAGAAAATTTCTTTTGACAATAGAGCAGGTTAAAGTGGCTGACTTAGTATAAATTATATCACTCATTTATATGATCATTTATCATCAGTAGGGAGTTAGCTCACCTAAAGTGTATTTCTCTCATTTGTGTTATCAAATCCATTCCATCTTAGCCCCTTCCAAAATGATGACTTATTATCATTTTAAGCCCACTTTATTCCTTCATGGTCTCATGAAACCCACTAATTAGCTCCTCGTCTTAGAAAATAATAATAGGACAACTGATTATCTGGGCCTGAAGCCCGTTCATATGATTGAAGGCCTAAAGGTATCTTTTAAATTTTTTAGTTCATATTACGCCCTAAATATTTAGTCTTTATCGCATATGATGACAACAGATTGTTACAAAATGCTGAAGCATGCTTATTCTTCCCAAAACCTTGATAAATATTTTAATAGATGAAATCCTAATTTGTAGCTTATACCATTGTGTTTTGTTATTTCTAAGTTCATTTCAAACAATTTAAATGAGCCGGAGATGATTTTATTGGCTTAATAGCTGAGAAATTAATTTAGTGCATCCAAATTCAATTAAAAAATCTTCCCAATGCAAATAGGGTTGTCCCCAGTTTTCTTCTTCATTAGCCGCACAAATTCAATGGAACTCCACCACATTCACTGTCTTCAGAAGAAATTTATTCTTGCTCGGAAGAAAACTTTTCCTCTTTCTTAGGAGAATTCTTGCTTTCACAACAAATAGAGTCTTTGGTTTAATCTCAAATGCAGAGTTTATTTCTTTCCTTGAAATTTTATTATAAGGGTTTATTTTCTCCTGAAAGACACCCAGGAGAAGACCCAGAACCGAGGAAGGGATGGCTGTATTTTGTCTTTAATGGGGTCTTTGCTTTTCTCAAAGACCAAGGGTTAACTTTTATCCTCAAAGACGAGTAGAATTATAGTTCCCTAATATCCCTTGATTCCGCTTCTCTCATGTCGTTCCTGTTCTTTCCTTCTCTCCTTGTATTCCCTTTCATTTATTTTTTTTCGTCTTGAGCTTGCATGTCCTCTCTCTCTCTCTCTCTCTCTCTCTCTCTCTCTCTCTCTCTCTCTCTCTCTCTCTCTCTCTCTCCATCTCGCTCTCTCCCTATCTCACTCTTCTCCATATTCTCTTGCTGCTTGCATGTGCTGCTGTGCCGCTCAATTGCATTTACATGTACTACCACTTGCATCTAAATATGCCATTTACCACATTTGTGTGCCTGCTTGTTCAACTATTCAGATATTCCAATCCATGTACCAGCCTACACACCCTTTTGTGCATTTCATTTCACTTGCTCATGGTAGGCATTGAAATGCCAAACTCTGAAGTCATTCTTGCTTTAGCTAGGAAGCATTGATCAATAGTAGGGTTGACTTCTGCCCATAATGTCTTTTCTCTCTTGTTACACACCTCATATGACTTTCTACAAGCCTTGATTACCCCTTTGAATTGTGTTTAACCTCTAGTTATTTCATGATGATACCAATCAGAAACTTATAATTTTCAAATTTTTCTTCGTAATTAAAGGAAAAAAATGAGACTAGT
Organism: Spirodela polyrhiza; assembly: GCA_024713555.1. NCBI lineage: Eukaryota > Viridiplantae > Streptophyta > Magnoliopsida > Alismatales > Araceae > Spirodela > Spirodela polyrhiza. The sequence goes on from CM046536.1 coordinate 4,893,466, forward strand.
CCTAAGGTTGTGATCAACTAACACCTTCAAGAGAGCTTGTGTAAGAGGCCCTAGATTTCCTTACCCTCCTCTGATCACTCCCACTTTTCCTTCTCTCTTTGTTTCCTCTATCCTCTCTTCGTCTCTCTCCCTCCCAACCCTCTCCTATCCATCGATCCATCCGTCCTCATTCTTACTCATGTGTGGCCTGCCATATTGTCACACCATGCAATTTTATTCAATTTTAATGCTTATCGAATGATCTCATTCCGATTTATATGATTTTATGTCCAATTATGTGTCACATAAAAAATTGAAATGATATATCTAGGGAATCCATTGGCTACTTCATCTCCAGGGATCAATGTCATCCTCGCTATTACATAAATATCTTTCTTTAAGTGACTACTTATAACTGAAAAATATTTATCGAAAAAAAAAGCAAATAAAAAATTTCAACTTAATTTTCCATTTCACATAAGAAGGATATTGGTGATAGGTTATAAAGTACTATTCATAAGAAGGTCACTCAGTATTTCATTGGAGTTCATTAAATTGTGTCCATTAATCTCAGTCTTGACCTATTCATTTACATGGATCTAATGATACTGGTTCTAAATCATTAAAAATTATGTTGTGAGCAATCCAACTAATACTTCCATATTGCCAGTTGGTGATATCCATACCCACATTTGACTCTTCAGAATTAATAATTCTTAGATGCTACTTGTGAAGGAATAACTCGTTATCATGAAAATGATAAATTATTGACCTCATACCAGAACAAAAGATAACAAATAAAAATTTAAAAATTTAACTTACACTTTCATTCTGAAACTCTGTTGAAGAAACATCCACTTGTTCTTTCTGTAAGAATGTAGAAGATTTGTTCTCATAACAAAAACCAGGTTTATGTAACATTGCTAGTTTTTATGAGGTGTCACAATTACTTAAAATATCATTAGAAAGCCTTTAGATTTTGTCCTAGAAATAAAGTCATACCATTTATTGGACTTCATTGGTACAAGTTTAACAGCAAATTTAAATGAATAATTCAAGGATATTATTTAGCATATCTAATGAATCCATGAATAAAATATGGTGTAAAAAATCATTCAAAATATTTTGAGTCACACATTAAAGCTCTACTTATCTTTCACACATTATAACAATGAGTTATTAAAATAGATCATGTATCAAAATCTAAGAGATAGGAGCTCATGAAAATATAGAGTACTTTCTGTCACACCCATGCTCTGTAAATGTAAGAGCCAAAATCTAAATCGAGTGATAAGCAAATGTAAGAGTATTTCATGTAGCATCCTCATGTGTTGTAAAACACACATAGAGGAAAATTGCTGGAAAAAAAATACTTTTTTTTTAATGAAAATTTATTGAATTAAAGCCTCTTTGAACATCTTCGACAATGCCCATATATATGGCTCATAGTCTCCACCAAAATAATATTCAATAGGGAATCCATCAAATACAACACTCCATCAAGACTTGTGAAAGTTGGAAAGATTGCAACAAGTCTTTGCCCCAACATCTAACAAAGATTTTCTCACTCTTATAATGATTAATTTGTTATTTAATTTTTTTCATTTTTAAAAGTTGTATTTTAAATATAATTCTAAGATCCTCAAGGGATGCAAAATCATGAATAGTGCGGAATAATTTATTCTAATGGGTGCTTCATAAGACATAATTTTTTATATTTCAAACGGCTCTTTTTGCTTAAAGTTGTACATTTTACACCCATGACCGAGCTTAGTTCCTTTATGTCTGTAAGAAAGTAAATGTCTACGAATATAGGCTATCAAGCTTGTTGGATGAATAAAATATCAATAGAAACTTCCTCTTTTCAGCCATGAATATATCATTGAAAACCTTCAAGTCATTCTTATTGTCTCCGTAGGGTTGGGATTCTCTTAGAAGCATCCCCAGTGCATATTTTTTAAAACATTTAAGTCGTTTAAGGAGGGGAGGAATATCAAGGCTGCATTTTTTCCATTAGATTGGGTTCTCGCCAGCACAACGTACAAGAAATGAAGAGATGATCGTACCCAAACGGTCCTCTCTCTCTCTCTCTCTCTCTCTCTCTCTCTCTCCCTCCCCCACCCCCCTCTCCCCCTCCCTCCCTCCAGTGTCCACTTCCATGTGCATCCCTCTCTCATCCTGCCTGCTCAGTGCTTGCACCTTCCACCGACAGTCAGGTAAAACGAAGTTTTTTAATGTTGATGCATTTTCATGAGACGATAGAATGATAGCAGAGGAGAAATATTATGAAATGCAGGATCTTGAAAAGTTTTAAATTAGTTTCTTTTACGAATTTAATTTGCGAACACATTATCAGGCGTAGGATTTATATCTTCCTTAATAATGATAATAATACTAATAACAACAAGAAAGCAATATTCTTTAGTATACATCAGCATTAAATACAAATGATTCATTTCACGGAGGGCATTATTGCCTTGAACAGAAGATAAACATGAGTAAAATATTTTGAAGAATTTTCTTCCCAGTTGACGAAGGCTGCAAGAATCTGATTTTCGGATAGTTTACAAGGAAACTATCCAAAAATCACTAGAGGGAAACACCAATAAATGGCCACTCATAAAAGTGGAGACTAGCAAAATTTTAGGCTCCTTATGTGGAAAAAAGTTAGAACAACTGTTGAGCCACTCGTCTTTATATGCCCACCAAAAGAAAATATTTTCCAGAAATAAATCATCGGCCGAGGCCTTGAACAGTTCCTGCTAGCATTCCCTCTGGGTCATGATCAGTTGTTCTTCAAAAGGATCAGGATGCTTGCTGGGCGGCGGGAGGGTCTTTTTCTTCTGGCAGGAAAGGTACTGGCTTGGTGGGGGCGGGCAGGCGGCCGACGCTGTCCACCTTGTCTCGCTGCTTTGGCGGCGGCCTGGCCGCCTTGGGCAGCAGCCGCCCCTTCTTCTCAAACCACTCCGGCTTCAGCAGCGCTCTCAGGCCCAGCTTGTTGTAGTACACCTTCCTCACCGACCCGCCGGCCGCTTCCACTGCCGCCTTTGCCCTCACCGTCACCCGCGACACCTGGAAGGCAGAGAACAGTCGCAGAGATGATTCGGAAACTTGAAAGATTTTAAGAGATTAAGAAAGAACTGAAGGAATTTTGACCGTCAGTTCATGGGGAGGTTGTTAGAAAGTCACCAACAGTGGAAAAAACATGGCTTACTATTGATGAGGTGGCATATACTTTGACAATATGCATTGAGAAAACGGACCCAGATGTAAAATGAGGGCAGCCCGGGCAAGTCTCAGTGCCATTTACCCCCCCCCCCCCCATCTTTCTTGGTTCATTAAAGCAGATGCTGAAGGAGATCATGAACAATCTCTTTGAAAGGAGATGCTAGCGGTCAATTCTTTGTGAGAGAGAAAGTAGCAGACTTGCACCTGGCTAGTGAGCTGAGACAGAGCTTGTCTAGAAACTGATCGGTGGTCAACGCAATGGATCTGTGGTGAGTGGAGGGCATGAGAGAGAATACTGAATATCCCAGAAAAGGGAGTGGAGTAGTAGACTCACTATCACACAAACCTCACAAGTTCTCGCCACCAAGTAATAAAAATAACCAAGCGAGACAAGATACACGGTATCTATCATCTCATCTACCACATTTCTAGGGGCATCTATTGGATTCCTATCCTCAACATAATTTCATAACCGATTAATGCACTGATAGCCGAATATTATGTCAAATGGGAAATTAATAGCTAAGACTGGCAAGTTTCCATAATCACTGAAGGAGCTGTGGTTGCTAATAATGCATGGCAAGGCATTTAGCATGGTTATGGATCATGGCATCTGAATTGATGCTTGACTGATTAAAGGAGACCAATCATGAATGCCACAGGCACTTGGCTGATCAAGGGCAGAGAAACCTAAGACATTGAGTGGTGAAGGGGTAGCAGAAGGTGCTTATGCCCCAGTTCCATAAATTCCTTGGACTGTATTTCAAGACGGGTCAGATGCCCATGAGATAGAAGGAAGAGAGCCATGATGCTAGGTCAGACAGGATATATATATATCCACGGACCTTAGTCGTATAAATCAGCATAGGACAACTTGCACTGATGAATATCTCCTTTGGTGAGGGAAAATATGTTCTTATAAGCAAAATTAACCATTTTATGTCCATATTGAACCACATATTTTTGTTTGAGAGCTGGAGCAACTGCCCACACATCAACAGTGTTGAATGAAAACAATTACCTTGTGCGTGCCCCTGCCTAGTGAAAAAGATGAGCAGGCATTGAGGACATGATCATATAATCAAACCTACCTCGAGATGAATCGGCCATTGGATGTGCTCAGCTCCTCGACCCATCAGTCTTACTCCATCTTCAATTTGCTTCCCTATCGCACCAGTATCCTGTGGTTCCATAAATGCTGCTTATGTTAAACCTCTGAACACAGACATAACAAACTGGAGAGCGAAAATATACTACCTTTAGTGTTTTCATTGTGATAAGCTCTCCTGAATCGATTTTCCCTGCATTGATGAGTTTTGCTATTTTACCCAATCCTACCGGCTACACAAAGAGAAGAAAGAGGCATAAAACTTGGTGGTATTAATGAGTAATTGGAAATTAAAACATAAAAAATATGATTTTATTCACCTTGTACGATCACATAATCAATAGGAAATCCCAGTAAGTAGTCAAGCAAAAAAATGCCTAGGGGCAAAACATTTTTGCAGACATCTAATTATTACCAGGAGCTGATTTAACAACAGATGCGATCATCATTGAATAACAACAGAAAGTTTATGCCCAATATGTTTCGTTCTAATAGAAAGCAAATGTCAAAATAATTGGCGCTCAGACTGTTTGCTGCATTGTAAATCCTGTGATGCTGTGCGGATAATAGTCAACAACGTTAAAAAAAAACCACGTGTATTTTGTGCAGCAGATCCAGACTGACCAATGTACCACCATTACGAGAAACCGTAGTTCTTTCTTCAGCGACACAGTCCACTAGATTTCTTAAACCAAGTTCCAGCATAGAGTTCTCGCCTCAAACCACGTGGACTAAATGTTGAAAGATTGAACTTGGGCAATTATTTTTATGCATGTATGATTCTAGATAAATTTTTCCAAACATAGACTCCAGACATAGATTACAGCTCAAACTATGAGCAAAAGTCTAACCTCAACAATTAGGGGAAGTTTTTACGTTCCAAGGGATCAACTCCCAAAGAATCAACTTTAATGGAGCTCGCATGTATCCAGTAGTAACACTGGTGCTGCATTTTTGATTGAGATAACATTTAATCAATACGACTCCCTCATGTAGCTTCTGCAAATGAAAGGATCCCTCAGAAGAACAGTCATTATAGAAGATTTCGAAGTGGAAATCCCAACCTTCTTTTTCTAGAGAAAGCTGCATAAACCAGTTGTACTAGAATTTGAACAAAGACAGTACAAAAAAACTATCAAGAGGTTAGTTAGTCCCGAGTAGACACATATCATGAAACAGGAGGCACTACGTCATAGCTTTAAATTATGAGGGTTTGATTACTGCCTTTGAAAAACCTGAATAACACAGTAAAAAAAAAGGCTACATCAACATCACGAAAATAAGCATGTATTTATGGATACAATAACCTAAAGTTCTCCTTCATAGGTTTTTATATAGATGCTTCCGTAGCAGCTTCTATTATGTATCACTCCTGCCGCATAGGTTGGTAGGTAGCCCGGATCACCCATTGAAGGAGTACTGCTTGCTTACTTAGCGATAGGGGAATGAGGTGGCATTTTCTTGCAATAATAGAGGTCATGCCATGGCATTTCGCACATTTGAAACTAATCTAATCTTGGTGCATACATCTTTATCGTCTTTTATATTTCAACGCACTATTTTTTAGCCAGAACAGTGAAAAATAGTTATAATTAAAAAGGCAAGCTGTCTAATTGATAGTGAAAGAAACGAAATAGTTAACATAATCACTGCTTCACTCAAAAGGGGTACGTAAAAGTTCTCTATCACAAATTTTTACATTAAAATGTTTCCAAAGGGCAGAATCTGATATCAGGTCAGGTCATTAAAAAATGGAGAGCACAGACTCCACACATGTACTGACTTTGGACAGATATTTTATGCAATCAACGTAAATCGTTGCAATCATCAACATTATCAACCCACACCTCATCAATTTGAGCATGTAAGGAATTTTGGAGAAAATTTTCGCTACCTTACTGTTAGCCTAATCCATGTATCATAGAAAGAATAGGATTTCTCTGATGCTGATCAAGGGGCAAGAATGATGCCCTATTGACGATGCAAAGTTTCTAGAAAATTATGAGGTTTAAGGCACATCACATAGATAAATATGACGAATAATATGTCAGAAATAAATATGATGAAAATAAAATTCAATTTGAGGTATCAAGACATCATCAGTAACGTGATTTTCTAATGAACTACTAGTTATAAGGTCACAAAGACTTAGCAGGTAACTAGCTATGTGACCAAAACAACATTAATTGGCTTAAGATATATCTGTGTGAAAACAGGCCTAGCCCAACATAGGGTGACAGGCAATCGTACGATTTTTCTGTCCATGGCATTTTTCTTTACCCGTCACTGGAACAGATCATGTAGCAACAATTGAAAATAAGTAAATTTTTCTGATCCAATAAAAACAGCACTAAGAATTAAAATCTTGTTAGAGATAATAATATCCAATGGCAATATTACAACATCGTATATGACCAGGAGAACAAACGAAAAACACCCAAAAACCGTGGGCAAAGATAAATGGAACAGTAAGCTTATGAGTGCAGACGATCTAGTAAATTCTTCAATCGGAAGAATCATGAACGACTTAGTAGTGAGGAAATAATGAAAGAAGTTTATCAAGAAAACTAAAAGGATGCATGAGTAAGTAATTCATGACAGAGGAGAAAGAATCATGAAGAGAGATGAAAAATAAAATTAGATGAAATAAGTACGTCAGAAATAATTGACAAAGACATTGCTAATAAAAATATCTTAATTTAAACCACGGAGGGTAAAAAATTCAACAGCCGCTGCCATAATCATCTTATGCCAGGAACAACCGTGTGGATCCACCAATAAACCACTGATACAGCACATATGCTTGGACTTCCACTTAATTCTTTGCAAATGGTAGGAATTTCTAGGTATTGCCGAACTTAGTAGGCCTGTTTACATGCCTAACAGATGCAGGATGACTCTGCTCAAGCAAATCCATAAACTGATTTGACGGCATTGTCTTCAGAAATTCTCATGGCACTCCAGCTCCAGCAAAAGGACCGCAACCCTAGCTCCAAGATGCTCTCTCAGATAAATGATATGAACACCCAATCCCACAACTAACATGAAAAAAACATGAAAAGTAATTACTGTTTAGCATGGAATTCGAATTCTTCCATTAAAAGAGCCTTATAATTCCCGCGGGACAACAAAAGATTATTTTAAAAACTACATTCGGCAAGCCAGGCATTTCCCTAGTCCCCTTCAGTATCACTTTTTTTATACCAGATGACACTTAGCTCCATTCTACATTGCGGAGATGAAACGCATCATCCATCCTTCAACAACTCATTTTTTAAATGCGTCATGCCAAGCTGAGAATCTAATATTGCCAAGCCTCCAAAGGATGCTCCAGCAACTTTAGAACACCCTCGTCTCTCTGTTTAAAGATGATGAGAGAGCTTCCTTTTGGATCAACCCAGAAAACACTGATCTTCAATCGACATGGAAATCATAAAAATTATCTCGAGCCTTGAACGAATGAATGCTACGGAATTTGTTCCAAAAGTGGCCGTATGGAAAAGAAAAGACCGGATAGATCACCTGGAAGGTAAGACTGAAGGGATTCTTAAACCCGCGCTTCGGCAGGCGTCTCCGCAGTGGCGTCTGCCCGCCCTCGAAGCCGAACTTCATGGTCCCCCTGGCCTTCTGCCCTTTGTGGCCCCGTCCCGCCGTCTTTCCCTTCCCAGATCCGATTCCCCGCCCCTTACGCTTCTTTTTATGCTTCCGCCCGGGACTGTCCTGCAAGTCGTTCAGCCTCAGCAGGGCCGTCGACGACATCCACCTGGGGAGAAGCGCAACAGAGAGTTGTGTCCCCTGTACGAGCCTCCGCCACGGGGAGGAGCAACTGGAGAAAGCTGCGGCGGAGCAGGGAGCGAGAGGCGCGCCAGGGGAAGGCGGACTGGGTCGGCCCCGGCTGGGGACCTTGCCCAGGAGGAGGCGCAGCTGCTGCCGCCACATGAGGACCCGCGGCCCTCCTACCATTGACGGAGCTCTAGCGAGCTCGAACTGGTTGGTTACAGGGTTTTGGCCGGAGACGGCGAACTGGGAGGGTTCTGAAGCAGTTCGGATCCTACTACTATCGGTTTCTCTAGATCCGATCCTTGTTAGTGGGCCTGGTCTTCAAGCCTGCTAACAGCAGGGCCAGGAGAAGGCCTTCCTGAATGAGCCCACTGCGTATATTTAGAGCAGGGCCCAAATGAGAGCTTCATAAATGTGTGCAACGTTAGACTGGAGGGTGGCTGATGGCTTCGAATGGTGGGATAAGAGCTTAGTCATGAGGCCTAGTGGTTTCCATACGAAGCTTATAGGCCAAACTTGGCCTAGTACAATAATCCCCTTTTCTAGTAATAATAACCATTGATGTTATAAACAATGAGCTTCATTATAACTTAATGATGGCACTGAATGTCAATACTTAAAATACTTCTAATGGAGAGGAGGTAGATAGACTTGAAGTGTCCTCATGAATGATGAGGGGCATCATTTATGTAGTACAATTTTGTTGGGATTATGAATTGTTTGTAGGATTTTGTATCCCATCATGTCGTCAAAAAGGGGGTAAATACATGGTTTTAATTATTTTCTTCTTCATTTAATTTATTTTCCAATTTTGATCCCCATGATCTAGATGACATGAAATGTATTTCACATATTATTGTTTAGTGATTCAATCACCAAACCTATTTTTTTATTATAATAACTTGTAATGCTTCTTCCTTTAGTTTTAATAAATCCTTGGTGAAATAAATTATGAATCATGAGCTTTAACCACCTTATCACCAAAATTTTACTGTTGTTAAAAACTTTGAATTCCATTAAGGAATACTATTCTCATTTTGTAAACACAGGGGTAAAAGATATAAGGGGTTAGGTGAAATATTAAAAGGGGGTGAATTGATATTTTTCATAATCTCATTTTTTTTAAGTCATAGAGGTGTCAACATATGTGTTAAACTATTTTTCTTCATAGTTATTTCTGTGTAGGCTTTTTTTCTCTCTCTTTTGGTGAGTTTTTTCATAATTTTCTCTCCCTCACAAATGAAACTCAATCTTTTTATATTAGTTCACCCCTTATTTGACTACTTTTAATCTTAGAGAATTCTTACTATTAGATTTCACTATTTTTCTTAGAAATACACACTAACTTCATAAGATTAGTGACTCAATAACTCAAGTTTGATCTTTGTAGAGATTTACCCTCTTCTAGGCCAACTTGGGCTCAAAAGACCTTATGCTTTTGTCCAAAAACTATTTTTCCTCAGAACTCAATTATCTTAGGGCCTGATGAAAAACTTAATAACTGATGAAGATGAAGAAAGTAGTTTGGGTACATTTGAAACTCTATGGTGAAGTTTCTTGATTGTGAGGATGATTCTTTTTGGTAGATCAAAGTGAAATGTTAATTTTTTATTTCCTCAACTTCTATGACTTATAAGGTTTCATCTTTCAATAGTTTTTCATATTTTACTCAAGAGATAAACTTAGAAAATTAATTCAAATACTTATCTTTTTTGTAACATATATTAATGACCTTTAACCATTACAAATTTGATAACTTGATATTTTTTATCTATTTGATTTGAAATTTGAATTGGAGATTTATCTCTCAAAGATTAACAACTTTCTTATTGATATTATCTTCAAATTCAAATGTTGAGCTAACTACTTTCTCCACATAAGCAATAAACATGACATTGTATAGATTTTCAATTTGGGACTCATGAAAGCTCATTTAACATTTTGAACCATTTTTATTCTATTTTCATGATGCACATGAATAATAATTAAATGGCTGAACTTAAGTGGTAAAATAATTATAGATAAATGAATTAAAAAGATAATCATCATTTACAATCTCATTTACTTATTTAAATGTTTTTTAATAAATATTTATTGTCATAAATGTGATGCTTCAACTATTCATCAAATTAATTAATCACAAGGTTTGAACCTATGGATTAATAGGTTAGACATAAACTCATGAGATAAGTAATATGTTTAATACATAAAATATATCAAATAATTATAATAATCTCGTGGATAAAACTAAATCTTAATAATATATTTTTTCATTAATTTTAATATCAAAACATATGCCCAAGGGTATCAGCAAGGAGCTCCACCAAATGACACTTTACCTTTCTCCTCTAGATTTATTATTCTAGAGAATAAAAAAAACAAGTACTAGCTAATCTCCTATAGATTAAGGCTCTAAATGAGCCTAAAGTGCAAATTTACTCTAAATACAAATTAGAATATGCTATTATTCATAGAATTTAGCTTCTACATTCTCATAAGCTTCAATATACTAGGCCTCTAATTAAACTAGCCCACTCCCAAAGGATTAAGAAGCCTAGTGGGTAATGTGATTACCATCACCAAGGGGGTAACTAAATAAGACCTCAAGGACCTGGGGGGGAGGCCACAATGGCTTCCCTTTCTAATTAATAATATCACTTCAATTAATGGGGGTAATATCTCTTTGTCCAAAATCTTGATTATAACTTGATCAAACAATAGTTTAACCTGATTAGGTATTCCTAGGCTCTATTCATTTCAATATCATCTCTATATAAGTTTGTGCAAATTAGATCCCTCCTAGTAGTAATGTACTAATCAAATTCCAACCATAACATGTACATTTTATTTCTATATTTGGCTAATAATTTTCTTCCTTTTCATAGTGATATTGTTCTCATTTTTAATCAATTGAGCGTAATGCACTCATTGTTCATGAATGTAAATGTCTCAAGCTATAAAATGATGTTGATACATTCTATGAATTTTAGGAATCATGGTGGTCCACAACCATGTCATGATTATCTTTGAACCCAAGTTTCAAATTGAAGATCTCTAGGTTCAGAAACTTAACTTATAAGCTGACTACATACTCTTATTGAGACCAACAAAAATAATTTTGACAATCTGGATGGTATGCATGAGGTATGATAGTCAAACGTCAAAAAATAAAAATCAATCCTAGTGAATTGAAGGTATATTGAAATTGTAGTTCTCTCAAACGTTTTTACTGCTAAATATAATGAACTAATAGGTAACAAATAAATCAGTTGGCAAAGAAAATATCCATTGCATAAATTCTACAAAGACCAATTGATGGAAACTAGTCAAAGGAAGATGTAATTAGATGGATTAGTGATATTTAATGCTCAGATAAAGTAGTGTTGAATCAATAACGGAAATAATAATTTGTGTCAAAAGAAATTGAACAAACTATTTTTGAAACCAAAAAATAAATGGCCCTCACAAACACCCACAAAGAGAAGGTAAGCAAGTTCTTAGAGAGGCCACATATGTGTTGATGCCATTGGACATAGGTTTTGATATTACAAATATATGAGAAAATATATAATTTATGATTGAAATTATTCAAAGATTATGATTAATGACTCATAGATTTCATGTAAATTAATATATTATTCATCTTGTGACATTATGACTAACCTTGAGGTTTAGTGATATGATGAAAAAGTGAAGTGTCACATATTGATAAATATTTGTTAGAAAATAAATATTTAATAAATAAATGATTGTTATATTTTTAATTCATATATCCATAATTATCTAACCATTTAAGTGTAGCTATTATTTATTAGTCATGTGCATCATTAAAAAAAAAAGTAAAAGGTTTGAAATATCAAATGAGCCCTTGTGAGTCTTGAACCTAAAATATGGATGATGACATATCAACTATTTATATAGAGAAAATGACTAACTTAACATTTGAATATAAAGATAGAGTTAATAGAAAAGTTGTTCATCTATAAGAGATGAATATTTAGTTTGAATTTCAAATCAAACAAACTAGAGAATAGAAAGATATTAAATTTACAATGGTCAGAGGTCATTGTTACACGTTTTGGAAAACGGTAAGTGTTTGAACTAACCTTCTAACTTTGTCTCTCGAGTAAATCACAAAATTTATTAGAGGACGATGCCCTACAACTAAAGGAAGCAAGGGAGATCAATAAATATGATTACACATCAATCTACAATAAGTGACCTCTCTCACGATCAAGATTCATCACCGTTAAGCTTTAATTATGAGTAAATTGCATCATCTTTCTTCATCAACGATTGATGATCAAGATAAAGCTTGAATCTTTCAAGAAGGCTCTCTATCAGGCCCTAAGATAATTGGGTGGTGAGTGGAGAGTAAGTTTGGGTAAAGGCACGAGGTGCTCTAAGCACTGTTTGGCCCGGAAGGGGCTAGATCTCTGTGGAGGTTGAACTTGAGGTATTGAGGCTACTTATCTCATTAAAATCAGTGTATATTTTTGAGAGAAATAATAAAATATCAGTAGAAAGGATCTTCTAAGATTAGAAGTAGCCAGGTGAGGGGTAAACTAGTATAAAAAGCTCTTGTCTCATAGTGAGATTATATTAGAAGAGAGAGAAAGTCATTTTGTACATAGATAATCATCTAGAGTTGTGTTAACACATGTGTTAACACATCTAACATATGAGAAGAAAACCCGAGATTTCTAAAATACCAGTTCACCCCCCCCTCTTGATATTTTGTCTAGCCTCTACATCTTTCAATATGAAGGCCTATTACCATGTCAATTGTTGCTAATTTATTGATCTCTTGTCATGCAATTGAATTATTTTATTTGGTTGCCTTTGATAAATCTAAAAAAGATAAAAGAAGAGAGTAGAAGGTAGTCACTAGGATCTCTATGAAATTATGGAGGGAATGAGAGGGCAAGAGTAAGAGAGAGAGGATGTAGATAAACAAGGGAATAATCTCTAACATGCTAATTCCATACATTAATATTGTCATTTTTACATGATTTATGTGCTTTTATGACTAAAATTAGCATGTTATGTAAACTAATTATTGAATGATGAATTTGGCATGAGAATTTATATTTAAGGTATTTAAAATCAAATTTGAGTCATTTTTGTTGAATCACATATTTTATTTAATATTTCTTGATTTGAATTCATGAAATTTGATTTGATTGTCTTAAATAATAATGAAATCAATGATAAAAATAATTCTAGAGAAAGATTAAATTTTTATTATGAAATAATTTATTGATCTATTCATACATTCATCTGCATTTTCATGAATAACTTTTAATGCTTAATATATTATTTTTATTAAAGACCCTTATAATTTTTATTTAATTCTTAATTTTCAGGAAAGGAGAATGGGCCTTGGCTGAACCTAATAGAGACACTTATGGGCTTCTTAGGGATGTGCTCAGCCCATTATTACAAGGAAGGGAGGTGTCCCCACTAAAATGAAAACTACCCAATAACCTTCCGTATAATAAAGGAGGGCAAGTGTAACCTCCTATTGAGCACATCCTAGCCCTCTAAAATAGGGGTTGAGAGAATATCCATCCATCAAAATAAAGGCTAGGATCCTCCCTAAGGAGGTTGCCCTAAAAGAAGGGGACTGTCCTAGGGCAACTGCCAAGCACCTCATTTGGGGCCAAGAAGGCCCAAAGATCCAATGGTTCAAAATATCTCTAAGATCATCAAGGGCTAAGATTAATTTTCAGCCTAAGGACTCATTAAAAAGGGGCAAAATTTCATGGCCATGGCATCCATCTACAGAGGAGAGGGGCATTCACACGAGAGGAGGAAGACTCTAAGAACTTCACCAAGTGGGCCAATCTAAGAACGCCAAGGGGTAGATTCAGCTAAAGCACTCCAATCGACATAGAGAAGGCATTTTTATTTTCTAGTTTATGTTCCTTGATGTATTTTTTTCAATCTATTCAATAAAATTCAAGCTTCTTAGTTTCTTCTCATTTTGAGTACATCATCTCTTCTTGTTGACCTTCTAAGTGACATAGAGTTGATCCAAAAGAGAGGTAGATTAGAAAAAATAGGATTTGGGATTTCTATCATTTATATTTACAGTTTTTTACAGTAGATTTTATCCTTCTTCCCTTGAGATTATTCTCATGATGTATGCTTGATCTCTTAGGCATTAAGATTGACCACATTTCCAAGAAGAATTTGAATTTGGGATTGATGTGATAAAATAATATTTAATTTTTCTTGTACTTTATAATCTTAAAAAAAACCCAAATCATGTTTCCTCCTGTGCTCTCCTTAATATTCTTCAAATTGATGATTTTATAATCATTAATTTGATTTTTCCTCAACTTCTTGTCTTGTGGATGACCTAGTCATCCTTCTTCCAATCTTCTAACCACTTTCTTACTCAAAATCAATCTTAGAAGAATTTATTTAAACCCATTAGAAATTACTCAATTATCTGTGGATTGACCTGAATTCTACCCCATACATTTCTATAGGTTCATTATAAATCAATAATTAAATTTTAAAATTTTTTTGATTATCCTAAAGTGCAACATTTAGGAGTATCACTCTCCCAAGTAGAAGGGAGGAAGAAGGATTAAGATAATGTTTCCACCAAAAACCTAAAATGGGGAAAAGAAGCTTGGGGCAGTGTTTAATAGCAAACCAAACTCTCTTGTAGATTAGTACAAAACTGAACCCCATTGGTATTTATGCATCGACAATCAATGGGTACATCTGCTCATTCACAATCTTCTCATTCCTTGTCAGGTATAAGTGACCTAAAAATTGGGTTGGATACTAGACTTGACAATACCCTCCCAATAACTCCACCTTCTTGATTGAAGTTTATGCAAATGACATTTATAAAGCCTCACTCCTTTAGTCTAAGATGAGTAAGGGTTGATTCCTCATAGACCTATATTATTAAGAGATTAAAATAAAGTATAAAAAGATAAGATATGTCAACCAAGACCAAGGAAGTGGAGAAAGGATTAAATTGAGAGAATTATATGAATACTTATAAACAGAATCTTATTTATATAATACTAGTAAAAATTTTGTGAAAAGTGATTTAGATTAGGTGGAAGATGATTTAGAAGATATCTTAGAGTGGATAAAAAAGGGTGCGAGTAGATATAATAGGCATTATAAAGACAGTAATCTATGGGGTAAGTATACCAAGATTAAGATGATTAGTGGGAATGGATAAAATTTTGGAAATAATAAAGGTGTGGATGGATGTTGTGAATAAGGATTTTCTAACCTAAGCTATGGAGGATGGAATCAATGAATATCAAGGGAGAGAATGACACAAACCTCATTTTTATACTTGTCCTAAGTTGAGTGGTGTGAGGCTACTTAATCCTTTGAACCACCTTCAATAGTCTCCTCTCTAATACATTCTTGAATAAGAATGGACCTCTAGAACTCACTTTTTCATTCAGACAACCACTATAGTGACAAGAAACAAAGGTCCTGTTTACATGAAAGGATAGAGTTTTTATACTTTCAAGGAGCATCTTTCGCTTCATCTTGATTTGACTCTCTATGATGGAGGGCTATGATTGATTGTGTGTCCCTCAATTAAATCTATGTCTCAACTCTTGATAAATCTATGAATTATTATATAAAAAGGGCAAGAATATCAATGATTAAAACCTAAGGAACATGGGAATATGATGAATATGGACTCAAACTAAAAAAGATATTCATGTATTGTGATAGCACAAGTGTTATCAACCTAGTCAAAAATTTTACCATACACTTTAAAACTAAGCACATAGAAATTAGACATCATTTCATTCATGATCACATAAAAAAGGGGATATAGAACCATGCTTTATTGATACATTAAAACAATTAGTTGATATCTTCACAAAACCCTTTTTTGAAGATAGATTTAATTTAATTATTTGTGAACTTAGAATGTACAAATTGACTGATATTTTTGTCTAAGTTCTATTACTATTGATGATGATGTTGTGACTTATTACAATTATATTTGAGTCATCATTCTATGCCTAATATGAAATTTGTATATGTAGATGTCTATGTTGACACAATCTCCATCATGTGATTTTTTAATGTTAATTAAGAGATTTTTACTAAGGACATGAGCAACATATATTATGTTGTCACATACCTTAAAAAATCTTGTATTTGTCTAGGCCCCTCCTTTTTATCAAAAGGTCATGCTTCACAAGTTTAAATGCATTTGACAACTTTGTCTTCTCATTCCTTTTCACCATTTGGAGACATTTGTTTCACTACACTCACAAGACTCCTAACAAAGCTCACATCATAGTAGGTTAAATCCTAAGTCAACACAAGGTATTTTATTTTGTGCATTGCATTAGATTCATATCTCATCCTAGTCAACTGTCCTTTTCAAAACCCTAAATTTACCATTGTTGATATCTAGCACTCTACCCTTCTCGTTCTTCCTTCAAGAACCCATCAACATTCAAAAATTTCCAAGAAAGATAAAGGCAAAAATGTTGTCATTGATTCATCGTTTGAACACTCCCCCACCTTCTCATATAGTCAAAATGGCCTATGCCATTTTCTACCCCTCCATCTAGATCTCCTACAAAACCTATTCACTCATACTTCCATCACCAATGATGACTGATCAACAAGTTGTTATAGTCATTTAAAAATTATCTATGGATGTCAGCACCTCCATTCCAATTTTTTATGGACCCAAGTATACAGAACCCCCTATTTCAACCATTATTGATGAACCAAAAAAAGAAAACTCTATCTCTACCCATAGCCTAGAACTATCTAAACTATTATGGCCCATAAAAAAGGCAAATTAAGCAAAAATAAAAACTTGTAGAAGAAATAACCTTACAGAAACTCAAAGCAAAGAAATAGAGTTCTAAATGACTTAGAAAAGGTGTTATACTTCAATATATCTTAGATAGATCTCCTCAATATTATTCTCTATTATTTTCTATTACTGCCCATAAAGAAAAATTTCAAAAAACTTTCAAAAAATGTGAAGTCTTTTGCTATAAATTTCTTGATTTGAAATTCTTTGAATCATAACATATCAACATGAACATATTTTGATGTTCTTAAAATTACACATTTAGTTTCTAAGTATATTAAAAATTATCTAAAACTTATTATGATGTTTTACAATCATGCCTCTGTCACTCTTGTTGGCCTCACCACATATGTCAAAGGAGTATTTATTGATCTTACTCTTAAAAATCTTAAATGTCATTCATGATATTCCCTTTAGACCTCTTTTAGTCATCACCAAAGAAACCATCAATATCTTTTTGACAACATTGACTAAAATAGAGAATATATTTATCAATAATATAAAAATATTTAATCTTCCACTATCTCATAAAATCATTCATTTTCTTATTAGTCATCTCTTATGACATAAAAGTGATGCACATAAAAGGTTATTAGAAAAATCAGTGTCCATCTTATATTGTATCATTTATGACATCTCATTTCATTTTGGAGATCTATTCTTAAAATAGATAAAAATAACCTTGAAATATGATCTCATTCTTCTACTTGATTGTGTCATCATTTGTATCTTCAAGTATTACAATATCGTTCTCTCTATAAAAGAATTCAACAATAGTATTTCACATAACATTATTGACAAATCTACTCTTTATCAAATGGATTACTCTTATAGTGATAGCAGTGGCTTCATTATCTATCTTCCACTTCTCATATATCATCTCGTCTTTCACCTTTTTTGGCATCATTCTTATTGTTGAAAAATTCAACAAAAGTGTGGAACAAGTAGAGCAAAGCTTTGATATGATAGAAGAATAACTTCAGGACCTTGAAGATAATATTTCAAATATTCAATTATATTTTTCATGACTTTCTCATCAAACAAAGAATATGACTTTTTGTTTTTCTCTTGACTATTTATGATTTGATTTTTTAATCTTACAAAAATAGAGAGAAAGATTGAGAAAATTTAAAAAATAGGAGAAAGATTGAGACAAACTTTATGAGTACACAAACTTAGGGGGAGCACTTGCTTAGGGGGAGAAATGATGTATTCAACACATTTATGTTTTTATTGTTTGAACTTCTTTGAATGAATTGTGTGAGCAAATGAGAATCTTAAACATTGAATGTTTCATCTACACATTGCTATAACACATGTATTGACACATGATGTTGATTGTTACTATTGTCAAAACTTTATTTATTATGTGTGTGAAACTATTGTTACATCATTTGTGCACATTATTCTATTAATATATATATTTTTTCTCAACATGACTTTGTAAATAACAAAAATGAGGAGATTGTTGATACCCTTATGTATATGTTTTGATATTACAATTAAATAATAAAATATATAGTTAATATTTGATATTGTTCACAAGGTTATCATAAATATCTAATATATTTCATGTAATAAACTCTATTATTTATTTTGTGATATGTGCCACATTTATATAGATAAATATTTATTTTTCAACAAATATTTAATAGGTAAATGATAGTTATATTTTTAATTCATTTATCTATGATTATTTGACCATTTAAGTCTAGCCTTTTACTTGTTAGTCACATGCATCATTAAAAGAACATAAAAATGATTCCAAATATTAAATGAGTTCTCATGAGTCTAAAACTAGAAATCAAGATGGTGACATATAGGTTGCTTATATTGAGAAAATGATTAGCTCACTATTTGAATATGAAAACAATGTCAATAGGAAGGTTGTTCACTATGAGAGATAAATCTCCAGTTTAAATTTCAAATTGAACAAACAAAGGAATAGTAATTTATTGAATTTGTAATGATCAAAGGTCATTACCATATATTCTAGAAAATGCTAAGTATTTCAATTGACTTTTTAATTTTAGCTCTTGAGCAAAATATGGAAATTCATTAAAAGATGATATCTTACAAGTAAAGGCTAGGGAGATCAATAATAATGATTCTACTTTTATCCACCATGATGAATCTCTCTCACAATAAAAAAAATTTCATCACTGAGCTTCAATTGTATGTAGGCTACATCATCCTTCTTCATCAATAATTGGTGACCAAAAAATAGTTAAAATTTTTAAGGAGGCTCTCCATTAAGCCTTAAGGTAATTGAGTAGTAAGAGAAGAGTGGTTTTTGATAAAGGCCCGAGGTATTCTATGCCCTATTTGACCTGAAAGGGGCTAGATCTTTACAAGGTTGAACTTGAGGTATTAAGTTACTAATCTCATTAATTTCATTATATATTTCTAAGGGAAATAGTTGAAAACTAGTAGGAATGATTCTCTGAGACTAAAAGTAGCAAAATAAGGGGCGAACCAATCTAAAAAGTCTTTGTCTCATTAGTAAATGAGAGAAAATCATGAGAGAACTTATCAAAGGAAAGAGAAAGTAGGCCTACACATAAATAATCACATAAAGCTATGCTAACATGTGTGTTGACACATCTATTATTCTGAAATACTAATTCACCCTCCCCTCTTGGTATTTTTCCTAGCCCTTAAATCTTTCACAATGGAATAGATTTAGGCTGACTGATGTTGAGGCGAAGAGAGAATCTTATCATATGTTAAGTTGTTCAAAATAAAAGAAAAATCAGAAGAAAAACCATCTCTAAATTAGAACACAAAAAAGTACTATAGAAAGACTCCCCCTCTCTCCCTCTTTCACTCATTTTATTCTCCAATTCTGTAAATCAAGCTTTCTATTTTGACTTGCTATTTTTGCTGCATATTTCTAATTTTTCTAATTTTTCTCAATTTTTCTAGATTTTTCTCACCATCACATGTGAGAATAATAGATATCATTTGTTTTACCAAATGATCATATATATTTGTAGATATGTCAGCCACACGCATATCACAATATCTAGTTTATCAAATGATAACCAATATTTGCACATGTGTCCTTGTCACATGATAGGTTGAAACACTAATCCACAATGATCCATAGGTAACTTGACTACTTGTACATCATTAGATGCGACCACTACAATCCCTTCGCCCATGTGCACTTTATTGAATTCCGCACTTCAGCAAGTACGTGTGAAATGATAGCTAGTGACGTGGCTCTTCTTCTAATGTCAAATCTATGCAGTTTTAATCTGCCAAGACAAAAAGTGACATTACTACATAGCTGGTGTCAAATAGTTATCAACCTTCCTCCTGCCCTTTATGAGGATATGTGCATCCACTAGTAGAGATGATGAGGATAGGTGACATGTCACCTCTTTGTGCGAGTTTATCCACTTTTAAGGTCTGAGATTCAAGCAATGACTAGTGCATTCTGACTTGACACGTGGTGCTCTTTTGTGCATTAGATTTGTGATGCACGAAGCTAATAAACTTAATTTAGGGGTTAAATATGTCGTCGTGATGTAACCAAGTTCATCCAAATAATATTTATAAAGCCTCACACTTCGAATTAGGATGAGTAAGGGTTGATCCTCAAGGAACATAAGTAGTAAGAGTAAAATTTTATTTGCTTTATTTCTTACATATGAATATATATTAGAGATAGTGATGGGCGAAATTAAATATGATAATGGTAAAGATAAAAGAGAATAACAGAAGATGATGATGAAAGAATGGATAAAATACAATAGAATGAAAAAATAGATAATCAAACTAATTCAAACTAAGTGTTAATCTATTTGTAAAGAGGATTACAAAGACACCCTAAATCCAGATATTACACAAACCTTGTTGTGTGTCAATCTTAGGCCGAGTGATGTTTGATCTGTGATGATCATAATTCACTTTAAATAGTCTCCTCCCCTTGACGATTTTGAGCATGAAAATGTCATTGACTAGGCCTTGATTTTCTTCCTTTTTCCTTCAGCAAGCCAATGTTAAAGAGAGAGCAAAAAAGTGCCCTCCAAGAGGGGGGTGAGAGGCCTAAAACCCTTAGAAAATTAACCCCCTCCAATTGATAGTTATAATGAATAGCTAACTCTTTTAATGGATGCATAGATTCCTTCATAAGAGTGACACTCTAATCCTCCTCTTAATCTCATCTTAAGGTGTCTTAAGATGAACAGCCTAGATTTCATCTCTTGATAGCTCCTTTTAAGTTCAAATAGGCTAAGCCAAGGTCATGTGCCATTTAAGTCCAAATGGGCTTGACCAAGATAACACCCTCTCTTAAACCTATAAACATATTAGGCCAACCCTCTTCATAAGATTTAAACTTTTTATTTGGTTGAGAACTTAAGCTTTTTTATTACTTCTAACTCATAATAAGAGTTCACCTAAATTCTTGCAATCAAATAATTATCAAGAAAATATGAGAGAATCATCACTTGACTTCATAAAAGTTAAATGGGGTTAGTCTCATAATATCAATAAAATAAGTAAAATAATATGTATTAGGACTTAAATGATAAAACATTATGAATGTCATAAAGAATTAAATCATTAGAGAGAAATGTTCTTTTTTCTCAAGCCTTCTTTTTTGTTACAAGTATCATCTTTTAATAGTTTTCTTCTTTGACTTAATTATTTGAGATTAAGAAACTAATTCAAAAACTTACTATTTTCTAAAATATGTGGTAAAGGTCTTTTATCTTTTCATAATTTAAAATTTTATATTTCTTTTGTCCATTTGATATGAAATTGAACTATAACTTTTTCTCTCATGGACTAATGTTTTGTTGTTGATATCAAGTGCAATTAAACACATTTTATCTATCATTTGATCCACATAAATTACAAACATGTCACCATCTAGATTTTATATTTGAGATTTATATGAATATGTCAATTTATAAAAATTTAATATTTTAACTTCATATAAAGATATCTTATGACAAATATAGATCTATTATAAGTATATTTAGTAGTTAATACAAAATATTTAATAACTATGTAGAATGTAAAATCACACTACGTCCCTTTTTACCTTACTACACAAATATGTATGATAGTCCATTTAAGAAACTTTTCCTTATCATGTTTTCATACTTATTTTTTTCTAAAACTATAATAAAATAACAAGACCCTTCATGAGTTTGCAACTCTAACTTATACTAGAGAGATTCATAGCAAAAACAATGGGCTTTGAAAAGTCTTAGAGGTTACATTTATTAGTTGATAGTCATTTGTACTTTATCGCAAGTATATAACAGATGTATTCTATTTGATATTTAGTATGTACATCTCTAATATAAATATAATAGTATAAATTATAATATATATAAATGTTATTATTTATAGATGGTCACTATTTATAAGAAGATATCTCGTATTATATTTTTTAAATTAGTTTATTTATATTCATGATATAATTTTATATCGTTCATATATAACAGATTATTACCTTTGCTCATGTAAAAAATCTTATTTGTAACTACAATAGTCAATAGAGAAGGAACCACATGCCTTACGACCTATAGATTGAAGAGTTAAGTTGTACTTGTCCATCTCACATTAGCCCTAGCAAACTACTATACAAATATAATTGGCTTGGATGGAAATGAATTTTTCACATTAAGACAGTACCCAAAATAGCCTCATTCAATTGAATTGTCCAAAGGTAGGAGGGCTCTTTCTTTTACAATGACCTAACTAAAGGTTTGAGGCTGATGATCAACCACTATCTTAGACTTCAATCTGCCAAGGCGAACAAGCTTGCATCAAATTACTCTGATTATAGTAAGAAGGGTCAAAAAGTTTTGGAAAGAATAGTCACTTATTGGCTTGGTACTAAGTTGGTTTTCACTATAGATCCCTGCTTGCTCTGGGGCTAACCATACCCTATTTATGTCATTCTTGTCGCATTTCTTGTGCAAAAAAGTGGCCTCAAATGGGATGGCAAAAGAGTAGATATAATCAGAGAATGTTGTATTTTCTAAGGTATCTGTAATGTTTGGATTGAAATAAAACCAAAAGGGGTGGGGGGGTTCTACGGTCCCTTGAATTCATGATCTCCTAGAGAAGGGAAAAGGATCATATGAGAATCGACATGGTGGGATTCTACGAGAAACCTCAACAGTATTTCACATGACATGAAATAAAGAGTAGAACTGACTCTTAAGCAATACGACCCAAATGCCATTGAAAAGGATTATGAAGCTCGCTGAAACCCAAATCCCACAGATTTTTGGTTCCACTAGAACGGGAATCAGATACTTCAAAGATCTCCCAAAAGGGGGAAACATACCAATAATGGAATTCCTAGAAAAAAAAGGCTATTTTAAGGAAGAAGATAAAATTACAATTTGCCACCTTGATTGGAAGGGAATGAATGGAGGGTGGGGTCAACCACTAATTCCCAAAAAAAGGGCAAGTTGAGAAGATGCCACCAACCTGGAGAGGGTAGGGTGGTAAGCGGGGGGCTGCCATGCCTCGAGGTGATAATTTTCTTCATTCACGGATCTGCTGAACTCCAATCCAACGGGCGTAGTCGACCCACCTGTTTGCAATCAATGGTAGAGATAAATATTGGACCAGAACAATGGGATCAAAACTCAGAGGAGATGAGAGACGCCCACAATAATGATCCGAGGAATGTATTTCCAGTGCGGACAGCAAAGCATAGAGCACTGAGGACGAGCTTCTGCTTGTGGAAGAGCGGTTCTAGTATTCTCTGCTCAACCACTCCGGCCAGTAGTTGGTACCTTTTGTGAACATAATAATCCAAGGTTAAGATGCAAATCAACACTTCATCATCATCATCATCATCTTGATCCAGTCTCCACTTTCGGGGTTCATTTATACTTTAATTGAAATAATTACACACGAGAAGAAAGCCAGAAATAGGATAACTCCAGCCCACCAAACGCCACTACTAATGAGAAGCAAAGAAGAAGAATTGTTTCCTGGTGTTGCTACATGTCTCGAGTGGGGAGTTCGATGATGGGCAATTCTTTTTTTCTGAAAGGGATGATGGGCAATTCTTCATCGAGCATGATGACAGATTACTAGTTATCTGTTGACTAGACGCTATTTATAGTCAGATGGATAGTAGTATAGGCTTGATACATGAGGTAAGCTTTATCTAAAAAATGTTTAGGTTTAATGACATTAATAAACAATTCAGATATGCATAAATCGAAAATACGCTACTCGTACGGGTAAAACACAACCAAATGCGTAATCACTATCATGTATGGAATAGCTCTGTGAATAATCTACAAGAACTTTCTGCAATAGTTTTATCGAGAGAAAATCATTTTTTATGCACAATTCTAGTTCATGCTTTGTCTGCTAAAGATTCCATGTCTGAAGAAGACAACTTTGATGTTGATCACATTGAGCAGCAAAAAGCTTGGGCTGGGTTGTTTGCTTGGTCGTGTAATGAAAAAATGGGGAAGGCATGTACCTGAGATTGCTTGAAACAGACATGTACAAACCATACGCTGCACTTGTTGACACTACAGGAACATCCTCAGTTGCTTCGGCAAATTCTCTACTGAATGCTCCTCTAGCATTGTTCAGGAGATTGACTGCACCAGTACCCACCTGAAAGTATACAATTTAAGCAAACCTTCAAGAATGCTCTGGAGGACTTTTGACTAAGGAGAACTTATGTCTAGAAATTGCCAAAATACTACACATTTTCGACCAACCCTTTCATCAGAGAGAGGAAAAAGAGAGAGTGTGTATCAACACTGGGATTCAAGATCTTGGAAAGTGCGTGGTTCATATTCTTCTCTCTTTTCTACACTCACCTCTAATTTGTTCCCTGTTTGGTTCCTCTTCTCCTCTTTCAAGGAAAACATAAAATTCGGTGTAACTAACCATTAATGATTGTGAACAAGAGCTTCATGACATATTTGGTGGCAAAGAAACGCATGTTTGTAATGATGAAGGATTTTCCTGCCTCTGCTTTGGCAGCAACTAGCATGCCTCTAAAGCCATGTTCCTTCAATATATTCAAGGGAGCCCACTCAAAAATTATAAATATTTCAGACCATTCAAGGTTCTTAGAGGGCTCCAGATGAACGATGCCAAAGCAGAGGACTGTTCTTTTGGCTATCAGCTTGTTAGGGTTTTATTGAACCACTGACATTGGACTCAACGAATGCTTTCCATTCAGATAATCACCGCAGCTCTTGGACCTCAACCAGCACAATACAGGAAAACCTTCTATTACAGCGCCTAGTGAAGATCCTATTCCTACAACTACCCAGTTTAACCAAGATGCCAAGATGACAGAGTCTAACACTTAACTCTCTCTCTCCCTCAAGTGCTTTCATCCCAATGAATTCCTTGGTAACCAATAATCTAGTTGACTTCAGCCTACATCCCTACTTTAAGCCAGTTCACATGTGAAACCGCCCAGAGTGAACATTTTTGGATTTAGAAAAGAGAAAAAAGCTTAAAAACTCAGAAAGGAAATAACTGGCATACCAAAGATGCACTCGTGCCAACTAGAAAAAGCTTTGCTCCATTACGCTGCAAGAAAAATGTTCACAGAGTTACCCACTGATACGAGCCTTCAAACTTTTAGTAAGAATGTGTGATACTTAACTATTATGGCTCCCACTCTCTGCAAAAGAGAATATGAAGTTCCAGCTAGTGCAACCTGTAAAAAAGTTAACCCAAAAGATTGAAGAGTTAAGGTTGTTTCAGGAAAAATTGTTATGAAAAATTAATCAGGTATTGGCAAACAGAACAAAAACTCGCCTGAAAAGCATTATCAGGGCAGCTATGAAAAAATTTGGCGATTGGTCCAGCAGCAAGTGAAAGAGGAGCACGAAGAGAGACTGTTGGAGCAGGAAGCCAAACAAGCATAAAATCTGCAATTATAGCCATTGCCTGAAATAAAAAATTACCACGTTAGCAAAAAGTGTAAAGAATTAAAGATTTATAGCTGATTAAACAAGGGAGAAGACCATCACATCAAAGTTATAAACATTACCGGCGGAATCTTTTAAGGAAAATGAGAATAGCACAAAACAGAAGAATCACCAAATGAATCAACCCACACGAGAAATTAAAATTTATTGTAAATTATACTAAGACTCAGCAATTAGATGACCAAAATTTTATAATCTGGGTAATTTAAAGAAGGTTTTGTCATTTGAACACAACAGAACATTATTTCTTAATCTAATTTTATAGGAATTAAACAATCTACTGTTGACGTGTTTCAGACAGGAAGTGAATAATGAAAGTTCAATCACTATAGTCCTTTAATCCATTGACCAAAGAAAATTCAGAAAGCGGCGAAAGCAAGCAACTCACCGATTTCCAATATTAGTTAATAAGCTGCATAATGGAATGTTATCCCATACCTCAACAAATCTGTATTATTTTCTCTCATGTAAAAATGGCATAGAATAAATTTACCATGCAATTACCTGGAATCATATCTGCTAAAAATTTAAAATGGAAACTGTCAAAAAAAATTTACTTAGATAAGGCCATAATGCTTTTGCCAAAAGCAATATATTGGAAGAAGGTGGCAGAACGTTGATTGTTCCTGATTGCTGCAGCTCATTTAAAACCAAGTTAAGAAATAAGTAAAACACAGGAAATATGACCTTGAATAAAGTATGTGTAACTGTTCTTCCTGAACACAACTATTATTCAAAATCTTCTTTTCCACCTGACCTTGAAAAAGTAGGGAAAAAAAAAAGTAACTCTTTGATAAGATTTGGAAATAAAATTTCATGTTTCTCGAAGAGAAATAGCGTTGAAAACAAGCTACATCCTTAGGATCCATGATGCTTGGAGTGCAAGTTCCGTGTTGTAAAAGCTGAACCATGAAAGAAAATAAGATTTATGGTCATTGTTCAACAAACATTATTTTTAAGTGGCCATCATCTTCCATGTAAGATCCCTTTCTATGAATTACTGTGTGATTTCGACCCTCAAAACAAGCACGAAAGTTACTTTTAAAAAGTAGGTTTTGTTTTGATGTACATCAGAGTGTGAAAGTGCATTCTTCAATATCTGGGCTGACTCAAAGCTCACTTTTCATTATGTTAAGAATCGATAAGTCAAAATAGCGTCAACGAATCTTGTCTAGCTTAGAGATCAAAATATTATGCATAGGGTTAACGCAACTATGCTGGGAGCTCATGTAGAATATGGTTTTTAGTGACAATGAATTTACCAAATAAAGACCCACAAGACCCATATTTGGTCGTATGCTGTACACGCCCCACAGCCTCTATCAATCTAATAGGAAAAAATGTCGTCACATTTTTCTCGTTACGGGTTTTTCTCTCTTTTCATAGTCGTATACTATAGGGTCATTTTATAAGTTTTCTGATAGCTTGCTTTACTATGAATAGAATACTCTACAGCCATAGTGAAATCAGAGTTGACGTCCAAACAATTCATGCATTATTGATGCTTTGGAAACTTACCCCATCACATACGATTTTCTTTTTTTGTTCGAATGTCTGACAGGATTGTAACAGTGACATCAACCTATGACTACGATCCATTTAGAAACCTGACACTAAATTATCCATAATCTGAATATTTTCTGCCATAGAATTCCAAAAAATTGACAGATTTCAGATATAATTTCAAAAGACAAATGTTGTCATTCAAAAGAAAACGCACCACATCCGCAATAACAAAATCTAACTCCTTTGTAAAGTTCTCCCTGCGACGCTCCCACTCTGCAGCAGTCTGAGAATGCGACCACCAAATTAATATGCTATAAAATGAT
The DNA here is from genome assembly GCA_024713555.1 of Spirodela polyrhiza. NCBI lineage: Eukaryota > Viridiplantae > Streptophyta > Magnoliopsida > Alismatales > Araceae > Spirodela > Spirodela polyrhiza. The sequence continues at coordinate 4,921,186 of CM046536.1, forward strand.
TCTAAATGCCAAGATCTATGAAGAACAAGAAAACCAACAAGGGAAAAGCTAGGAAAAAATAACTAAGTAACGTGAAGGCAAAAAACCCAATGCAAATCTCTTTTGAAAGTAATGTCAAAGAAATGAATAAATGAACATCCTTCTGGGGTATAGAAATTTGAAGGAAAACCCAAAGCCACAGCCAGAAAGGAACTTTAAGTAATTTTATTTTACCACTGCCAAGTTCCGTAATGGAATTGAGAACTCTCAAATTTGAATTCAGATTTTGACAGCAATGATGCCTGCACATGCTGAGATTTTGATCAAGGAGAAATACTCCTGAGTCGCATGAACAAGACCCCAAATTTGCTAAAGAGAAGGAAAATGAGAGGCCCGACTGGCTTGTATTCCACCAGTCTACAGAAAGTAGTACAGAATGCCGGAAGCAATCAATAATTATGACTACGTTGGCCTTAAAGAATAACATGGTTAGCATTCATATTCCGTCCTGGTATGTTCAAAACGACACAGTTGGACCAGCTATTTTTCAAAGCATAAGACTGTACATTAGAAAAGCAACAAAAATAATCAATGTTTTTCCCAACTATCTTGGGAGAGTAATTATGCTGGTGAATGGACTGGACTCAGTGAACACAATGAAAATCCTGAAACTTGTAATGTTAGCTGTGAAATAAAAACAGAGAGAAGTTCGTTTAGGGTACATCGGATCTATCCACTTGATAGACCAGAAGGTGTTGCCATGAGTATTTTCAGATTTTCCTTGATTATCTACCTGATTCTCCGAAAGAAAATAATTATCTGCATATAGCAGTGCTCTGTCTTGTTTCCGAGAATAGATTTTTTAACCACAAACAAAAAAAGATAAGAATCCAAGAACTGAAAAGGGTCTAAGTGGAAAACTACTTCACCCTAACCAAGTCAACTATAAAGAAAGAGAAATGGCCATTTACAATAAATGAATAAAATTCTCAAGGATACTTGTACATAAATCGTGAATGACGGGTTAAATTTGGCATGCTAGAAGAGACTTAAAGTAATAATAACGAATTTCCAAAAATAAAATTAGCATAGGTAGGGAAAACTAGATGGGCATAGAGATAAAACTGAAATATCCACAATCATATGTACAAATAGGAGATGCAGATTACCACACTAACATCACGGAATAGATATCAGCAACAGAAACAAAATATATCAAGTATAATCTGTCACATGAATGCTGGACAGGTATATGAAAATGAATTACAAGTAATTTCCACAAAAAAATTATAAGCCTATAAAATCTGATTAGCAAAACACCAGAAGCCTAAATGCGACGGGTATATAGATGAAATCAAGTTGGAAAAATTTTGAGGAAAGTGTATGAACAACCAGAACTTGAGATTATGTTTACCAGATATCATAAAGTACGCACAATAAAACGCTTTAGTTAATGCTCTCCGGTTGCAGCAACTGTTGTCGCTGCCTGTCTTTGCTATCATCTTGTTTATCACCCACGTTACGTTTATACCTAGTCATGGATGTGTATGTATACTCATACATGTATACAAAGACGAAGCGCGCGCTTGTGAGTGAGTGAGTGAGTGAGAGAGAGAGAGAGAGAGAGCTACAGACTCTAGAGACTAGAAAATAAGCAGTTAAAATAAGAATGGCACATCCATGCATGCGGCGGCATGGCGGGGGACCCATGCTTGCCGCACTTTACAGAGCAGGGAAAAGTATAGGTTTGAGGGTACGGAGAAGAAGAATAAGCGAGAATGAATTAAAAAAGGTCCTGAAAGCGTAGCATGAAGGAAACAGATTAAACCTTGGCGACGATTCCCACACCGCACTCCATCACGACTTTAGCCAGAAAGAGGTCATCTGCCAAGAGACGCTCCTTAAACCCCCCGAACTGGAGCAGCCACCGGAGGAGAGGCGACTTGTCGAGCTCCAGAAAGCGCGTCATAATAGTCCCAGGGATCCTCCCACTTTGGATTGCGCTGGCCAAATCCTTGGGGATGCTCTCAAGAGACCTCCCCGCCTCAGAAAGAGCGAGGAGCGCTTCCAACCGATTCTTGTCGCCCGAGGACCCCTCTCCATCCGGCCCTTGCTTTCCCCAGCCTCCGCCGCCGTCGCCACCACCGCCACCTCCTCCCCCAGCGCCGTCACCACCACTGTTTATCCCCGAACGGTCACCACTCCCGCCGCACCGGACGACGAGGCAACCAAAACGTTTCCCGAACGGCAACTCCGCATTGGAGCTGAGAGGAACATGAGGAAGCGCAAACGCAGCGTGCTTGAGAGAGCAGGAACCGGAGGCAGCCGCAGAGAAAAGCTTCTCAGACTGGCTGCCGGACATTGCCACTCCCACAACCCCACGGCCGCCGGTGACACCGGCCGCCGGCCGGAAACGGGCGAACTGACGTCCCGCAGTCGACAGATCACCCGAGAAGCCGCAAGCACGCACAGCATCCGCCATTCTCTCCCTTCCAAACTCCTCCTCCTCCTCCTCGCCGGAGAGAACGAGCTCCAAGCCTCGCCGGAGATGGCGGAGATACGGCGGCGACGGAGAGGGGAGCAAAGGATATTATCTCTGTAGCCGCCACCAGGGCGCGGAAACGGCCGAAACCCACTGAGTTGGCCTTTCCTGTCGCGACAGAAGAAACCCTGGGTGGGGTCCACACCTCACTACACGTGCTTCCTCATCAGTAAATATTAAAAAATATCAAGCTCTTATATATATTCGTAGATGTATATATACATCTGAACTCTGACGGCACGGTGGCGCCACGTGAGATAACCGGCGCGTCGCGCGGTGGACAGAGAAAATGGCCCGCACAGCCTCCGTGCATTTCGTTTTGTATATTGTCTTCGGAATGTCCTATTTAAAAATAGTAATTTTCGTAGTGATATATATACACTTTTGAAATAATAAGACAATTTCTGGGAATCGAAAAGTATGGAGACGACGCGCTGGGAGTCGTGACACCTCCACGTCCTGCCACGTGACAGACAAAACTCCACGTACACACAATGCTTCTCGTAAAGCATACACATGAGGGGGTCAACAGGAACTACATGATGAGGTGGCACGATGGTGGGCCCATTTCCTCGGTGTGGGCACCGCGCCAGTTCGTATGAATTAGGACGAGCGTCCGCCGTCTCAGTTCGATCGGAACTAAGCTGTTCGCTGACAAAAATGGGGTATATTACTAATTTACATATTTATAGGGTGAATTGGGGAGGGTGTATAGTGTATAAATGTTTTAATAAGGGCTGGATGATAAAGAACGAAAAATTTTAAATCCCCATCGATCTCGCCCCTCCTGCTCCTCTTGATCTAGACTGAGAGTTCTGCTCCTGCTGCTTCTGCTGCGGCTGCTGCTGAATCGGTGATGGCGGCTGCTGCTGATCGTCTTCAGCTAGAGTGAGTCACAGTTGACTGGGGAGTCGAGGCGGCGGCTGTGATGGCGGCTGCCGCTTTTGCTGGTGGCATCTGTTCGTCGGGCTCAGTCGAGCAGGGGCTCAAGGTGGAAGTAGCGTCTGCGGCGGATGCTGAAGAAGGAGCTGATGTTGGGAGCAATGGTGAGGCGCGGCCGGACCAGATGTACGCAAGTGGTTGCATCGGTGGGGTAGGAGAAAGGCTAGTCGTGCTGACGAAGAAGAGGGGGAGGGTTGAGATGGCGGCGGGGTGCGTCACCACTGCTAAGGAGAGGATCAGCCGGATGCCGCCCTGTGCCGCTGGGAAGAGGAGCTCTATCTACAGGGGCGTGACCAGGTCCAAATCCGTTTCTCTCCCTGCAAGCGAAACGACTTCGTTAAATTTGGATTTCTGGGTGCACACCAGTGCTCATCCTTCACTCTCGGCTTCATCTCTTCCCCAAAGTCCAGCTGAAATCGACTACTGGCGGTGGAACGTCGGTACAGAAAGATTCAGCCTTGACAAAGGACTTGTCTACGTAGAAATACGTGTGCATTTGACTTGGCGCATCAGCCGTGACATAAACAGTTTTGGCTAGCAAACAAACCCCCTTCTCTTTCTTTCCCTGGTTCTCAGTGGACGTTAGGCAGCTCCGAAATCCGAACCTTAGTATGCTTTTCTGAAAATCTTCAAGGAAGCATATAATATCCTGTCAGGAAAAGGATTGATACCCATTTCCTATAACTGGTTAGGTATGATTGAGTGTCATTAACTGTGGCCATGATAAGCAAAGTATTAACTATTTTAATGGCGATAGATTTTCAGGAAGAGTAGCCACACCCCTCGCCTAAAACAAAAGAACTTGAAGCCAACTTCAATGGTGAGCGAAGTATTAAATATTTCAATGGTGATAGATTTGCAGGAAGAGTAGCGCCACCCCTGACGCAATGCGCAAACTTCTTCCAAGTTTTCCTTAACAGTCTCCGAATTGAAATCCATAACCCATGATCTCTCAGTATTTTCTCTAAATTTACCTTCGCAAGTTAAAATTTTTTGGCTTAAATTTTCTGTCCGCTTTCTGCTTCTGTCATATTTTGGTCTAAATAGTGCATCTAATATTTATATATTCACCCCACATCTGTGTAGCTCCTAGATCAGGGGCTTGAAATTCATTTGGATGGTTTAATTTGCTTCCTTCTGTAAATGTGTTCTCTCGGTGAGATTCAAATAAAATGTGGGGCTACTTGGAAAGTAGAAAATGTCACCTGATTGCCATAGATGATATGAGCCATCGAACAAAGAGTTTGTATATTGGCGGTATCATTAGCATGACATTGCATTTACTCTTGCCTTATTTGAACCTTTTGCATTTATGAGATGTCCTTGTGTATTTGTTGGATTTGACAAGAAAGAGCAAGCATAAATTATTATTTTATTTATTGCATTTAAGGGTTGAATGTAGATTTTTTTTAGGAAAACATTGTAGACATGACAATGCCAGAATCTCATAAATGACAAAAATTTTCATACTTGCATGAGTACTAAGCTGCAGAAATTTTTTTTTGAAGTAGGCATGCATTTTCTATCAAATACTAGTTGCAAGGTATCCGGGGTTCAAAGTGAATAGAATAACAAAATGGATCTATTTTGGATTTCCTATTATGCGTTGTAAGGAGCATATTGGTGAATAAAATAAACTGTAAGGGAAAGCACGTAGCTGTTGCTATTGGTTGTCTTCGTTTTTTGGCTTCTGATAAATGATCAACACCATTGTGATTACAGACCAAGCAAACTAAGAAGTTTCCAAGGAGAAACTGGAACAACGACCTATAACTTAGAAATTGACGACCTACGAAGATGACCTGGTTAGGTAAACTCTTTTTATTTAGAATAGTACAGGATGCCATGATAAAAATGAAAAACTCTTGTCCAGCATTCATGAAAATGTTTGAAGAAATAGTATCCTTGGGTAGGTGCACTTCATTTGTCAATTTCTTAACATTCTCTTCTGAGGCTTTGTTCTAGAATTTCATTTTCACTTTTCTCAAGTTGATTAGATGATAGAGGACGGATATTTGGATTAATCTTTTCTTAGCGAGTTAAAATAAATTGGCGACCATTCTTCTACTAGGTTTGCAAAGTTTTTCAGTGCTCGAATGATTCTATTTTCTGAGAAAATCTTATAGTGAAATTTTATGTCCCTTGGACATGGAGGGAGTTTCAAATCTTTCTAAAGTGATGTAGAAGCTGTGAATGTCATTAGGATTTGTTTTTGTTCCTATTTTCTGCTGTTCCGTGTTACAACGTACATGATTCACACTGTCCTCCAGTGTTCATGACAGTTTGACCATTATTAAGAGGCTGGTTAGGAAGTCCTTGATTTCTGTTATCAGATGAGATCACTACTTAAGCCAGATGAAATTCTAATCTGGCTTGGGATTGGCTGAATTGACCAGACGCAGTGAAACTAAATATCACGTAAATAAAATTGCTAAGTAAATCATTAAATACATTATAATAATATTTTAGTACGTCAAAGTCAAATAATATTTGAAGAAATGAGACTTTTGTTGACCTGCTTTCTCTTCTGTTTTGTTGGTGCTGTCTTTTCACATCAGGTGGTGTATCTGTCGTCATATGTTGTGCACCATCAACTTGTATCTTGAATCATTTTCTCATTTATTGCAATAGGCATAGATGGACTGGTCGTTACGAAGCTCATCTTTGGGACAAAAGTACCTGGAATCAAAATCAGAATAAGAAAGGGAAACAAGGTATTTGGTGACATTCTGTGTGAAACTTGCGTTTTGTGGTTTTCATAGCAATTCTTGTTGTCTTCTGACTTTCAAAATTAACCTGGAATGGTTTCTGACAGTCCTTTTCTTGTTTGTATGCGACCAAATGTTTTACAATGAAATTGATGGCAAATGTACTGCATTTTAGTCTACTTGGGTAAGTGAATTTAATACATCAAATGCTTGTTCATTGGATGGCTATTCATGCTTCATTAGGTTTGATACCCACACACTTTATTGTGTAATTTTTGTATGATTTTAGGCGCATATGATGATGAGGAGGCTGCAGCTCGAGCATATGATCTTGCTGCTCTCAAGTATTGGGGCGCTGGAACATTGATAAATTTTCCTGTACGTTGATTTTTTGCACACGTTTAGAAATGTGTTTCTTATTTTAGCTTTTGTACTTCTTCTTTTATGTTTATTTCCTTCTAGCGATGCCTTGCTGATCGTAGTGAGGCTGAGTTGATAACAATTCCAGGTGCCAATGAAGAGGGCCAATATATTATTGTATTTTCTATTATAAAAATCAGCTATCTACATCAAAACAAACTTAGGGTTGTCCCACAGCGATTTTGCACATATTGTCCCACTTGGTCTTTATTCAGGCATTCCAACAGGTTTTCTTTGAACAGGAGAATACTTTACGTGAGAACAGGTGCAGAAAAATATATGTAAGAAACATATTGGTCTTTCCACTGACTACTTAATAGTAGGCGTCTTATGTTGACGAATGCTCATTTTCTTTTCTGTTTCATTAAGACAAGTTAGTCAATTACAGATTAGTGTTATTGCCACATTTTCCTTTCACAGATCGCTTGGCCTTGTCATTTTTGTACTCCCTTAGATATTAATTGCGTTTATTTTTGCTCCAGGTCAGTGATTATTCAAGAGATCTTGAAGAGATGCAGTCGGTCTCAAAAGAGGAGTATCTTGTATCTCTTAGAAGGCATGCATGCATACATACATGATAGCTCATTCTCTACTTTTATGGTTTTCTTTTCTATAATTATATAGTTATACAATTGTTTATTGCAGGAAAAGCAGTGCTTTTTCTAAAGGATTTCCCAAATGTAGGGTTATTCCAAGGTGTGCTTCTAATCGAAATCATTTTTCATCATCGATCCATTGCTTTCATAAAGAGCTTTTAATTAATAATGCCATATTTTCTCAACTATCATTACTTAGCTTATGATCCCATGTTCTTTCAGTTGAGAAGTTGATATTGATGGTATATTGACTTTTTGAACCAATCACTCAATATTTTGTGGGCATCTATATTTTAAGTAAATGCCTAATTTTCAAAGGCTTAAGTGAGTGCAAAAGTTGACAAAAGAATAAGTCAACATGTTAACTTTCTGATCAATGTTTCTAAGCAGGCTTTGATCTCTCATCCAAAAATTTTCGTATCTGAGAATGTCTTGCATAGTTAATTATAAATGTACAGAAGGATGATGTCACATGTAAGCATTGAATAGCATGCTAATTAATAATTCGTCAAATTTTTTGGTGTGTATATATTTTATAGTATGTTGTCAATTATGGTATGTTTGTTGTTATCCTATGCTACGAAATTGTTTTTGCATTGATATCTAAGTCGGAACCAGTTGTTACTGCTATAGTGTTTTAGTGACCAATATGAGAGAATTCTTAACTAGAGAAAAATCTATTTGTTTTCTACTCTGCTGCATTATGTAACGTACAAATGTTTACACCAGCCTAATAATTGAAAATATAAAGTCTTACATTGGAAATTAAATTAGTTGGTATGATGTGAAAGAAATGATTGATGATGTACCTGTCAGATTTGCAAGTTCATGATGCTCCTAGGATCAAAGAATTCTACTTTCTTACTTGCATATTTTAATTATATTTTGTCTTCTTTTTCGTATTTATGATTCCTATTATCTTAGTACCTTTAGACAAAATTCTGTAATCGATCCGCTTGAAGAAGCCATGTTCTCCGATCTGTTATTCTGGAATTATAATTCATTCATCATTCTTATCTAAGAGTAAGAACACTCTTCTTGGCATGCCCTAGATAGAGCGTAATGGATTTCTTGCTCTTTCTCTAATCCAATCGGCAGCAATCTGGAGTAGCTTTTCATTGTTTTAACTCTCTGAATCTTGTGTCTTATCACAGACACCCACAAAATAGTCAGTGGGAGACCCCTCTCGGCCAGGTGCTTGGTAATATATCTCTTTGGTTCACTAAATTCGTATCTGGATGTTCATGAACTACTCACTGCTCAAACATTTCTAAATCTGAACAAAATACATCCTCTCTCTCTCTCTCTCTCTCTCTCTCTCTCTCTCTCGCTCTCGCTCTCGCTCTCTCTCTCTCTCCCCTTGAAGGTATGACCAGAGATGACGAAATCAGAAGAAAATATGCTAGTGGGTTTATGGAGAGAAAAATTGATTTGACCCCTCACATCCGGTGGTGGGGCCCCAACAAAGCTCAGCAGGGAGATCCAGCTGACAGATGTTACCCTGAAACAGTCGTCGTTTCAGATGATCTTGACAAGGAACTCCACGCCCTGGAGTCTGCCGTACGGCACACAGAGCCCTACCAGTTGCCATCTTTGGGCCTGCCCAGCAAGAAGAGCTCCCAGGGATCCCTCATTACCGCATGCGGCATCTTGTCCCAGTCTGCCAGCTTCAAGAATCTAAAGCAATCCTTGGAATCCTGCGATGGCAGCGGCTGTGGCGAGAACCCTGTCAGTGACTCTCGACCCATGCCAGTGCCGCCCCATGGCATTGGAGGGAGCATTGGATTGGGCGCCAGCTTCGGATTCTATGGCTGCAATTCGATTGACCAGACGCCTGATCTTCTGCTGTGGGCCGGCATTGGTCAGCCATCTGGGCTTCCGGTTCCAGAAACGGTAAGCATTCTGGTTCATGTTGTCTCATCAAGCAAGCACGAAAAATGCTACACCTTGGTGGATTTAGAACACAAGTTGACCATCTTCATGTCCTTGCTGCAGCTCGGGGAGTCCCAACCCAACGCTAGGCATTCAATAGAACTCCAGGAATGAAGCAAGCATCCCCAGAAGTCAAGTGGAGATGATTCCCGGGTAGTATTGACCATGATGATCTAAGCTTTAACTGTAGAACAGAGAAATTCGATTAATCTATTGTGATCTTCGATGTGGGCATGGCTTCTCAGTTTGATTATGCTCCATAGCTGTTCGATGAGTCCTGAGGCCTTCATAGGGCTGTAAGAACAAGAAAACCTGCAGGTTGTTGGCCTGTTTAATGATATAGTGGACGTGTTTGTATTTCCTTGTGTTGTTTTATAAGTTGCTTGGTTTTAGGATTAGGGTTTTGGTTTTCTTGACGACAAGGTGGATGTATTTGGATTTTTTTTTTCGTAAATTCTTTGATTATTACCTGCCTGCTCTAGGAATGAGAATTCAGGACCTTGAATTACTCTTCATGTGATTTCAAAGCATGTAGGAAGATGTGATCTATCCTTTCCTTGTCTATCACTCAAGAAATGAGAAGAACGAAATAACTAAATTAACTAAATTTGAGGAAAGGTTCTCTCTGTCTAATGCTTGTCACCCAAAGAACATAAAATAAATGAAATAACACAAAAGTAAAAATTAACATTTCAAAGAACTCAGTTGAATGCAATCAACTAATCTTGAGATCCTCTTGGTCCTCACCTTCCTTCTTTCCCTTGCTTTCTTGTCTTTTTCCCTTGCCCTTAGTTTGTCCCCCCACTAGCCAACCTCCATTCTGTCTTCTTTTTCTCCCTTTTGTTCCTGTCTATGGTCGTGGCTTGTTAATGTCAGCATCCTAACAACTTGGTTTGTTTTTCAATTCATAACTATCTTCTATTCTAGTGGATCTTCCTTGGGTCTCTTCACATGCTTCTTTGATTCTTCTAGAAGCTCTCTTAATGGGCCTTATGTGGTCTTAAATGAGACTTGTTTTCATGCTTGAGTAGTTCTTCTCATGGGTTTAGGAGAGTTCATAACAAATAATTGAGCTGTTTCTTCCATCTTGAAATTTATATAATTCTTCTCAAGTCTTTTAGGCCTTAGAAAATATAATAAAACTAAGATAAAATAAGCTATAATAAGAAACACTCAATAGAATTAATATTTTTATTTAATATTTTCATATTTTTCATTTTAATGCCTTGATCATATTTTCTTCAAAGATTGACACATTTGATCATGTTTCAATGTGTTACTTCTTGAGTCAATTCCTCAAGAATTATCAAAATTTGTCAAAAATTAAAAAATTATAAATCATAGTTTTCACCAAATCTATATCATTTTCGTGAGAATAATGTAATTTACATTATTTAAAATTACTTTGTAGTGAAAAATAGAATATTATCAAGTAGCCCCAAGGTTTTATCATTGGTGGGAGAGGGAAAAAGGTTTGTAAATTAAAGAAAGCTATATGGTCTTAAGCAAGCACCAAGAGTATGATATAGTAAGCTTGATTCATCTTTTCATAAATATTCATTTCATAGAATTGATAGTGAGCATACACTTTATATACTGGATCATCTTTATCATTAATTTTAGACATTAAGAATTCTAAGATAATTGAATTTAATATAATTGATTTGAGATTAATTCATTATTTTCTTGGTCCTCAAATTATTCAGAATTATTATAGTTCATTTATTTTGCAATAAAAGTGTACTTGTGATTTAGATATTAAGAATTCTATGCTAGCTGAATTTAACAAAATTGATTTGAGATTGTTTCATTATTATCTTGGTTTAAAAATTATTCAGAATTATTATAGTTCATTTATTTCACAAGAGAAGTATATGTATGGTTTACTCAAGAAGTTTAACATGTTTCATTGAAAATATTACTTTACTCCACTTTTATGAATATTGATGAAAAATTATACCTTGATGATGAGGCAATAAAAAAAATGAAATTTTTATGGAAATCTTGCTAGCAACATGATGTATTTGACTCACGCTCAATTGAATATATTATTTTTAGTGTGATTTCAAGATTTATGTATTCACCATCAATTTAACATCTTGGAATAGTAAAATGTATGCTTCGATATGTTCATAGGACTATCACTTATGAAATTTTGTATCAACATATTATTTATTTTACTTTTTCTTATTATTCAAAAGTGATTGGGCATATTGTATTAATAATAGAAAAAGTGCAGGTGGTTTTGTTTTCAACTTTGGCTTAGGTATAATTTCATATATTAATAAGAAACAAAAATCTACCAGATCATCATCTTCAGAGGCTAAATATATTATTATATCAATGGTTGTACATCAAACAATATGGATACAAAAGATCTTAGAAGATGCTAATTTTTTACAATCAATACTAATAATGAATTATTATGATAATATCTCAATGATATAAATGACAAAAAGTTCAGTATTTCATGGAAGAACAAAACATATTGAGATTTGCCATCATTTCATTCAAGATTTAGTCGTAGCAAATTATATTGAGGTGAAGTTTTATTCAACAATTGATCAAATGACAGAAGACTTTACAAACCCCTCCTATCACTGGATGAAAACTGGGAGAGGAGTGGAGAGGGGCCGTTGACGCTAAGAGGGGACTTTAGAGTGGAGTGCGACCAGGGAGGCGTAGACACCGTCCTTGATGTTGATGAGGGTCTCGTGGCGGCCCTTCTCAACGATTGCCCGTTCTTGATGACGACGATGAGGTCGGCGCCCTTGCTGAACCACTCCGCGTCGAGGGCGCCGGTGGCCTCGTCCAGCAGCAGGATCCTTGGGCCCTGCACGATGACCCGGGCGATGGCCACCCTCTGCTTCTGCTTCTGCAAATGCGGCAGACAAGAAAGTTGCTCTAATCATTTTTGAATCCACATAAGATGCTATAACCACACCATCATTTTACTTCAATAAAGGTCTTTTTTATTGGTTCGAGCCAAGTCTCCCGAAGAAATATTCTGATGGTGATCTCGAAGGAGGAAGAACAGCATACGGGAGCTATCTGCCCTCGATTTCATAGTCGTTGACCCGGCCCGGTTAGTATTCTCGTTTCGGAGTGGTTAGATCGTAGGAAATGGGCCCGGACAGAGGATATATGTAAATCTGGGATGGTCTATATATCTCCCTTCTGCTCGCGTCTGAGAAGACCCACCGCCCGCCCAGAGGAGACCCTCGGTCCGGCCGGAGCTTCTCCTGCCACCGCCGTGAAGCGATGGCAACCTCCCGGTCTATGGGTCCTGCCGTCCCCACTGTCACCGGCCCTCGGCCGGCCGAAGCCTTCAAATCACAGAAGGCAAAAAGTGGCAAGAATCAAGAGGGCAAGGTCGTCCTCAAGATCGGACTCATTTTGTTTGCTTTGCTCCCGTTCGCTGACTCTCTCTCTCTCTCTCTCTCTCGACATCCAGATAGACAGAACAATAGGAAACAGATTTCTTGACGAATTAAACAACTCCCGGTGACTAAGTTTCATGTACCTTCTCTCTCCTTATATCTCTCTCCCCGTCTCTCTATCTCTCTCTTTCTCTCTCCCTCTCTCTCTCTGTTGCTCTCTTCTCTTTCTCGACGGTTCACTGTCCTCGGTGGCTGACTGGTGGGTGGCCAGGAGGCAAAGGGAGGGCCGCCTCCGGCGGCGGCAGGGGAAGAGTCTGGGACGGTGTTCACGGTGCGCGTGGAGCACAGGTGCAAGTGCGGCCAGAGGCAGGAGTTCCTCTACCGCATCAAAGAAGAAAAGAGATCCACTGTGTCTGTCTGTAGGGAGAGAGAAGGTACATGAAACTTTGGTCAATTCGTCGAGAGAGAGGAGGAGAGAGAGAGAGAGAGAGAGAGAGAGGCTCATCTTCGAGGACACTCGGACTCGGGCGATGCCCTTGAAGTCTTCTTTTTGTTCGTGACGCTTTCTTTGGGCCTGGGCCGCACAAGGAAGAAGATAACGGTTTCTCTGTTGCGCCATATTCGCAATGAACTAAGAACAATGTGGGAACATTACGAACAGTCCCTGATTGGAAACCGGCCCTGCCGTTCGCGCGTACTGGTATATATATTATGTATATGCTAAATTTGCCAAAAAAGTACCTGCTTTCTTCATTCGATGTCCTGGCCTCGGCTCTCCCTCTGCCCACCCTCCGGAGAGCGCTCTCTCTCGTCCGCCCCCTGCCCACCCCGCCCTCTGGTGAGCCCCCTCTGTTCCTCCCTCCGTCCACCCCCAGCCTCCCGGAGAGAGGAAGATTTTGCGCCGCCGCTGGCCATCACGCTGATCTCCAGACGATGCCGGCGCTTCCCCCGAGCCGTCCGCCGGCGAGGTCTCGTCGCTCTGCTCGGAGGGCCGCGGCTGCGGCGGGTTCCATCGCCGGCTAGCTGATTCCGGCGATCGGCCGGCAAGTGCCTCTCTCTCTCTCTGTCCCTCTTGCTCTCTCTCTCTCTCTCTCTCTCTCTCGCTCTCCCTCCTCTCCCTCCCTCCGTTCCTCTCTTACACACGCACACGCTCCATCGATTTTTGTTCTTTGATGCGGGAAAGAGACGACACCTCAGGCCCTCCCGAGGTGTTCTTAAGTTGTGTTGTTCTTTTTCTCTAACGTGATATATTCTCTACGAAGAGGATGCTCTGGTGCTTAGGTGCTCAGCTGCTTTAGGATCAATCTTTTCAGTGGAGCGCGTTGTGAAGATCTGAATTGATTGATCCAACTGGCATTTACTGCATAATGATACCTGAGTTAATTCGACTGGTTAATTAAATTACAAGTTCGAATCTACGACCTGCTGACCGTTTAATATTTATGCCTCAGGTGCCACATTACATTTGAAGATCCCGTGATTCCTACGCACCAGTGCATCCCCTCGTACACAATATTTGTATGGTTAGACTTCATGGAGACTTATGCCGACTCATCCTTTTGCTTCCTAGAGTTTAGAATATGAAAACGGCGTACTATTCTCCCCCTAAGGTACAATCGTTCTCTCCAGCCTGAGTCCATTGTTCTCTGCATCTTATTATGTGTGAACCCTTACCCCATACATTCAATTTCTTTCTTCTATTTTAGTAATGATGATTTTTTTCTCTTTGTCATTTGATTTTGTCTGTACTAGGGAGGAAATTTCAACGGCCAGAATTGATGCTTCTTTTATTTGTCACCTAACTTATTTCTTTTTTTCTTATCACACGTATTTGGTGAGTCAAAAATTATTTAAAATATAACATCGATTATATAATGATATCTGACTTGAAAAAGGAGAGGTAGGCATTGTTTCTGGCTATCTCATTGGCCTTGCTAATGGAGATTGACATCTTCTCTTGTGCTTCTCTCCATAACTACTGTAGGTGGTGATGGGCAACAAGGATTATTAGTTTATACCATGTACTGATCAAGCTGCATCTTGAGGACGGAAAGTTTATCAATCATGAAGACTTGTATGCTATTCTTCTTGGATTCTCTATTTAAGCTCCAACACTCTTACAATGCTTCAGCGCTACTTTTGTCTTCATAGGTGATACATTCAACTCTACCATACCAAAGTCTTTTGTCCATCGATCTCTACCACATGGTTGCAAGCTTGTTGGTTTACCCTTCTTGTTACAATAATTTACTACTTTTCATTTTGTTGGCTGACTTCGTTGTTTTATTCCTACTAAATATTTAGCATCCTTATGTGGATATCCTATCCCTTGAGTTTTTCCTAGATGTCCATGACAAGGTGTTCTCCTTTGTGCTAGGCAGAGGTGAGCAAAGTGGTGATGATGGTGGCTACAACAAATGGAGTGTGTTCCCAACAAGATGCCTAATCATTGGTAATGAAATTATAATTTTTAATGAAAAGAAAATTATTGTTAATCTATTGAATGAATTGTGTTTAAATCATACATGTGAAGTGATTAAGTCTTCATAAATTTTTAATTGTAACCATCAATAGTGAAGGCATCAACACTTTCGACACTAGCTAGTTCTATTTAAGGGGTAGTGCCAAACCTCTAATAGCAACCTAGAGTAAGAAGGAAATCAAGACAAGGAATGCTAGTTGAAAATAATGTGGAAAGAGAACTCAAAAACTAGAGAATAGAATTGCTATGTCAAGTTTGACCATTTTAATCACAACATGAATTACATTGACTAGCATATATTTCTTAGATTGTTAAGATTTTGAAAAGTAATAACGCTAATAAATTAGCTGTGAGTTAGCAATTCTATGATTCAATGCATGTCAACGGCATCATTTTCCCTGGTGATATAATTTACAGCTTGCTCATATTATCTTTTGCCCAAAATATATGATGGATTTAAGTGAAACTAATATTGACGGAGTGACAAATTAAGATCAATTGATGAAAGTTTTATTGGAGAACTTTTTTGCATCTGATCTAAGCAGGTAAAAAAACATCAGTTTTGATTGAATGAAAAGAACAACATGCAAAAAAAATTAGAGTAGCTAGCTTTTTGCATTGGTGGGTTGTACCACTGAGGCTACAAAACTCCTCTCAGATTTGATTCAATGCTGAAGCCATTGATTGATTTGAAAGCTCCATGAACTAGGGCTCAAACTCACGCTCTCAGCTCACAAATTTTTTTGGCATCCTCTACTTCATGATTAATGTGGCCGATTCATAGTCATGAGTATATTCTCAACTCCAATTGAGGCTTATAAGTTTTATTGACTTTTATCATCTCTGGTGCTCTTTAAATTTGCTATCTAGGAAAAAACTTGGGGTAGTATGGAATGCCTCAGTGGGCACCCAAGGAGGCTGACCTCTCGTAAGATAATGGAACATCAAAGGGGGAGGCTTAGGAGCTCGATCAGCCCCAGATTGGACAAAACCTTTGCAAAATAGGCAAGTTCCATGTAAATTCTTCCCGTCGACAAAAAAAAAAATTGTGTTTGCACTTTAACATGTGAAAGGGGATAATTCACCCTTGTCTTTCCTATAGAAACGATTGACTGGTTAGGACCTTGGAAGACAAGAAAGAGATAAAATTTCAAAGAAAATATTCCACATGAACATGCAAATGGTTAATGCATAGATATGGTCTGAGATTTTATGCACATAAATAAGTGTCGCATGAACATACTTGGCGATGAACATTTTGATCGATATGGTCTTCAAAACATACTCTCGATTGATCAGAAAGAAAGCCCTTCACAGAAGAAGTTGAAGGCACTGACTATATTTTAAATGGAGATATTTGTTTTGAATGTGCATTGTCGTGCTTTGCTCTGTGGTTTTATATACCAAAATTTCGGAATTGGGTTCCTTTCTCCATCAAATGCCGCCCAGCTGAAAGTGAGAGGATTTACAGGCCCAGCTGTTGTATTTTATCTGTGGTGATACATAAACATTGGAACACGAGGAGGGGTTGACCGATTATTCAGCAAGTCGAAAATAATAAATCAAGGAACCACGATTCTTCCGGCCGATGAGCATAGAAAATTCCTCGACCGGATGAGCATAAATCAAGGAACAAGCGGGTGATGCACACACGTTCTACAACAATCGATCGGATCACCTGGTCCTAGCCTTCTTGAAAAGTTCAGTCAGAAAATTCCTCGACGTACGCTGGGGAGTCTGGTTGTTGCGGCTGTCCATGTGGGCGGCGTGCACCGAAGCAGCCCCGGTGGAGCCTTCCGCCGGACGGCTTCCCTTGGCGTGGGAGGTGACGGGGAGGATAGACGCCGCCGTGGATGGCTGACCTCCGGGCGGGCTGCTGGCGCCGGACGAGTCGCTGCTCTGTGGAGGAGAAGCCGGGTTTGAAAGCCACGGACCAATCCGCTATGCAAAAAACAGAAGAGATTCCCGAGTCTTACCGCCATGGTTTCTTTCTCTGATCCCCTTCTCGCAATCCGCCGGCGGCGGCGAAGATCCTCCTCCTCCTCTCTCTCTCTCTCTCTCTCTCTCTCTCTCTCTCTCTCTCTCTCCCCTCTTCTCTCATTATCTTCTGGTCCTTAACATCACAGTTCACGCGTCCTGTACTGGTATGAAGAGTCAACATTTCTGCTGCTTCCTGGAACCTGCAAAGCAATGAGTGGGAATCTGCAACGAGATCGAGCTCCGGGGAAGCCGCGTTGGCCAGCGGGGGGACAGCGAATCCATTGAATCATCCATGAGATGGCGTGACAGAACAAGAGATTGGCCCACATCTTCATGTTTTTATTTGATGATGGACGAATGACTTGTACGCGTAGGGAAGGGTTATTTGATGATCATAAATATGATCGAGAAAATTGATCATGCATCATAAATCTGACGCCGCAATAGAACACGACATTGGATCAGATCTTCATGAGGTTATTTGATGATTGACGAATGACTTATAGATACTCAATAAGCACCATTTTACTCCTCGCGACTTCCCTGAGGGACTAAGAACAAAAGGAGAGCTGCTTTAAACGATCTCATTTCCGATGACGGTTGAGTCAGAACCCATTGACTTCATAAATGATAAATGTGATGCCAGATAGCAATTCATAAGGTTCCGTCGTTGACTTGTAGTTGATGTTTTAAGTCCTGACTGGATTACGAAGGAGAAGCCAAGTTTCCGTGAAGAAAGGGACAGGATACCATCCAATGCAGCTCGGAACCCGTTGACTTGGATTGGGAATAGTGGCGGTGTTCCTCCGCTCGCTTGGAATCCCAATGCTGGCCTTGAACTGGCGTGAGATGAGGACGAGGAGGATGACCATATTGTTCTTTCCCATAGAACGCGGCAAGTCAGACGGGAGTTGTTGGACAGCCCTCCGCGCTGACAATTCTACCTTCCCAAAAGAGGGCGAGACCGGGGGAGAGATTTCAGGAAATTATCTACGGATTGTACCAAATTTAAATATTTTTGCCGGTCAACGCCATTAGTACCACGATTGGACAAAACCGTCGCCTCTTCTCCGGCCTATCATTCACTCCCTCACCCTGTTGTTCCCGATAATCTCCTCTCTTCTCCACTGGTTCGTCTTCTGTCTCTCGTTCGAGGGTGTCTCTGAGGTCGGGGAGGATGGAGAGCGTGCAGAACCGGTCGCCGCCCACTGCCACTTCCTCAGATCCAACTCGCATCTGGGAGGATCTAATGGATCTGAAGGAGTTCCGGCAGGTTCTCCAGGGGCACATCGAGCAGGCGGAGGCGTGCGAGGGCCTCTGGGAGACTGAGAAGCTCCGCCTGCGGAATCGGAAGGAGGTTATGCTTGACGCCGACGACGTGCTGGACGAGTGGCGGTACGAGCTGCTCCGCGGCGGATCCTCAGATATCTCGACGGCAGATCCCCAGCTCGAGACGAACATCTTGACGGCAGATCCCGAGCTCAGGAAACGGATGGCTGATCAGATCTGGGTGGTGAAACAAAAGCGGTATGATGTCAATGCCATTGGGACGATTCGAGGGGAAGGAGATGGGAGCCCGGGCAGTCAGCCCGCCGGCGGGGCGCGGAGCAGCTCACTTCTGGCCAACGACCATGTCTACAAGGACGCCATGGTCGAGTACCTCGTTGACGTGTGTGCTAAAAACGACCTGACGGTGTTCCCGATAGCGGGGATGGCGCTGGCCGGCAAAACCACCCTCGCCAGCGCCATCTCCGACGACTCTGAGGTCAAGAAGCACTTCGACCCCAGGGGTTGTGCCTCTTTCGGCACGAACTTCGACCTGGTGGACCTGCTGCGCGGCGTCACCGAAGCTCTGACCGATAAGGCTTGCCAGTTAAAGCAGTTGGACCGGATTGTTACAAATCTGAAAACAATTCTAACGGGTAAGAGATTGCTTCTCGTCCTGGACGGCGTCCATCTCCAACACTTAGAGGTTTGGGATCACCTGAAGGACTCGTTGTCGTCTTGTTCCAAGGGGAGTGTTGTTCTCGTCACCACCAGGGACGGAAATGTTGCAGATAAAGTACGGACCATCGAGGACCCCCCCACCTTGTACCTCGATGTCGGAATTTCAGACGACTCCTGTTGGAGGCTATTCAAGCGCTATGCGTCTGGTGGACACCACTCCGTTGAGGAAGACCTGCGTGAGAAGGTTGTGGAGCAGTGTCGAGAGCTGCTTCTGGCGGCGAAGCTCCTCGGCAGCTCCTTCCGCCATTACCGCGGTGATAGGATGCACTGGGCGGCGGACTCCATGGAAAGGGTTATCGAGGAAAATGTCAGACCTGCGCTCAAGTCCAGCTACCTTCAGCTGGCACCTCATCTGAAGCCTTGCCTCCTCTACTGTTCGCTGTTTCCCCAGGGTTATCAGTTCAGCAAGGAGCAGCTGGTTCGCCTGTGGATGGCGCAGGGCCTCCTCGATCCAAGGACAAAAATTGAACGGATTCTGGAACGGGCAGAGGACGTAGGTCTACGGTATTTCGACGAACTGGTCTCGGGGTCTTTCGTCGTTCAGGATCCGGATGATTGCACACAGTATTTCATACCCAAGTTTATCTGGGATCTTCTGAACGACCTCTCAGGCGAGGAGGAATACATGGAGTACGTCAGAAGGGCAGACATAGACATGGGCGACCCACTCTGGAGATGCCGCCATCTGTTGCTGAACCCTCAAGGTTGCAGCAGCTTCAAATTAGATCCAGATTCCTTCTTTGATAGCCCCGGTCTCCGATCTCTCCTGTTCATGCCGAGGTTTAAACTACCACTGAAGATTCAAGATCAGGATCTGTCATCGCTGAAACGGCTGAGGACACTGGATCTGAGCAATACCAGCGTGTCGGAGTTGCCCGAGTCCGTCGGAGGCTTGAAGCATTTGCGGTTCTTGGTTCTCAATCACACGGGGATCAGGAAGTTGCCGGAATCGGTCTCGAAGCTCTATAATCTTCAAGTTCTTGAGCTGAAGAACTGCTACTGGCTGGAGAAGCTGCCCAGCGGCGTGGGTAATCTTGTTAATCTCCGGTATCTTGACAGAGGTGATGATCTTCCTCGCGTGAACATGCCGAAAGAGATTCGGAGATTAACAAACCTCCAAAGTTTGGCAGGGCTCGACCTCCAGAAGGACGACGAGTCGTTCTGCGGGCTGCGAGAGCTGAAAGATCTGAACAAGCTGACAAAGCTAGGAGTCTCAGGCCTCTGCAACTTGACCGATCCAGAGGATGCCACGGAGGCAAGCCTGCTGCACAAGACATCTATCAAGATCCTTAAGCTGAGGTGGTGCTCCGATGAAGATGATGCTGCGGCAAAGGCCGAGCAGTTCAAAGGGATAGACTACGAGAATTTTTACAACTTGCGGGGCATGACTGGCTCTGAGGACGGTCACACTGCTAATGAAGCACAGCGTGTTGTTGACAAAAACTCCTCAGAATGGAATCCAAGCGATTATTCGAATACATTGTTCGAAGAAGCTGATGAGGATGAGGATACAAATTTTACAGAGAACGAGGAGGATGTTTCTGGTTCCGGGTCAATTCCCCAGGCGGTTGGTGCTGAGCAGATGCTTGAGGCTCTGAAACCTTACACCACCGTTGAGGAATTGGAACTGAGGACCTACCCCGGTCTCCAGTTCCCTGGATGGATCGGAGATCCATCCTTCTCCAACCTTATCAGTGTGGTGCTCAAAGATTGCGCCTGTGAAGCCCTCCCGCCGCTGGGTCAACTGCCACAGCTTGAGGTCCTGAGCATAGACGGCATGCCAGTGAAGGCCGTCGGCGCGTTAAACCCCGGATGCATACCACCTGCTGAAGACCCCGGAAGCATGCCAGTGAAGGCCGTCGGCGCGTTAAACCCCGGATGCATACCACCTGCTGAAGACCCCGGAAGCATGCCAGTGAAGGCCGTCGGCGCGTTAAACCCCGGATGCATGCCACCTGCTGAAGACCCCGGAAGCATGCCAGTGAAGGCCGTCGGCGCGTTAAACCCCGGATGCATACCACCTGCTGAAGACCCCGGAAGCATGCCAGTGAAGGCCGTCGGCGCGTTAAACCCCGGATGCATACCACCTGCTGAAGACCCCGGAAGCATGCCAGTGAAGGCCGTCGGCGCGTTAAACCCCGGATGCATGCCACCTGCTGAAGACCCCGGAAGCATGCCAGTGAAGGCCGTCGGCGCGTTAAACCCCGGATGCATACCACCTGCTGAAGACCCCGGAAGCATGCCAGTGAAGGCCGTCGGCGCGTTAAACCCCGGATGCATACCACCTGCTGAAGACCCCGGAAGCATGCCAGTGAAGGCCGTCGGCGCGTTAAACCCCGGATGCATACCACCTGCTGAAGACCCCGGAAGCATGCCAGTGAAGGCCGTCGGCGCGTTAAACCCCGGATGCATACCACCTGCTGAAGACCCCGGAAGCATGCCAGTGAAGGCCGTCGGCGCGTTAAACCCCGGATGCATGCCACCTGCTGAAGACCCCGGAAGCATGCCAGTGAAGGCCGTCGGCGCGTTAAACCCCGGATGCATACCACCTGCTGAAGACCCCGGAAGCATGCCAGTGAAGGCCGTCGGCGCGTTAAACCCCGGATGCATACCACCTGCTGAAGACCCCGGAAGCATGCCAGTGAAGGCCGTCGGCGCGTTAAACCCCGGATGCATGCCACCTGCTGAAGACCCCGGAAGCATGCCAGTGAAGGCCGTCGGCGCGTTAAACCCCGGATGCATACCACCTGCTGAAGACCCCGGAAGCATGCCAGTGAAGGCCGTCGGCGCGTTAAACCCCGGATGCATACCACCTGCTGAAGACCCCGGAAGCATGCCAGTGAAGGCCGTCGGCGCGTTAAACCCCGGATGCATACCACCTGCTGAAGACCCCGGAAGCATGCCAGTGAAGGCCGTCGGCGCGTTAAACCCCGGATGCATACCACCTGCTGAAGACCCCGGAAGCATGCCAGTGAAGGCCGTCGGCGCGTTAAACCCCGGATGCATGCCACCTGCTGAAGACCCCGGAAGCATGCCAGTGAAGGCCGTCGGCGCGTTAAACCCCGGATGCATACCACCTGCTGAAGACCCCGGAAGCATGCCAGTGAAGGCCGTCGGCGCGTTAAACCCCGGATGCATACCACCTGCTGAAGACCCCGGAAGCATGCCAGTGAAGGCCGTCGGCGCGTTAAACCCCGGATGCATACCACCTGCTGAAGACCCCGGAAGCATGCCAGTGAAGGCCGTCGGCGCGTTAAACCCCGGATGCATACCACCTGCTGAAGACCCCGGAAGCATGCCAGTGAAGGCCGTCGGCGCGTTAAACCCCGGATGCATGCCACCTGCTGAAGACCCCGGAAGCATGCCAGTGAAGGCCGTCGGCGCGTTAAACCCCGGATGCATACCACCTGCTGAAGACCCCGGAAGCATGCCAGTGAAGGCCGTCGGCGCGTTAAACCCCGGATGCATACCACCTGCTGAAGACCCCGGAAGCATGCCAGTGAAGGCCGTCGGCGCGTTAAACCCCGGATGCATGCCACCTGCTGAAGACCCCGGAAGCATGCCAGTGAAGGCCGTCGGCGCGTTAAACCCCGGATGCATACCACCTGCTGAAGACCCCGGAAGCATGCCAGTGAAGGCCGCCTGCGAAGAACCCGGAAGCATACCACCTGCTGAGTTTCCGAATCTGCGCAAGTTGGCTTTCTACAACATGAGAGAGTGGACGGCATGGAACGGGGTGAAGGATGGCGACTTCCCCATGCTTGAGGAGCTGATCTTATTTAATTGCCCAAAACTGAGGAGGTTGCCCAACTCTGGTTCTGCGTTGCCTTCGCTTCAAGTACTGGACATCGACAGGTCCAGGGCGCTGAGCGAAATTCCAGATCTACCTTCATTGACGAGCCTGGAGTTATGCAGGTGTGATTCGCTGACTTCGATCCCGTCACTTGGGTCTCTCTCTAGTTTAACGGTGGCGCACTCCCGGAGCCTCGAATCCCTTCCCACTCTTGGGAAACTTGATAGCCTTTGGGTGGAAGACTGCGAGCGGCTGGGCCCCATTGCAGCTTCCAGCTTTCTCAACCCATCAGCTGAACGGCCGAAGAAACTGCTGGTGACCCATTTTGGTGAACTCCTTGCGTTCCTATGGCCCTCAAGTGCTCCGCATGTGGAGCTCATCGCGGGGGCGGGGGAAGATTAGGATCCATGGATCATGAACGTGCCTGTTTGCCTGTCTTATGGTTTTACTTGCCACAGTTGGAGGGTTGTCGCCCGATCTTCATCTACCGAAAATTTACATCGATGGCCATGCGCTTTCAATGGTTGAGTTTCTCTCTCGATTGCCCTTCATCAAGAGAACCTGATGGTTTGATCATCTATGATCTTCGAAAAGTCCAATCTTTCTGGTTTTTCCTTGGCCAGCTTCTTGTCACTTGCTGGATCGGCTGGTCTGTTGCTGGATTTTTCGGGCTTCTATTGCAGCAAAAGATCTGGCAGATAACGCTTGATCTTGTTCATGAGGCTCTTCTCCTACGTTAAAGATTCCCCATGGATGTAGTCTTCTGCTCAAGGCTAGCAAAGTTGCAGGACAATTGGAGGAAACCTGCCCGTTCTATCTATCTTAAGAAAAAATGCAAAGAAAGTAGGATTTTCCTTGTTATGAACTGGATCATAATCAGATCAGCTTTTAAGAGCGGCCTCAAAAATCTCACATAAAAATGGTCAGAGATTCGAGGGAAAGGCCGAATCGAATGGAGACACCGTTTACCCATAATGAGAAGCATCCGAACCAAGGTTGTGGTCAACATGAGAAGCATCTGATACTACAAAAAGTCTAGCTGCCAGCAAACAGTGGATCAGGAGATGTGAATGTTACTGGCACAACTGATCACGATCTGACGAGTCTATGTCTTGAGAAACCCGACTCCCTCGGCTTGCAGCAGGTGAAATGTGCTCTCTGTTGGCCAGATCCCAACAGCGGGCAAAGATCATGAATGATTCTGCCATTTAATGACCCACGAATTGATGGTATGTCCAAGTAGCCAGCCATCAATGGGGTGGTGAGCTGGGGAGCCTCAGAAGGAGACGCCAGATGTTCTGCCTGCGAGCAACCAAACTTTTATTTTTTTTCTGGGTAATGGAAGATGGTTGTTTAGATTGTGATTATGGTAATTGCATCATTATACCCAAAGCTTCCGGATGTCTTTCTCTTCTCACGCGGCTAGCAAGTTATCAACAACGATGGAGCTCGTGACCTTGGAGTTATCAACATTCATCTCAGATCATGATGCATGGGGACTAAGTGCAGGAAATAAATCCAACCAATTTTTAAAAAGGGCTGTTCCCAAAAAGAATAAATAAACAAGTTGAAGATGATCTATGCATCCCTGCACCAAAGAGGGAGGTCTAACGAAGCAGATCAATAAACTTCATCTACCAAGCCTCTATGTAGAGGTTGTCGATCAATAATTTAAAAAATTAAAGAATCAGAAAGACCGAATATCCCAAGATGCTCATACATTCTCTGAAGTGGGGACCTTCAAGGCGATTAGCACCTTTCTTCCCAAGTTTGATTATAGCAAGGTCTTCTGTACCCTGCACTAAGTGGATCACTGTTTCCCTTAGAAAGATGGCAGACAGGTCACTATAACATAGTGTGTGCTTCCCCCTCATTATGGTTAAAATAGATGCAGTGGACGATCCAACAATACGAAGTGTAATTTACCATTTAATCAACATGGGAATGAGGGCAATGATCAAAAAGTCATTGAAGAGTATAATGCCCGTCGCCTCGAGTTATGTATATGTCTGAATAAAGATTGGAACATGGTACTATGGAAGTGGGCATTAAAGATAAGATTAACTAAATGGGTAGCGCTGGATGACCCAAGAGATAGAACAAGCCACAATGAGAAGAACAAGAAAGAAAACAAAACAGGACTTCCCACCAACCATCACCAACGCATATATAAACGAAAATCATGGTAAAATGATCATATCAGCTATGATTATGAAGGGCAATCTGAAGGGAAAAAAAACAATCATCAACAAATGGAGGCTTCTAGAGTTATCTGAATCAACAAAATACCTGCCCTCACTGTTGTCACTGCAGATGAAGATCAGGTGATGACTCTCCAGCTATGCCACATAAAAATCATGAGAACAATTGAATTCACTACAGAGCAGTTCATCCGCTGAAAAACAGAGTTCATAGCAGTGGGCAACCAGTAGGTCCTTCAATCGCTGAAGCTGAAGGATGGCATCTGCTGTGGCTGTTGATCAAGTGGTGGGAGAGCATCACAGGCACGATCTTTGAGCACCATATTTATTATCTAAATCTCTTGCTAAATACAGGAGACGAGGTTTCAGGCAATTTCCAACATGACTCATCTGTCATTCCCAATTCGAGGCCCTCCCTCGCCTCACCCTACTGGAAGCGCTCCTCGGTGGCCTGTAGGTGCCACAACAGAGCCTTCCGCTCCCTCCTGACTCCGCCTGGGCCTGCTCAAGGGGCGGCGCCCAACTTCCATAGCAAATGGGAGGGAGAAGATGAACAAAAAGAGACCAGAGGCGAGGATGATTGTGTCAAGTTTGACCAATTCAATCACGATAGGGATTGTATTGACCAGCATATATTTCTAATATTAGTAAAAAGGTGAAAGATTTCTAGAGTCAACAAATTGGTTTCCTGCTACAAATTGTGGCAATCTATACGAAGAAGACTGGCCAAGAGCAGATGGAAACCACCAGCTCCCGAGTACCAAGAAACTGAAAGCTCTGAGATGAGGAACCCTAAGAGGAGGCACCATTGGCTTGCTTATCAGTGATTTCATTTCCGCTGGGGCCCTCGACCTTGTTGCCATATCCGTGATAGGGGGCCTCGATCATGGGCTTTGGGGCAGGCCGCCCGCCAAAGTCCTCGGGGAAAGACTGAAACTCGGGTCCGAAGTTGAATCTCACCTCGCAGTTCGGCTGGTTGGGGAGGGTGTACATCGAGGCAGCAGGATAATAGCGCCTGCCGAAGAGATCAGTGAAGGCAGTTCCTTGGCATATCCCATTCTTGAAGAAGGAAATCTCGCTTCCTGAATCAATGAACATAGTTAGAAAAAAAAATCAAGGCCAGGAGAGGAGGTGGGGAGATTACAGGATAAATGGAGGAGACGAATGATATATGATGAAATCACAACCTCACAAACATACATCAAGATTTGATACATAGAATTTTGATTGTATATTGCGAAAGGCTCTCTTACATCAACAGTTTGTGCTATCATTCGCATATCTCAAGTTAAATGGCTAAAGATAAAAAGAATATTTTTTTATGATTAGTGGCCAAGAAACAAAGTGAAAAGCGGCAATAGTGACGGATTAAATAATCAACCAAGATTCTTACCTTCAGATGATTGATGATTTAAGGTTTGTCTCACTGAGAGACTTTCATCAACAAACAGACTTGACATCAAATTGGGATTACAAGAAGAATGGATTGGCTGCATATTACATGATGCATAGCACCGTAAAATCCTTTTAATCTACAGTAGTCAAGATTTGGTCCCTATAGTCATTTATCCCTAACTAGACCCAGATTCATGCATCTTTCTGGACGATATCCATAATTTCAAGATAATTTCAAAGGCCTGTCGCAAATGTCCGCCCCGCCCCCCAATCTTTTGCCCTATGCTTGCTAGATTGGTATCATGATGCCTAATTAGAGTGAGGTTATTAGCTTATCAGCCCCTTAAAAAAAAAGCATTAAACGCTTCAGCAGTTCATCCGATATTGAACACATCTCGTAGCTAAAGCTGAAGAAACCAGATTTCGTCCTTTGATTGGGGCCCTAATGTGTAATTTTCCAGGGTTCTTGGCGCATCATCGTCCCTGTGGTTGCAAAACAGGCAATTGGAGGTTCAAAACTTCCTAGAACTTTGGTTAACATCCAGTCCCCAAACAAGAGCCTTAGTTACCACATACAGTCATGTACCCCCACACCTTCAACATCAAAATCGGGAGCACTTAATCCTAGAGAACACCAGAAAGACCGAGGACATCGTCATCCGCTTCTACTTTTCTCACCGTTTTAGCCCATTAAATCCTCCCTCAATGCTGTACCTAGCAGAGTACCTGGTGAAATAAATCATTTGACCATCATTGAGAATATAAATCCCTCGATGATGTTTCTTGTGCGCAAGCGGACACTAAGATATCAAACAAGAGTTTAGTAAGAAACTATCTTGATCTTGAAAGACAACCAAGAACACAATTTCCTCCAGGAATTATTTGCTTCATTTACATGAGGAAAACAGTACATAATTGGCTTCTGCTATTTGACACTTTAGACAATGCACACTTCCATCTAGTTCAAATGAGTTAGTTCTTAGCTATGAAAAAAATGTACTTAACTCAGATTCAGGTCAACCATAGTACCAAGCCCGTGCTGAAAAGCACTGTGAGTCATTTAGATCACAACTTGACACCAATATTGCATCATATAAACCACCTAAACCTCGTGTTTTTATGTTGGTGAAGGTTGCAGCAGCGATAAAATTAAAATAAAAGCATGCAAGAGCTGTTTACTGAACTCCTGGCTATCAGCCCAATTCAAATCTATGGTCCAAGGAAGCCTAGCACATAATGAACTAGTCTTCTGATCCAGAGAGTTCTCAGATCACAAAATTACATTTATGACACAATCGAGTTTAGAGAAACCAGGTAACAGACCCACTGCTCTGGAAGATATCACACAACAATGCATTTCATGTATGCTTCATACCCGCCCGCCTGCATACAGCAATCGTCCATCAATAAGAAGTTGCCTATATATATAAAGGTACATATGCATGAATCTTGGAATCTTCTTGAATTCCTCACGGTTCAGAACGTCTAGCGCACACCCACCCATCTTTCTTCTTCAAGTTTGCAGAAAATTGAGGTCCCAGCAAGTGCATCAGCAGATGAACTCACTTAACCCTTGGCCATCGCAGATTTACATCTGAGTTTAGGAACCTTGGTGACTTTAATGACTCTTCGAAGCAAAAGCAATCCTTTGTAAGTCACTTTATTCATCATGAAATTCTTTTACCACATTCTTTATCTAGATCCTAAAAAAATTCATCAAAAGGCTTCACTGCGAAATTTCCTTCAGCAATCAACTCCCATAGATTGAACTCTGACTGATCATGGTATACTTTACACGTGCCCAAATTATTCTCTGACAACCTCTAAGACAACCCAATGAGAGGAGCTTTGCCATACACATCAAGCTTCGCCAGTTCCTTGTCCTTCCCTACTTTTGCACACTGTATTTGAAATTATATATCTCCGGCCGATGCCGGCGCTTCCCCCGAGCCCTCCGCCGGCGAGGTCTCGTTGCTCTGCTTGGAAGGCCGCGGCTGCGGCGGGTTCCCTCGGCGGCTGGCTGATTCCGGCGATCGGCCGGCAGGTGTGTGTGTCTCTCTCTGTCTCTCTTGCTCTCTGTCTCTCGCTCTCTCTCTCTCTCTCTCTCTCTCTCCCTCTCGCTCTTCCTCCTCTCGCTCCCTCCGTTCCTCTCTTACACACGCACACGCTCCATCGATTTTTGTTCTTTGATGCGGGAAAGAGACGACACCTCGGGCCCTCCTCTGGCGGTGGAGGAACTCCTGCTTGCAGCCGCGTCATCTTGCACAACGCCGCCACATTCTCTGGCCAGCGGCGTAGGCCGCTCTCCCTACTCCTCCTGTCCATGCCAGTCGTCGAGGGTCAAGAAGCCCACAAGTCGGAGTGCTGCCCTATCTTTCGCGCATCAAAGGACAAAAATCAATCGAGCGAGTGTGAGGCAGGCTTGCGTCCTCTTCGGACTGAGTGCTACCGTCATCGCCCTTCTTCGAGACGAGTTGCCGTCCTCTCTCGCGCGGCATCACACGTCGCCGGTGAGCCTCGAAACCCACCGGGCCGGCTACTTTTGGTCCGTTCTCTCTCTCTCTCTCTCCCCCTCCTCCCTCCTTCCCTCCCTCCCTCCCCCTCTCTCTCTCTAGTGGAGCATGTATCCAAGCCCCACCATTGAAGACCACAACGTCATATGATGCCACATCATCTCATCCAATGATCGTGCCAGTTGGTGAAGCCACCCCACGTCATCGCCATCGGACCCAATTAAAGGATCTGAATTTCTTTTATTACTACGCTTTATTTTCATTCATTTTATTTAAATTTCATTGTAATCCTCTCTAATGCCTATAAATAGACTTAAGATTTCTATGAACTATCTCTAATCTTTGGTTAAGAAAATTATTAACCTTAAGATCGTGTCCTAAGGGATCTATGTGACCACCGCCACCATTGCACAAGTCTCACCCTACTTCATAGTCAACCCACCTATTCCATCGTTGGTCACCGAGCATTCCCTCAGCAAGCCCTTACACGCCCAACATCATGTTGACAGTCTCTTGTCAGATCGCCAGCTGCCTACTACGAATGCCCTTCTGCAAACGTCCACGTGACTCATCCCTTCTCGCCGTGACCCGGAGTATTCCACACGTAGCGAATGTGCCTGTGCACCCTCCCTTTGCACCAGCTTCCAATACCCAACGTCGTGTTGAGGGTTTCTCGTTAGATCGTCGGCCACATTCTGTGAACTCCCTTCTACGAATGTCCACGTGACTCATCCCTTCTCACTACAACCTGGAGCATCCTGCACATAGCAGACGTGCATGGGCAACCCGCCCTCCACACCAACTTCCAACCCTCGACATCCACCGTGCATACACTGTGCACTCTCCTCCAATTGTCAGCTGGATTTGTTTTCGAGGGGCTGCCCTGAACGTCGCAAGGGGGCGGCTTCCCCCTTGACCCCCCACCAACTAGCCACGCAATTGGATCCGCAATGGGCTCATCCTCCTTCAATCATCCTCAACGTCAACATCTCGACGTATAGACACCCAAGGTCCCCTCTCAACCCTCTCTAGTGATTGTGTGCATTGATTTTATCTTATCTTTTCTTATTCGTGTTTCCACTGCCATTAGACTTAGTCGTGTGGGCTTGTCATCAGCCGAGTGGGCTTTGATTTCCTTGTTTGGAGGCCAACTGAGATTTTGAAACATGAACCTTTATTTTATCACACGACGATTTCATACAGTCTACCAACCCTTGATCGAAGAATGAAACAGTTTTCTCGCATTTATTATAACTGGCTTTAAAGGTTTGAATCCAATTATGTGTGAATTTTGTGACTTGTTATTTATCCATAGTATTCCCAACATATTTCATTAGTGTCAATCATATTCGTCCTACATCTACATCTCTCTCTCTCTCTCTCTCTCTCTCTCTCTCTCTCTCTCTCTCTCTCTCTCTCTCTCTCTCTCTCTCTCTCTCTCTCTCTCTCTCTCTCTCTCTCTCTCTCTCTCTCTCTCTCTCTCTCTCTCTCTCTCTCTCTCTCTCTCTCTCTCTCTCTCTCTCTCTCTCTCTCTCTCTCTCTCTCTCTCTCTCTCTCTCTCTCTCTCTCTCTCTCTCTCTCTCTCTCTCTTCAATTGAGAAAGAGGTTTTAAGACCAAGGGAGGGCATCAGTTCAGTTCAGTTTAAGTAAATACCCGGCAACCTGGCCATTGATCCACCAAGCCCGCTAGTCGTAGATGACGCAGTAATCGAGAGGTGTTAGCCAAGCGTGCGTCCCTAAAAGGCCGACAGCCAGATCGTGGTCGCCACTGGTTTCGGGGAAGGCAGTGTCAAAATCAACATCGTTTCGTCCGGTACGTGAGGCATATAGAGAAAATATAGTTGTACACGTGCGTGTTAATCAAATCTGGAAATAATTATACCTGCAGCAGACGGTATTCTCACCTGTAGACCAAACCTCGAAGGCCTCCGCAGGTAACGGTGAGATAATACGGAACTGCGCTGTGAATATCCACCATATACCGGTCCTTTAAATCTTGTCAGCATCTAAACGCTCACCAGTCTATCCCTTCTGTGCACCTTGCAGCCATCAAGATTGGAGCTTGGGTTAGGCCGCTGCGCCTCACGCAATGAGAACTCTTACCTTACGGACTCCAGGAGCTTATCGCACTGCATCGTTGTTCCCCCATGATTTGGCCAGTGAATAGCCATAGGACTGTGGAAAAAATCCATGGGTCACAGACCAAATCCATCCATACGAGGCACACAAGAAGGGAGATAGACAAATAGACAGAGAAATTACGCGGCATCCTTTGTTTGGGATCTGCAGGCAGAACGGGTGAGCTCTCTCAGGTTCGCCGAGACTTCTTTCCACTGGGGCAGACTGTTTAGGCTTTGGAGATGCAAAGTCGCACATTAGCTCCAGAATATGCACCTCCAAGGCCCTTCAGGTTCTATGAATAAAATAACTCCCAAGTCAGAGCGAGTGCGACGAAGTCGATCACAATGCACAGTCAAAGGGCAACGCACCTCTTCTATGGCCTCAAGACACTTGCCGCATTGAACATTGCGAGGCACAACATAATCCCCACCGCAGCTTGCCTTTATCGCCTGTAAATTTACCAAAAGTGCGAAAAAACAAGAAAAAAGTTTCATTCCTATGATTCCAAGAAGGGAAATTCAGACATTTCAACATAATTTCAGGAAGCTTGTTTCCACCTTCCGGTAGGGCTCTCAATGTGTGTGTGTGTGTGTGTGTGTGTGTGTGTGTGTGTGTGTGTGTGTGTGTGTGTGTGTTGGGGGGGGGGCTGTGAACGTGAGCCTCGTACGTGGGTTTGTGGCCACGTCCCCGCATCATGGGCACGTTCCACGGTGATGTGGAAATTTCTCCACGTCGTGAAACGTGGGTCATTAGTGGCCCTAATTAGATGTTTTTCGTTTCCCTTCTTGTTTCCTATTTAAAGAGAGTTTTTCTCTTGAATTTTAATGAGAATTCCTTCCTCTTGTTTCTCTCCTTTCTCCTTGATCTTTTTGGGTGATTCGGAGGTGATCTCGCCGGCGATGTCTAACCGCGTCGTTTTCTCCGGCAAGTATCTGACAAGTGGTATCAGAGCCAAGGTTGCGGGCAGGGAGTCGATCGTGGCAAGGAACAGCCGCTGGAATCGTGATCGCACAATCGAGACGCACGGATGGCAGGAGGTAAGGATGGCGTGGTGCAGTGGGTGATTCGTGAGGTGAGTGCCGGGACCGGGTTCCCAATGCTCACCAAGACCAACTACTCCAACTGGGCGCTGCTCATGAAGGTAAAGCTCAAGGCTCGGCTGCTTTGGAGTGCCATTGAGAAAGGGGGTGTCGAACCCCACGAAGACATGCAGGTGCTCGACATGCTTTGCAGTGCCGTGCCGCCGGAGATGTGGCCGGTGATCGCGGACAAGGATACGGCCAAGGAAGCGTGGGAAGCTATCGCCACCATGCGGATCGGCAATGACCGCGTAAAGAAGATGTCGGCTCAGAACTTGCGGTGGCAGTTCGACTCAGTGACGTTCAAGGAGGGAGAGTCCGTTGAGGACTACGCGTTGCGGCTCACCAGCATGGCATTGACTCTCACCACTCTCGGCGACAAGATCGAAGAGACACAGGTAGTGGAGAAAATAATTCATAGTGTTCCACAGTGCTTCAGGCAGATCATGGTCGCGATCACGACATTGCTCGACGTATCGACGCTCACCGTTGCTGATCTGACGGGTCGACTCAAGGCGGCAGAGGATGCCTTCGAGGAGACGCCGTCGACGATGCACCACGTCGGCAAGTTGTACCTGACCGAGGAGGAGTGGGACACACGGCGGAAGAAGCGCGATGCGGAGAACAAATCTGGTGGCGGAGGCGGCAGCAACGCAGCACGCCATGGTAGACGTGGACGTGGGCGCGGCCGTGGCGGCGAAAAGGGCTCGTCGTTGGGCAGCTCATCGAGCAACTCAGGCCGATCCAACGATGAATGCAGAAAGTGCGGGAAGTTGGGTCACTGGGCTCGTGAGTGCCGCTCAAAGTCGAAGGAGCAGGCAAATGTCGTCCAAGAAGAAGAGGGAGCTTCGCTATTCTTCATGGAGTCCACGCTGGTCATATCGACGGCGGCGACACCAACCCCCACTCAAAGCTCTGCTGCAACTCCGCTGGTAAAAGAGAAGAGGTCAGACGCCCAGACCCAGATCCAGTTGCGAGAAGAGAAGGTGTTCGCCCACTTTGGAGATGAGGAGCAGCATGACGAGGAGACGTGGGTCGTGGACACGGGCACAACGAACCACATGATGGGCTCCCGTACGGCCTTCAGCGAGCTAGACACGGCAGTGATTGGGTCGGTGTGGTTTGGCGACGACTCGGTGGGGCGGGTGAAGTGGGATGAAAGCGGAGCCGTGGCGAAGTACAAGGCACGACTAGTGGCGAAGGGCTACTCGCAGCGCCAGGGGATCGACTACGACGAGGTGTTCACACCTGTGACACGGCTGGACACGGTGCGCCTTCTCATCACTCTCGCGGCGCATGAGGGGTGGGAGGTGCACCACATGGACGTCAAGTCGGTGTTCTTGAATAGCGATCTCCAAGAGGAAGTGTACGTGGAGCAGCCCGCCGGTTTTGTCATTGCCAGCAATGAACACAAGGTGTTCAAGTTGAAAAAGGCATTTTACAGCTTGCATCAAGTGCCAAGAGCCTGGAACGCGAAGTTGGACAACACGCTAACATTGTTCAGATTCAAGAGGAGTCCCTTGGAACACGCCATCTACACCAGGTGGAATGGGAGTGCGCAGCTGGTGGTGGGAGTGTATGTCGACGACCTAATCATCACTGGTACCAGCTGCAACGACATCAGGCAGTTCAAGAAAGAGATGGCTGACGCATTCCAGATGAGCGATCTCGGCCTGCTTTGCTACTACCTCGGCATTGAAGTGAAGTAGAGCATGGAGGGCATCTCGATCAGCCAAAGAGCCTATGCCGCCAAGATTCTGGAGAGGAGCGGCATGATAAGGTGCAATCCTTGTCAAATACCAATGGCAACACGTCTGAAGCTGAGCAAGAGAAGCGAGGAACCGTTGGTTGATGCAACAATATACAGAAGCATCATGGGGAGTCTCAGGTATCTAGTAAATACTCGCCCAGATCTTGCTTTTGCTATTGGATATGTGAGCAGATTTCTAGAGGAGCCATGAAATGATCACATGGCCGTTGTGAAGCAAATTCTACGCTATGTGACTGGAACCAAGAGCTGGGGTCTCAAGTTTGAAAGGAAGAAGGAGCAGATCCAGCTGATAGGGTTCAGCGATAGTGACTTTGCAGGTGATGTTGATGCTCGGAAGAGCACAATTAGAGTCATTTTCTTCTTGGGCAGCAGCTTAATTACTTGGCAATCGATGAAGCAAAAGATTGTGGCTCAATCTAGCTGTGAGGCAGAGTACATTGCAGCTACAAATGCTATTTGCCAGGGTTTGTGGCTCACTAAGATGCTCACAGAGGTGTAGGGCTCAGCACCAAGCGTACTAATGTTGAGGGTGGACAACACGTCTGCCATTGCATTGATCAAGAATCCAGTTCTCTATGGACATAGCAAACACATTGAAGTGAAGTATCATCTTGTTCGGGAGACCGCAGAGAAGGGACAGATCTGCGTGGAGTTCATAAGAAGTGAAGCACAATTAAGTGACATCTTGACGAAGCTGCTCGGAAAAGACAAGTTTCATGAGTTTCGCATGAAGATCGGCCTCGTAGATGTTTGGGGTGAGCAGAACAAGGCTCAGGAGGAGATTGTGAACGTGAGCCTCGTACGTGGGTTTGTGGCCACGTCCCCGCATCATGGGCACGTTCCACGGTGATGCGGAAATTTCTCCACGTCGTGAAACGTGGGCCATTAATGGCCCTAATTAGATGTTTTCCGTTTCCCTTCTTGTTTCCTATTTAAAGAGAGTTTTTCTCTTGAATTTTAATGAGAATTCCTTCCTCTTGTTTCTCTCCTTTCTCCTTGATCTTTCTAGGTGATTCGGAGGTGATCTCGCCGGCGACGTTTAACCGCGTCGTTTTCTCCGGCGAGTATCTGACAGGGGCGTGGGAGGTGGGGGCCGAAGATTAGCCCCAGCCCCAGGCCCTAAAAACTATATTTGGATGGAAAAATAGGCCAAACAACCCTGCTCTCCATCTGTGTCAGGTGTCCCGAGGGGTCCAGCGAGGAGCTCATTGTCCGGGTCCTCGGAATCTGGCTCAGCCTGGCCTCCCTAAGTCCCAGGCACAGTCCAGCCATGGACAACTCTAAATATGTGCTAATTATCTCGACCATTCTCTCGAACAAAAATAAAGTCAAGCTAAAGCACAAATGGAATCAGAATAATTCACCTCGTACAGCTCGTCGGAAATAAGCCGCATCCCATGGGAATATGGAATCTTCAGCCCCTAATCGAAACGTATCTCGCTGGTCACTGTGTTTCCAACTGAATACCTCCGTAAATCTCGCACCACATGGGTCATGAGAAAAAATGATGGGTGCTTGTTTTAGACAACTTGGCTCCTCTTAATCGCCCCCACCTTGAGACTGACGAGGGGTTTCGATCCTGCCTCGTTTCACGCAGTATGGTTAGATCTGCATGACTTCAAAGAAAAGCACCTCGGCGGAAAGCGCGGGTTTTTCGAAGCTCCCCCCCCTCCCACTCCCTCGAGCCCCGCTCAATTTCCCTACGAACACGATTTCGAGGCCCAAACCAAGAAAAAACACATTAAAACTTCATCACCATTTATTACTTCCTGGGCGACGACGGGCACTAGCTTTCCAACGTATGAATCGCCGGCAAGGTTGAAGGGATTCGAGATGAACTCCGGGTGCTCCACCGGAAGTTCGAATGATGCCAGGTCAAAACGTGGAAAGATGGAAGTCGCCGTCTGGTGTGATTCCGTGAACATATGGCATCACCTTCTTAATGAATGCGTGAAGATGCTTTGATGATTTGGTGTCCGACCATTCATTTTCCTCGCCGCCCGCGTGCGAATCCACAAAGATGATGCTACTGAGTGCTGACCTATCGGAGAAAAGTCACAGCAAGAGGGAGACGGAGAAGAGCTGACTTGTACCATTGTCCAAGACTCCGCTCGGTAGATCAAACTGGGCAATCTTCCTCTCTCGCAAGCCACGATATCGAAACCGAGGGGCCTGCACAGCGCCAGAGCTCAGCAAATTTCTGTCTAATGGGGGAGGGTCGCCCGATCAAATTCGTTGGCTCGGCCAGAGGCCCCGAAACCAATCGGCCATCCGAGAATTACCGCATTGTCGCAACGTCCCCAGTGAGGATCAAAAAAAACCGTTTCAGTCGACCATTGAAATGATGACGAGAGATGAGAAGCAGAACCCTGGAGTGACGAACCCAGGTCCTGTGAAGGCTCGAATTCTTCCCCAAGATATCAGCTTACGGCTTTCATATGCTAACCCGGTCAACCCTGTGCATCCGGGGCCGCCGGTGAGCCACAACAGGACGGGGTCCTCCGCCGGACTCTTCTCCGACTTGACGAAGTAATAGAACAGGTTCACCTCCTCCAACTCGTCCACCGCGATGCGCCTAGCGTCCGGGATCTCTTTCTCCTAAAAACTCTGCCGCGAAGGCGCAGGAAGAGCAAGGAAGCGGGTGGGGAGGAGAAGAATGGCGGCTTACCCAGTTTCCAGTTCGAATGGGAGGCGACCGTCGAATCCCGGCAAGTGAGTGACGACCGTCACGCCCGACACAGTCCAAGAACTGGCAAGCACAAATACCAGCCCAGCAATCCCCGGCGTCATGACCATCGATCAGCGACGGCGTAGAGGGAAACGCTGACCCTGAGGGCCAGGATTAGGAGAGAGCCAGAGGAGAGGTGTACTGCATTCAGAAAAATAACGGTGGAGCATCTAAAGGACGGCCGGGGATTGCTATTGGCACAACCTGGAGCGTGTTAACGAACAAAAGCATTTCTTGCCCTGTCGTATCTGTAAGGTTACGGGTGGGCATTTTACCATACATTTCTATGAATCTACCCTTGTGTGATCCCTGTTGAATCATATACTCGATGATGGGTATTTTCATTTTACCATAGGACACATTTACATACATATACCCTAGTGTGATTCGTGTAGAATCTATCTCTTTCTCTCTCTCTCTCTCTCTCTCTCTCTCTCTCTCTCTCTCTCTCTCTCTCTCTCTCTCTCTCTCGATAAATATATATATCTCCCACCCTATTTGTCACTATTTCACTAGTAGGGCAAATCAAGAGGGGGGATTTGGCTATTTGTTTTGAAATAAAATTTTCAATATTTTTTCTAATTTTTGATTTTATGTTTGCCAGTTGCTCTAATTACAAAGTTATAAGAAGGAAATATTGGGAACATAAAATTCTATAGTAGCATCACCGAATTACTTTTGCCTACATCCACTTTAGAAATTGCATGCCCGGTCTCACCATTCTAGTCCCTATATTGTACCTAATTTTTTTGAGATTAGGAATCATCTCATACAACCCACGTTCTATGAACATCTATAACTCTACTGGAGCCCCAAGTTTCAGCTACCCTAAGCCTCATTGTAGGATACTTTAGGTGCCTCAACGTTCAACAGCTTCAACCAATCAATAATAAAAGACAAAGAAGTTGGCTCTACACATTTTTACTAGTGATGGAGAAGTTTTGGTTTGTTGAAGGTCTGAGTTGACAAAGATGTAACCATTTGAAATATTTCTTCAAGCACAAATCCTTGTCAAGTTGATTTTTCGCTTGGGATGTTAGGAGGCAGAGAATGAAGGTCGTGATGGAGACATGAGCCTCTGATTTTTGGTTGGATGGAGGCAGAGAATGAAGGACGCAGATATAACCAAAGTGGCCCCCTTTGGATTTGTGACTTAATTGTTTTCTATTTTAGGTTATTTTGGCATTTGGGCTTTCCCACAAAGACCACTATTTCTGGTATATGCCATTTGGGCTCTTCCTTATTGGGCTAAGGCCTTTGGCGCACCAATAGGTTGCGCTTAAACAGACCACATCTTTAGCCTTTAATGGGCCTAGCGTGAAAATCGAGATATTTGTAGGTTTTGTAAAAACCATATAAAATTAAAAACTTAACGCTTTCTATCTGTTTGATACGTCGATCTTCCACAATTTCAGCATGCCAAATAAGAAGCTATATTTTCACTTCTACAACATGAATCTTGTCACAAGGAGACGAATCTCCTTTTAAAAAATTAAAATAAATGAAAACATAATTTTGGGCATGCTGCATATTTCAATTTCATAATTTTTTTAGTGTGATTTTCTCTAAATGACCTTTTGTATCATCAAAAGATTTTTTTATTAAAACTCAACACATCCCTCCATCTTAATTGCAATGTAGAAGAATCCAAACTGGTTTTATGCATTTAAGTTTTACTTAACATTGATAAAACTTTGATGTACATGGATTTTTTTCCCAACTTTGGTAATGTTCCTATTATTTTGAAATAAGAGTTTAATATTGAGAAAATTTTCTTATGATGGAAGGTTTGGTATTGCCATTATCATGCCAATTCTCATTTCATTTTATTTGCATCAAAATCCATTTTTAGACAATTTTTTAGTACTGGTTTAAAAAAATACTCACACAATTTTACACATCATAACCATTCTTTAATTTTATTAGAATATTTTCAATTTGTAAATATGACCTATTGCCAATATTCTACAAGAAGTTTTAACACCCTTGTCAAGAAACTTTGAATCCTTGCAAAATATTAATTGATCATAAAGAAAACTTGGTTCTCTAGAAATAAATTGAACACTCTATCAATGAGCTTCAAGTTTCAAAAAAATTATGGCTATTTAAAAGTAATTAATTATCCTTCCTATCCCATAACCATGGGACACGACCAGCTTAAGGAAACATGAAACACCATTGTGGGTCATTAGCATAGGCATAAGAATGCTCACCTGAAGCAAATTAAATGCCTCCAATCTATTATTTAAAGAAAGGAAAGATATTTCTAAATGGATATGAGCAGATTTAAGCACAAAAAGGAGCCTCAAGGGTCAATCTGTTAATGGAATTCTCCCAAGTAAAGAGCACACATGAGAGTCAAAGGCTGTAATGTCTCTAAGGAGAAAGAGAAATCTTGATTCTTTCCCTGCCGTACTGAATAGGAAAAGAAAGGGGCGAGGCTGCAAACTCCAAGGGCAAGGCAAGGGTAAGAGATTAGGATTAACTTTTCCCTGGCCAAGGCTCCTTCCCATTACCTTAAGATTCAAAGTTTCCCATTGTTGGGCTAGTCCAAGTTTTGGAATTCAAGTCAATTATTCTTAGTTGGTGAAATCCACCCTCACCGAATTCATCTATAGGCCTACAACGACAATTACTTCTTGGCTGAAAATTTCACCCAAGAAGTAAATAATCTTTGATAAATTAGTGAAACATCTAAAAAAAATGAGTTAAAACGTGTATCCTTGAGAAACGAAAATGACTTTAATCCATCACCAATTATTAGAAATTTTATTGTCATGAGAACATCTATCACTAATGAATTATCATTTTTCACAAATCATATATCTGTGCGAAATACGAAGGGAATATCCAAAATCCATTACTTGATAATTAAAATCATATGCAGGTGAATATTAAACTAGTTAACCTAATCTAGTCAAATAGTGACTATGCGAAGAAATAAAAATGAGGTCATAGAGAAAGAAATAGTATACTAGACATCAAAGGAAAAGATGAATATGATCAACCTCACTCTATTCCAATGCCAGCACAATATCGCATCATAAGCATCACCCCGATTGCAGTTTTTCCTCGGATAGTGAGCATCTGTACATTAATTCCTAGGAAGCATGCTTTTATTAATTCCAAAGGAAACATGCTCTTATGTAGAATAAGTCATAAAATGTCTTATTCGATTCTGATGAGTTAATAAGACAGCCAGGGGACAATATACTAGAGACTGAGAAAAGCATCTAAGCACTGTTTGAGAGCGGCGATAGCCATACATGGCGGGTCGGTAACTTCTTCTTGGACAGTCTCCTCATCGCTTCTCATTTGGAACGTAGAGACCATTCACTTAAAGGTATATATGCTTCCAAACTCGGTGAACACTTTCAAAATTATTTTCACACATACTAGTCAATGTTCCCACTCATACTAGTGAATGTCTCTTCTGTATTCATTTCTCTCCGAAGTAATGCGACCTCTCATTATTTTCTTCCACTTGATCTTCTTGATCGATCAAGGGACAGAATAATCCCTTCTGGGTTAGCAGGAGAAACGTAACCTGCGGTCAGTTTTACTTGCAGTCGGTCGGTTTTCGATGTGAATGGCCCCATAATTTTGTTAGCATCTATGTCAAAGGAACAAACTTCATTAAGAAATTATTAGCATGACCTCATTCCTATCATTATAGGGAGTTTGGTTGTTGATTACTGGTCACATGAGGCCCAACACCTGCAGCAGATGAAAGCTGGAAAACGAGTGATTGGAGAGAGTCAACGCAGAACCAGAAAGACGGTGTCAAACGGAGGAAGAAATGTCATGTAAACACTTAAATATGGCAAGTCGCATGGAGGAAATCATATTCCTGAGGGCTCTTCTAAGTG
The DNA here is from genome assembly GCA_024713555.1 of Spirodela polyrhiza. Lineage (NCBI taxonomy): Eukaryota > Viridiplantae > Streptophyta > Magnoliopsida > Alismatales > Araceae > Spirodela > Spirodela polyrhiza. The sequence continues at coordinate 4,961,624 of CM046536.1, forward strand.
AACCTGTCAATCAGTTTCAAGGGGGAAGGGAAGATGAGAGCCCCAAGAACTAAAACATGAGTGCTGGTTTTCTGTAGACTCATCCTGGTTCATGCTTTATCACACAAGTCTTCTCCCTACAGATACTTCGAGAATCCTATCTCTGAAGTGAAATCTAGAGTGCAGAATATTTCATCTGTAACTTTCTATTTCTTGGCGCTCCAAATCTTGTTGTCTGAAAAGACTTCACGCATTGTAGTTCAACCATAACAACTCATCCATCCTACCTAAATGAGTGGTCATTGAGAGAGTCTTCTGATTCTCTTCTGGTAGCTCCGCCGCACTCTCCATTTCCGTAGCTTCTATGCGCAAGATGGGGAGCGCAGATGAGACAGAAAGAAAAAGAGAGAGAGATTGAAAGCATGACAACAACGGCCACCCGGTTCAGGCATTCCTAACTGGCCTGAAGGCCACAGTGGGGATCAACCATGGTTCGTCTCGGGTTTGGCCAAGGTGATCTTTGGCCTTGCATTCGTGGCCATGGTCCTGGCATGGACCACAACCGCGATACATGGCAGTAGCAGCTTAAGCTGGGACAAACTCGAGGCAGGCCACTGGCTTGCGCTGGACTTGGCAAGGCTTTAGGCCTCCCCCTAGCGTCTCATCAGCAGGGGTTCGGGTGGGCCAGGCTTCTGGTCCGCACCATGGCCTCTAGTACTGCCAAAACCTGCCTCCACTAACGTCGGCTGGACAGCTCACTATGCACCAACAGACGTCGTCCCGTAGAAAATCATGCACCACCGCAACAAGATGGTCTGGCAGCCGAATCATCCATGGCCACCATGATGGGAAGGAACAAATTGTCAAAGCGAAAGAAGAAACACATAAATAAAATTTGATAGTGCCTTTATTATCCAAAATACTGTATATCAATATAAAATAAACAATAACTATAAGAGTGAATTGTATCGATTTAGAATGCGATTTGAGAGTACTTTTTATAGATAATCCAAGTATATAAGTCGTAATAATTTTCGTAGTAATTTGAATTAATCCAAGACCTACAAGGCCTCAACTTCAATGTTCTATTTTGTCATCTAACCTCTTCCAAGATATACTTGTTTTGCTGCATGCTGCTATGTAAGTCACAAATATCAACACTTGAAGTCAACCACTGAACTATTTGGCATCTAGCTTGGGTGGTAGGTGTCAAACTATATTCGAAATGCTAATTGTTATGATGTAAGATTTGACTAATAAACTTGAAGTGTTGACTTACATGCAACCTATAATTTGTCTTACCACACGCATCAACTTATACTTTTACGTTGTTGACCTATGTGCCCTATATGATTTATTCTAGCACACGGGTCAGCACCTGCATGTCACGTGAAGACCAATCTGCATTATGTCTTTAATTTTTACTTAATATTATCAAATTTTAAGCATCAATTGACGGTACTTCTTTCAAACACCAAAAATTATTTATTTTTATAATAAATATAAGTAAAATATGTTTGGCTCATCAATTTTTAAAAATTAAATTATTTAAAACATGAAATCAATTTAGGAAAAATGTATGTAGTATATCTCGAATTTTTCAGATTCTGTCCCCTTGAGAATGGAAAAGTTACTATATATAGCAAAAAACCATCAACGACCAATCAGTGGGACTAAAATAACAACCACGATGAAGGCCCAACCATCGATAGTAAAATATTAGACCTTTAATAAGCAAGAAAACTTCTAATGGTATCCTTTTAAAATAGCATTTTTTGTAAAACTAATAGTTACAACACTGTGAGCCTCAAGCCTTGGGGTGAACTATTGTTGACTTCAACTGGTGGTTCATGTTTTCTAGACACTTACATAAGTACAATATTTGGTTCTTCAAACAAGAGATTGTTAATCCCTGAATGTTGACAAGAATATAATTACCTAGGGGAATCAACACTTGAGAGGAAGACTCAACACCAAGTCTGCAAAAGAACTCAAGGTTGAACCCAACAATTAATACTCATAATATAGACACTTTAATGGCCACATTGTTTTGGCAAGTCTCCATGCTTTACTTCTAAATAGAACCTTAAAATCACAAGACTCAACACCAAAGCTGCTATGAAATGTTCCCTCTTCAATGCATAACAACTTATCAATTTCTCTCTTTCCAAAACCAACTTTTTGGTTAGCCAAATATTACAACTTGTCAAGTGTCAACCCTTAAGTATTGGCAAATATTCTCTCATTGTTAAGTCCCCCATCATCCACCTCATCCCTTAGGTCTTAACTCATGTGCATTAGGTCATCTGATTTTCACAACCTTGGGGATATAATTTCAAAACCTACTCCTAGTCAACTAGAAATGCATTAATTTTGAGATTTTTTGTTTGAAAATGTTTTGGCTCCTTAAAATAGCTAATTCGGATATTTTAGAAATAACAATAAAATGAATCAAGATTTTTATACAATATATCTTAACAGTTTACATTCTTGTCTCCTTAATTATGCAAAATGTTACCCTGAATGGCACTTGGATACCACCTTTAGTTAGTGAGATGTAAGGGGCGATGATTCAACATCTTGACTAATGATAGGGGATAGTGGTTGTGTCATCATTCTCTACCTTTGTTCTTCTTTCACTAATTCCTTGAAGAAAATTTCTTAGCTTATTGAACTATGCTGGAAAAAAATCAATAAAAGAAGCTCAAAACCATAAGAACTTCAATGGAGTAAATTAAAAAAAATCATGAGTATCTGCTCAATTTAATACTTATCTTATGATTATATTTACTTTTGTTTTACACAAAGTATGATTGATCACATTTTCAGTCTATAATCAACTCCAAAATGACTCAACAATTAAGGTTATTGGCCAACATGGTAAGAAATTTTATTGAATGTCTCAAGACACTACATGACTTGAGGCATTTATGTCATAGGATATCTTTGAGCCATCAAAGTGCATACATTAATCTTGTGTATGGCGCATGAATACATTGTGCTTGAGTTCTTTTCCATGCCATATCCCATATCCAATCAAATATTTGAATATTTTATTAATGAGTGGCAAGATGCAGTGTACATCTTTGAATTTTCGTGTCCAGCAGGATATTTACTTATAAATGAAAACAAAACAGCTTTCAAGTTCACTTGCCAAGATACAGAGGATACAATAAATGTTAGGTTCATTTATATGAGACATTACTAAAGGTCACTAGGACCCAATTGAGATATCATGGATGCCATTATTAGAATGCAAGTAATTTTCTGCAATAATTCCTAGCATTGATTTCATTTAAAATATTATCATATATTATGGACATCCATGTTATCCATAGAATTAATAAGAAAAAATTATTTTTTACATAGACACATTTGAGGGAGAACCAGTGCTCTAAACTATATAGTTTTTGCATAAATTTTTTATTTCTTTAAATGAAAAAAATAGACCACTTATCATACGTTTATTTGAAAAATGATGATTAGGGCCTCGCGTTTTAAAAGGGTAAAGAGCAACCCGCCTCGGATTCCATCTTAAAAGCCGTCCCAAACGCCACGTTGCCTTCGCGGACGCCGAAATCCGCTGCGGCTTTTGACCACGCAACCTTTTGACTCCGGCAGCCGCTGTCCCCCCATCGGAGTGGGCCATCTGGTTGTAGGGCCCACAATCTTGGGAAAACGACAAAATTAGAAAAGGACGGACGGCGCGGAGACCTTGCAGCCTCGCGTGTCCCCCCGATTATTATTATTATTATTACTGCTATTAAAAAAAGAAATAAATAACAAAGAATAATAATAATGACTCCGTGGAGTACCCGCTACCTGTTCAATTAAATGGCTAGTCCACATCTATCGCCCGTGGCTACGCTTTTATAATGCGGTGACGTATAGTTTCAGCAGATGTCGTGATGACCCTAAACTACCTAAAATTATAGGCCTGGACCGGCCCACCCCCACCCCCCCTGTTGCGTATTTTTACTGAAAAACCCATCCTTACCGGAGCACTACGCCAGCTGTCACGTATCCAACGGGGTCCTTTGGGCAGATCTACGGCTGAGTCATTTTAGTGTAGTTATAATTTGTATTCAAATAATTTAATTATAATCAACCGCGTCATTTTTAATTAATATTCATTACTTAAAAGTCATCTTGAATTATTTTTGTAGAGAAAAATCCCAGAAGTCAGACAGGAAATGGCCCACATGTGGTGAGGTGGGGTGGGGTGGGGTCCACCCGTATGTGGGGCCGCCCAAGGGAAGAAGTCGTAGTTGGAGGTAGGAATGGGGAGGGTGGGGGTGTGGGGCCCACCGGGGGGGATGGGTGGGTGGCGATTGCGTGAGGAAAGGCTGAGGCTCTGGTCAAAGTATCCACTTTTGTTCTGGAATTAAAATCTTAGCGAAAATAGAAGTCAAGTTTGACCGAATTCGTCAACGTGTAGAAATGTCCTCCAAGTGTGCAAAAGCTCTCTCTCTTCTCTCTCTCTATCTATCTGTTTCTATCTCTATCTCTCTCTCCCCTTTCCTCGTTTGACCAGGATTATTGCTGATTTTGTGCATTGTAGAATGCAGTCATGTTCAACGCCCGGGTCAAACTTCGGATCCCATAAATGGAAATCCCAGGTTAGCAAGAGAGAGAGAGAGTCAACTTTACCCTGGATGGGCGGAAGCGTAAATTGGAGGACCTAGTAGGTGTAAACCAAAGTTTTTCCGTTGACAGGGGCTATCAATAAATGTTCCCCCCCACGTTGAGGGTGACTCAGACAAGGTGGGACCCACAGCCACAAAGGGCCCCAGCGCGTACAGTCGCTGTCTGTCAGATCGACATCATCGGGATCATTCAGTGCTCCTCCTCCTCCTCCCCATTCATGGCGGAGCGGCGCGGCCTTCCTCTCCCTTCCCCCTCGCCACTCCCTCATCCCGCTGCCTCCGCCGCCCTCCCCCTCGCCGGCGGCGCCTTGTTCTTCGTCCTGCGGCAGGGAGGGTGACGGAGAAGATCTGACGGCCGGTGTTATATGCGTTGTTTCGACCTAATTTGATGGGGATTGGAGTAGGGACTCGATTTGATTCGTGATTGGGAGGAGGGAAGAGGCAATCCGGCGATGGGTTATCTGTCGTGCAAGGCGCAGGCGTCGGTGATCACCTGCAGGTCCATCTCCAGCGTCGTCGAGCATCCCGCCGCCACCGCCGGAGCGTCGTCGGCGGCGGGAACGCCTCGCAATGGGTCTGCGGGCACTAGAGGCGGCGGCAAGGGGAAGGCTAGAGCTGCTGCCGGTGATGGCGGAGAGGAGGAGGTGGTTGCGGCGGAGGACCAACGGAGGAACCAGGCGCTGCTGACCCCGCGCCGTGTGCGCGTCTTCTCCTACACGGAGCTGGAAGCCGCGACGTCGCATTTCTCCGAGCAGAGCCTCCTCGGTCGCGGCAGCCATGGCTCCGTCTACCGCGCCATCCTCCGTCCCTCCGGCCGTCTCGTCGCGGTCAAGCGCCCCTCGCGATTGCAGCATTTCCACCAACGCCAGAGTGGCGGAGGCGGTGGAAGCGGACGGTTCGTCATTATCGAGCGTAACGAGGTGGAGAACGAGATTGAAATCCTCTCGCGGATCCACAATCCTCGCCTCGTCAATCTCGTCGGCGTCAGCACGTACGACGACGGCACAGCGGGCGACGACGAGGCCCCCTCCTGCTCCCCCTCGCCTGCAGCCATTATTACTTCATCTTCTTCGTCGAATTCTTCTTACAGGAGGAGGGAGAGGCTGCTTGTGGTGGAGTACATGCCCAATGGCACCCTCTACGAGCTGCTTCACTCCAACCCTCATCCTCCGGGTTGGGCGCGCCGCCTTCGCCTGGCGCTTCAGACTGCCAAAGCTATCCACGCCCTCCACTCCTGCAACCCACCCGTCATCCACCGCGATGTGAAGTCCGCCAATGTCCTCATCGATTCCAGCTTCAACGCTCGCCTCGGGGACTTCGGCCTTGCTCTCCGCGCTGCCGACGACAGTGACAATGGCGAGTTGTCATCTTCATCCTTGTCTCCTTACTCCGCCTCTCTCAGATCGACGCCACCTGCAGGCACTTTGGGCTATCTGGACCCCGGCTACATCACCCCAGAGAATCTCAGCACCAAGACGGATGTGTTCAGCTTTGGTATCCTCCTCCTAGAGATAATGAGCGGTCGCAAGGCCATTGATGTAGCGCACTCGCCGCCATCCGTGGTGGAGTGGGCTATCCCTCTTCTTCGCAAGGGCAAGGTTCTTGCGCTCTACGACCCGAGGATTCCCCCTCCCAAGGACCCTGCGGCAAGGCGGCAGCTGGCTTATCTCGCAGCCAGCTGTGTGAGGTCTGTCAAGGAGAAGCGGCCCTCTATGGAAGAGGTGATTGTTTGTCTTAAGCTTCTGTACAAGACCCTCCCTTCGAAGACCTGGACGAGTGGCCTGTCCGTTAGAAATCCCTGCTTGATGGTTGAAGCCGTGGAGAGCACCCAGAATAAGAAGCCTAGCCCTGCTGACATTGAGGAGGTCACCACTTTGAGCCCTGTGGCGAGTTGTGCGAGCCCTGCTCGTGAATCTGGGGATACGGAAGATAAAGAAATGCTCACCAAAAAATCCCCCTCTTCTTCCAAGGCTGTCCACCCCCTCATAAATTCAAGGAAGGATTTATCTCAATCAAGAGGCAGTAGTACAAGTGGTAGAAACTTGATGGACCTCATGATGGCTCCTGATGTGGAGACTCTTAAATTCATTGGGAGCTGTCATCAGCGGTCAATTATTAGGAGGCAGAGGACTCTCCATCTATCTCAAAATAATAATGAGAAGGATCACATTATGCGCCTTTGGAGAAATCATTCTATGAGGAGGAGTATTGATGTATTCTCAAATGTGGATGCAGTCAAGGATCTGGATGGAAAAGTCAGTAAGCTGGAAGTAGAGCTTCTTTAAGCTTTGCTTTGATTGGTTGAAGATTGATTGGCTTCTTTTTGTATTATTAATCTTCTTAAGAGTGGGCGACTGGGGTGATCCTCAGGCCAGTGCTCTCTATTGATCATGGAAAGACATTTTATATGTACTCCATGCCAATCAAGAAGCAATTATTGGTGCCGCTCACCATTTTGACATTCAGTAATTTCCATGACTTAAAAGTTTATTTGAGCTACTGTTTCGAACTGCATTTTATTTGTCTGATCTCTTTTATTTGATTGTAGGTGCAAAACATTCTGTTTAATGAATTGGAAAAGAAAATTGCAACGATCAAGTGCAACTTACTTTAGATCTTTGTTCCTGGTCCACAATTGTCCAACTGATCTATTTTTTTTCTGTCAAATATACAAATTCCTATCATGCAGCTTTTTATGCTCACCCACGTAAAATGCTCGAGGGATTTCATCCGTCGTCATTTTTCAGAGTGCAAAGCATGATTGTGTGCATTCCGGCTCATTCCCGCACATAGGATAGAAATAAATCAACTTTTATCAACAACAAGGATATTTGGTACCGTTCCCGCTCATGATTGTGTGCATAACATTCTCAAAGCTAAACCAATTTTTTCTTATAGATTTTGATCCCACTCTTTGTCTGGGATTCCTCTGTGTACTATCCAGTTTCACCTTGATTAGAACTTGTTATCTGCAAACAAATACTGTGATCTCATCCGATTACTAACAATCTAAAATACTACAATTGCGCTTGTACTGTCATGCTGGTCTAATCAATTTCCTGCATTTTGCATGTGTCAGCTACTTTATCGTTGTGTATCCATAAATTTCTCATGTTGATGGTAAGCACCAGTTCCAGAAGCGATTGGTAGGTGCATTATCATGATTTTGGGCAACAATGGAGCAAATCGAAGGGAAAAGAAATTGAGAACTTTTCTTTCTCTTTTCTCTTTTTTTCCCATTTTGAGAGTGGGGAGAAAACCTTGTAACTTATCAGAACATTGAGCTTAACATTTTTGGAGGCCACTGCAATAGTTTAGCCATCCCAAAGTGATCTTATGAAAAAGGTCAAAATTCTTGGATCTTTTTTCGGAAAACTTGGGCTAGATTTGCACAGGAGCTGATGGTTGTAAATGAATTTAAGGTCTTATAAAGTATTTAAATTTATCTTAAAACAAGGGCTTGCCGACTCGGTCTAACTCGGACCAATTTTTATGAATATGCTACTTCCTTCAGTAAAGAACTTGGGATCTGCATAAAGAACAGCCAAGTTGGTGTGAGCATAGAGTGGTTAGATCCAGTAACTGAAGAGTAGCTGGGCCAACTCACATGAGGATCAACCTATATTGGAACTAACTTATCTCGTTCTCCACAAGTCTGTCATCTCTTCTTCTTGCTTATCACAGATCAATTTTGAAATTCTGTTCTTATAATTCATAAACTTATAATATTTTATATTTGTACATGCATAAATATTGCACCAAAAGTGGACTCGTCTATTTATTTGATGTGATGTGAGAAACCCTTGTTGACCTTTGCACTTCTGCCATCTACATGAGCTGATTTAAGGGTACAAAGAGGTGATTCATTCTGTTGTTTCAATTCTATATTCTCCTAGACAAGTTAATTATTATACCTATAACCCAGTGTACTCTCGTTTCATTTTATTTTCTTCGAAGGACATAAATTAGCTTCTGGCAAATTAATTAATTAATTAATTAATTAATTGTACCTCTCTTATTGATAGCTGTCGAGTAACTGACAAATATATGCGTACAATCCTGTTTCCAAATTGATTTTGCGTACATTGATGTTATAATTGCTGAAAAACGAAATCCATTGTTTGCTACTCGTTTGTTAACATGGTTAATATCGTGCAAGATCTAGACTTCTTTATCATTTTCTTACTATCGGATCTTCTTTCCAGCTGGTATTTCGGTTCATTTCCGTATGATTTCCTCTCACTTCATGTCAATGTTTGTCCCTGTGCAGAAGTGAAAAATTGAAAGCCTTTCCCCAAGTTTTTTTAGTTTTTGATAGATATGCCTCTCTTCTTTACCCTTGGCACTGAGTAGGACCAGTAGTTTTGATGTGTGCTTCTATATTAAATTGTTATTTTTCTTTCAAAATTAAGGTCTTCAAAAATCCTCAGGTCGTCCTTTCAATGAGTTTATTTTTATCATTAGCACTCGCTCATTGAACATTTTCATGTGCACATGATCTGAATTCTTGAGCAGACGCTGCATCAGAAAATGAATCCAGTTTTTGCAGGCATTTTCGGGGAATCTTTTAGCAGAAATAGAATCATTTAGCATAGAAAACTCCCGATTTGTTGTTGAATCTACCAATACGGTCGTCTAATAATTAAATGCTTTCAGATTTCAGAATAATTACTACGGTAAAAAAAAAAAAAAAAAAAAAACCACGGCCTTCTCATCTGCCTGTGTAGTGAGGTTATCGATTCCTGATTTTCCTTTCCCACTGAGTTGCCTCCTCGTCTTTTGCATGCTCCATTTAAAATTGAAATCCAATGAGGATATCCGATTTTTATTTTGCAAGATTCAGTTATGTTTATGAGCTGTGGTCACCTTAAATTTTCCTTTTAAAAATTTTATGTCACCCAAAATAGGTTCAGGGCAGATCATTTTATCTCCAACGATGAAGGATCATCATGAAACTTTTCTCAAGGCCATCACCATGGATCACTGCCCTCTTAGAGGATCTTGAAGTTCCCTATCCATTGATTTTAACATCAATAACAACAGAAAAGAAGAAATCTTACTAATTTATTTTCCTTTCTCTCATCCCTCTCATTTCCTTCGTCTTCTATCACCGCCAGCTCTACTCCGTTCATCTCTTCCCTCCATTTTCTTCTTCCGGATGAATGAACCCACGTCACTTAGCCTTGTACATGTTTAAGAGGCCATGGGTACCTTGAAAACTCAGAACGTTCTCCATCGTTTGGCATCGATTATACGCGATTGGCATATATATTTACTTAGATTTGTGATTATTTCAACTGTGAATGGGTCCGCACTGTTGAAATCTGAGCAATCGACAGATTGAGGGGCACTAAAAACTAATAGATTACCGGACAACAAACAATCATTTAGGTCGCCAACGTCCTTTGACTTTGATATTTTAGCCATGTTTTCATATGGCAGTGCACCCAAAAGAGCCCTTGTTAATCCTCATTTATATATATATATATAATCATAACCATAATAACTTGCTTCATAATCATAATCGCATTGGCAGCGGAGACTACTGTTGCAGGGTTTGAAGTGGGGGTAAGGAACCAGGAGAAAGAAGACCCATCATTAATAATTATAACTGGCTACTCAAGAGGACCACCTCCTCCTGCAAATGAGGAGAAGACTATGGACGCAAAAAAATCACTTTAAAAGCTCCAAAATTAGGGTTCTGGTCATCTACAAGAAGGGCTTTTCTAAGATGAAAACACCAGACTAGCCAACCCTCAAGATGGCTCAGGCTCTGCTGCAGTACACAGAAAAGAGGAAAGAGATACCATTAATGGCAGGAGCATTAAAATGGAAGCAACTTCATGGTGTATGCAGGTTTCCTTTCTGTGTGGATCATTATGTAATATTGCTATTTTTCTCAGCAAATTTCTCAGAAATGGATCAGAGATGCGGGGGATTGGAGTCTGAAGAGATTGGATCAAGATTGCATCATCTGATCTGATTCAAGGGTGGGTCATGTAGCGTGGAATGGCAACTGAATGGAAATGGAGGAGCATCGGCAGAAAAATAATCCTGTGAAATCATTGAACAGAGGTCACCCACCTCGCCATAGCTGGACCTCTCAGTCCTCATCCATCTCTGTGGATTGAAGGGCCTCATCTAAGATACTCCGCAGCTCCTGCACCCTCCTCCCTGCAAGAGAAACGCACTCCTGCAAGAACTGGACGAGTATGAGCAAAGAAAGAAGGCAGCTGGCTTTCCCCGGCACCGATGAGTGAATGATTAATGAACTCTCATGACCTAGTGAAATCCCCATGAAGAACAACCAAAATGGTGTGTTATGATTGAATTTGATGAATCTCAACCCTAATTTAAGAGAAAACCAGAAAGGTCAGTTCTTGTCCTTCCATCAGGGCTGACCTTGAGAGATGAAGTCAACGCGAGGGCTGCTCCTCCCGGTTTGTACAGGGACACGAGGCAGCCCAAGGAGTCCAACACCACAGTCACTGGGGTATCCATGATGGACTCTTCCTCTGCAGTGGGATCAGCGAGGATGTAGCTCTTGTGGAGGAGGCAGGTCAGGGAGAAGGGGACGCTGTTCAAGCTGAGCTTTCTCCTATCCTTGTTGACCACCTCTCTCGGTGTTTTTCTTGATGGGTCCCCAGATACAGCGACTATTCGTCCATCATCGTTGAGAGACACGAGAGGAATGCGCACTGCGCAGATGGTAAATATGATTCAATAAGTTAATGCGAGATTATGGAGATATCTACGGATATGAACTTGTTAGGCTAAGTTTATCATATGATATTCTATATTTTCATGAGAAAATTAGATAAATAATAATAATAATCTCCTAAGATGGGTCAAGCATAATTGACACAAGACGATATATTCACACGAGATAAGTCGAATATTTCATATATCCACTATTATTACCATCAACACACATTATTAATCTGTTAAATATTTTGTGCTTATATTACTAAATATTATGCTTGTAAAATACTCTGCCTAATTGCTTAAGGGATGGCCAGAGAAGCATTGTTCTCGCAAACTGCTTTTCCTTTTGTAATAAAACTCATGGTTCACATGATTGAAAACGGACCAAAATCATGTAAAAGATTGAACTAAGAACATTAGTCAACGAGAAAACAACATATTGAAGATCTAGAGAAAAATAAAATTATTTGGACCGTCTTGAGAAAACTTTGAGGCGTCTGAGACTCAGAACCACCTCTTGGAGCCTAATGACCTTACACGCGTTTCGTTAACAGATGTAAATAGAATGTGGTACAATTAATTTTATTAATTTTCTCTCCCCGTTCCCCTTGGGGAGCTTTCTGCAATGACCGAGAAGAATAAAATTTCTGGATAAACCTATGGAATTTCTACCGTCTTCTTGAGGCAGTTTCCGTAAAGTATGCATCGTCTGGAATCTCTCCAGAAGTCAAAGACAGAAGAGATGAGGTGCTTCAACACCCACCCCAACCCACCAAATAAAATAAAGATAAACCTAAGGCCCACACAACCACCAACACCACCAAGAGAAAAAAAAAAAAAAGGAGAGCGGGGGAAGGGCCATTAAGTCTCACAAGTCAACTCATTTATGCTGCTAAGGTGAGATCATCAGTAAACGACTTCAGCGTCGAAAACTGAGATGCCAAATGTATACCATAGTTCAGGATTCGTTCGGATTACACCTTAGGAACTGACCCTCGACTATAATTCACATATTCGCATTATTCTTTAGTAGAGAGACTACACACAAACAAGAAGCTCTTCCTCAGACTTCTCTTTCTCAAGAGCATTCCCTTGCCGATCATCCAAAGGAAATCTTTACCATCCAAACCGAAGCTATGTCCACATAAAAAATATTGGCCGAGGAGCAGGGTTTGGTGAGTGAAATTGACCAAAGATCTTTCAAATTTGAATATAAAGGCTGACGACATTTTTATCTAACTCAATATTTTAAATCAAGCTTAGGTTAACAAGTAAACAGAAAGAACTATTTGATGACAGAAATTATCGGTCAGGCCTTCATAAGCCTGTCTCGTGAAGGGGTTGGTGGTTTTGGGACGATGACAAGCCAAGTTGACACATCTACATGGATAAATTTCACACGGTAAACTAATGGATGAGAGATCAACAGGTCTAGGCATTACCCCATAGATAATGCAGAAGAAGAATATGACAAAAATTGTAAGCAAAAGGTAAAAATAATTATAAGTGAACCATACAGTGTGTTAGTGCAGCCACTGCTGATAGCAATGCAACATCGAAAAGGGAACCATCAGCATTGAGGCAATATATGTCCTGCAAAGCAGAAAACGGAAAAAAATATATATTTAATGAAAGAAAAAAAATGATCTATGCCAACAACTAACTGGAGATGCATGACAGGTAGGCAAGGCAGAACACCATAAACGGAAAATGAGTGCTCCCCCTATCCCTGTAAAAGTGAAAACGGAGGCAAACCATTATATTTCTTATGCAAATTCGTACGCTGGCAGGACAGCTTGGAGAGAGTATTGCTTTCAAACTTTGCAATAGTTTTTTCCTATGCTCATGTTCCCAGGACTAATGGAAGCAACTCTCACAATGGTGTGAAGGTCAACTGAACTAAAAGTGAAAAAACGTTCCCCTTAACCTAAAGGATCTTCCTCTGTCTTTTATGCTGAAAGTGATGGACCATGTTAAAATTGGGAAGGGTCATCAGAGCAGTATTTCGGATGAATAGATCTTTCCTTTTCTTCCGGAGTTATACATGATAAGTGAATATTTTACGACAGATGATCACAGAATAAGAATCATCTCCGAGCAAAGAAGGAAAATGATTAAAAAAAAGCTACATCAATAACTGAAAAACTCTCAGATAAAGAGATGACGACAAAAGAATCAAATGGTGCATAGTTGAATATTCAAGAGCCCCTCAAAGCGGAATTGTGAACAGCATGAAAGAGCCATGTACATCGTAAAATCAAATTTTGGCGTCTAACATTACAGCAAGAAAACAGAGGAATAAAATGTGGCACAATTTACCAGGTAAGCCATCCAAGCAGCTTTCCCGCTGACTAAAGAGAACTCTTTTAGGTCAATCATCTTTGATCTGCACAGAGCAGACGGAAAAGTACGAGTTCAACAATACTGGAAAAGAAAAAAGATAAAGAAAAACTGTCCTAAAACAAGTTCGTATACTATGGAGAACTCCCACGTCAGTGATCAGTGAAGCCACCAAAAGATATTTGAAAATATAATATCAACATGCCTACTTGCTTGTAAAGGCAGAGAAGATGGTCTTTCACTTTGTTAGATGGGATAGAGTTCTGAAGTGTAAAGCTCAGGGAGTGGGAGCTCACAAAGATTACTGTGACATATCTGAACGTTTGACATGCTGGTAAAGATCAACATCTGTTTTGGACTGAAGCGTGAAACTATGAACACCATACACCAACTGTCGTATCGCCAATATAGTGTGGAGAACTATGTCCAAAATAATGAATGTGAGATAAAGACAATTAAAAACATCAATCACCAGCACACTGGTGGATGGATAAATTTCATTGCTTGAAAAGGAACGGTGGCCTAAGCTTCTACCAATCTCAAGGGGAAAAGGAAAAAAAAAACAGAAGACATGTATTTACCATTTTAATACCGTTCACAGGGTAGTTAAAATTGTTGAGCACGAAGTACTATATCAGATGTCATCACCAGTTCTCAGATTGTGCAGTGTATGAAAGTGAAAAAGGTGCAAAAGGAGGAATGGATCCGAGGTGACTCAATTTTTGGTCGAATGTAGCTAAAAACTTAGTCTCAGATTCAAAGGATCTCCGTTGGCGAATGCAGAGGTTGAGACACATGAGACACCCCCAAGCCCATATAACTCGTTTTTTCTTTTTTTTCCATTTTAATACGATAGCACTCTATGTTGATTCAAGTTTTGCAGAGCTAGTCTTTTACATTGAGAACCAATGAAGAAACTGATATCTAAAATAATTTTAGAAGTATTGAATGGAATTTTTTTCTTTTTTCTAAGTGAGAGGTACCACTTAATCATTAAAAATAAAAAGATGTCCACCATCTAGGTCGTGTAAACCAAATCCAAAACCCAAGATTCCAAAACTAACATATTCATCATGGTCATCATTAAGATACGTCTCACACAATCCGGTCACAAACCCAATTAAAATCCTAGGAGGTGAAAGTGTTTCCTTTCAAAAGTATAGAAGTTCCTCTTTGTCCAAAAAGTTAAAAGGGCAAGCCACAAAATTTTTGTGACCCATTTTCGTCTAACAGTTCCATCTCAGGCATGACCCATCAATCTGATGCTGCTATTGTCGTCATATGCCTCACACAAGTTATACAATCATAAAAATATCATTAGATTCCGAGCATTTTTTTATATAATATTGACAACCAAGAAGATTCTCGATATTGTATATTCAAAGGAAGACAGACGCGTGGTTTTTATATAGCCCTGAAAACCCATTTCCATGTAGAAATTCATAATAAAACCTTATAACATTTTTATCTATGACAAAAATGTTGCTAACTAGCTTCTAAAATGCAACTATGAGTCAATATCAATCGTGACTATCGAAATGGGCAGTCTTTCAACCATTAGGTAGTTCCTCCATCGATATCATTCAATTTCGTGACACAGAACTACATTTGAAACATTACAATCTACATGGCTTGTTTAATGATTGTAGCAAAAGAAGAATAAGTACAGAAAATGAATGTACCTGGTGATAACATCAGATAGCTGCTTAGATATTACAGGTGCCAATTCAGCAGGCCTCCCTGGCCTCACCATTGGCGAACAGATTGGGGGCATGTGGAAATCAATAGCTAAAGGAGGAGGTAAATAGGAAAAATAATATCAAATAAATTAATAAACGTCATAAAATATTATGAATAAAAAAGGAAGTATCCAACCAGGTAGCAGGGGATAAAGAGGGCTGAAAACAGACCTATGGAGCCTTCATCAGGTGCGTCTTGAGAAGGGCTCATCACCTCCAACTTGACGGCTGCAAGCATGGTCTGTTTACACGGTTTGAGGGCATGATTCCTCAGAAGCATTTTACCAAACAACTTGAAGGCACAAGTAAAGCGCACAGCTAGTCTTCACTGCGTGACGATTACTTATCCAAAACTTTACGTATAATATCCCATAAAACTCGAAAAATAAGGAGAGTGCTTCATAAAAAAGAAGGAAAAAAAAGGACGTACGGTCTCGCCAGTCTTCACTAGAGCTGAGCCATCCGCAGAAGAAACAGCCCCTGCACAAGCGTTGTGAAAGAATGAAAAAAAAAAGGCAAGATACAGAGAGAAAAACACGTAAATACAAAGAGAGAGACAAGAGATACAGAGAGAGAGAGAGAGAGAGAGAGAGAGAGCAGAGGACGAACCAACAGCAATGGAGGTGTCCCGAGCGGAAGAGAGAGGCCTGGCATCTGGCCTCACGGACTCGAGGAGGTGACGCTCGTAGTAGGGGAGCGGGAAGAGGCGCCGATACGCCTCCACCTCCATCTCCCCCTCGAAGCCACCCCCTCGACAGCCGGCGTCCTCCTTCACATCCGCCATCGCCACTGTCCCCTTCGACAATTCAATTCCAGCGCCCCTCTCTCTCTCTCTCTAGTGTATTTCACTGTTTAAGGCGGCATAAAAACCAATGGATCCGAACCGTCAACAGGACCGATAACCCGGTCCGAGATCATCGCAGAATTTTATTTACTTTCCCGAATAAATCGATCAAAGGCTTTTTTTAAAAATTAATTTAGCATTAAAATATATAAAAATAGAGATAAGGACAAAAATAATGATTTAAATAAAATGTTACAAGATATTAGACAATGCCTAAATGATAATTATTTATTTTGATTAGATATTTAAAAATGAAAATGATAAATTTTGTAATAAATTTAATATGTATGAAAAGTTGGGTTCGGCCCTTTGCAACCATGTTTTCCGCCTATTTTGGGAAAAATATAGTTTTAGTAGTTGTGCCATTTGGTCGTGGGCCGCGTCGGCATCAGCACGGAGTGATCTGGATTTTAATATTTTGTTGTTTATATTTTATTATAATTAATTATAACCGTACTATTTCAGCGAACGAGAGATTAACCGGCTGCCGAAGACTCGTTCTGTCTACGTGCAAAGCAGTACGGACACCCGCGACGACGACCAGCGCCGGCGAATTCTCCGGTCCGTCGCAGTCTTGTCGGCGGCGCCGCCGTCACGTCCTGCTCACCCCGACCGCCCCCGTTCCCATGAGGTCCAGCCGAGCGGTCAAATTTCTTCCGGCGTTCGGTCAACCTCGTCTTAATTAGAAATCAACGGGATTTTTTTATAATGTTCAATATTAGACCCAAAATTTCTGACCGATGCGACCATCAAATAGTCAATTTGAATTCGAAAGTCAAACCCAGTCAAACCCACCCATCGAATTTGCCGTGTACATATTTGTACACACCTATAAGGCCTACAAAGGTCAAATATATATATAAGTAATAAATATTTATCTCTTACATGTCTCAAAACAGAACTTGTGCGGAAATAAAATTATTTATTTATTTAGAAAAGTGGGGACTAATAATATAAATACCTATTAAAATGTTGGGAAATACAGCAAAATATATAATAAGACGAGATATTTTTTATGCAAAATTTATCACACGAAAAATTATACGATAATAAAAAATTAATATTTTTGTCGGAATTACAGATTGAACCAGAAAATTAATGAATGCCGAATTCGTATGTATTATTTCTTTTTATTTAAAATTTCCCACGTATTGATCTTCTGTCCCAGCGTTGACCGGGTAAATACGTGGCGGACGCGTTGTTGAAGGCTTCGGTGGGTGTGCGCAGGTAGCTTCTGGTGACATGTGGGGCCCACTGTTGAAACAACCGTTCGATCAGGATCTGAGGGTGAAGATGTGAATGTGTACGCCCTAGGAATCTTCAAGGAGCGCTAGATAGTGATGGGGAGAGAGAAAGAGAGAGAGAGATAATAGAGAGAGGAAGAGAGGGGAAGATAGAGAGGGAAGGGGAATGGAGGTGAAGAGGAGGACAGCGAGGTTGCTGGTGAGGAAGCTCATCAATGGCTCCTCGGAGGGGGTCGAGGCGGCGACGGACGAGGCCATAGCGGAGATTCGTCTCCTCTCCAAGCACGACGAGGAATTCCGGCCGCTCCTGGTCGACGCTGGCGCCGTTCCGCTGCTCGCTCACCACCTGCTCCTCTTCTCCGACGGCAGCGGCGGCGGCGCCGGCGGCGCCGGCCACCGCAGCTCTTCCCAGGAAGACGCCGCCGCGGCCCTGCTCAACCTCTCCATCTCGAGCCGGGAGGCGCTCATGGCCACGCCGGGGCTCCTCGACGGCCTCGCCGCCGCACTGCGCCGCCCCGGGGCCCCCGCTGCCGCGCAGCACGCAGCTGCCACCGTCTACAGCCTCGTCTCCGTGGAGGCCTACCGGCCGATCATCGGCGGCAAGGAGGAGATCATCGCCGCCCTCTGCGCCATGCTCCGCCCCGCCGCGCCTCCCCGTCCGAACCCCACCAGATCTCTCAAGGACGCGCTGAAGGCGCTCTTCGCCATCGCCCTCTGCAAGCTCAACCGGGCGGCGATCGTCCGGCAGGGCGCCGTGCCGGCGCTCTTCTCCCTGATCGTGAACGACGGTAGGATGGGGATCTTGGACGACTGCACGGCGGTGGTGGCGCAGGTCGCCGGCTGCGGGGAGAGCCTGGAGGCCTTCCGCAAGGTCTCCGGCGTGCAGGTGCTCGTGGATCTGGTGGACGCTGCCACCGGGACGACGGCTAGGGCAAGGGAGAACGCCGTGGCGGCGCTGCTCAATCTCGCCGAGAGCGGCGGCGAGCGGGCGTTGGAGGACATCCGCGAGGTGGAGGCGGCCGTCGCCGCCGTGAGGGACCTGGCAGAGTCCACTTCGTCGTCCCAGAGGGCCAGGACAAAGGCGGCGGCGCTGCTCGCCCTCCTCGTCCACCGGCCCCAGCCTCCCGAAGAGGAGGATTGGTGAGCGTCGGAGCGCGTCTCCGGCGGCACCGCCGCGGCCGCCGCCGCCTTCTGAGTAAGCGTTGGGCTGCCGCCATTGCCGCTCGCTCTATTCGCCCTCTCTCCGACATCAACTCCATCGCCGCGTCCTGTGTATCTAATTCCTTCCTCTCCTTACCTCACCCTGTAAATTCCCTGAGATTAATATATGTTATACATCATATTTTGAACTCGCCCAAAAATAATGGCTCTCGGATATAAGGTATTTTTTAAAATAATTTCATTTTTCCTCAACAAAAAATAAAATAATTAGTACGAGTTTTTGGAAAAATTGTTTGCAGCGGCATAATTAAATTAAAAATGCGATAAAGACGGCATCATGTTGAGTGATGATAGATAGTTATTTTGCATAAAATGGTATCATAAGCTTTAATGATTATAATTGAAAAAAAGGATATTAGTTCATAATGGATGATAGATGGACAAGCTTTGACTATTGCAAAAAATAGAAAAAAATTTACGTTGTCAAACGATTCACACTTGTACCCAAAGAAAATTGAACCCTTCAAGGTCAATACCTGCTATTGAGAGGTCAATGAGAGATTTGAGCACTCAAAAATTAGAAAAGAAGATCAAGATCCCAAAGGTCAACTCCTCTATGGATAACAAGGTTAGTTAAGCTAAATGCGGGGATGCATGAGATATTCAATAGTCAACAATAGCATTGACTTTTTAAGACTCTAGTGCCAGCAGCTAAGTTTCATAATTATATGACACTTTGAAGCCTCGATAACATTACCATCCAAAATAAGAAGTGAAAAAATTATTAAAATTTAAATTTTTTAATAGATATTAGAAGTTAAATCTCTTAGTAGATACATGTTTCTTTCTTTAGTAATGAATTGACTATCATATTAAAATCGACCATGTCTCCCCAAATCTAGAAATTTCATTATCTATAAAGCTCTAATTAGAGATTATGTCACATTTGGATTATGTCTCTAAATGTGGTCTTCTATTTATTTCCTATTCTAATTTAGATCAAGAGCAGCTATTATTCGATCAAAATATCCTAACAATTAAAAATAGATGTTTCTACATTTATGGTCACTTGTAATATTTTCAACAATAATAAGTAAAATATCTCATATTAATTGAATACATAGGAACCATTTAAAGTATGCTTTTGGTGAGAGAAAATATTGGGGGTAAAAAAACTTCAACTTTCTAAAAGTAGAACTTCTCTGATGGTATGGACATCATTGAATTTTCATGTTATCCTGCAACTAAAAAATAACTAATAAAATTGTTGTCATGCATTTGGGCCCAATCTTTTAACTACGATGGATTCAATTACATGCTATAATATGGCTTTATTATCCTTTTCAAGGTCTATTTCTGGAAATTTTGGGTTGGGCCAAGCATGCCCCACCACCCTACCATCATTAATTGCTGGTCTCATATTCAAAGTGCACTAGATAAATTAAAAAAATACCCACTATCATTTCATGAACCCTATCAATACTCTCTTTTAGTAAAAATGTAACTTAATCTAAAAAATCCATAATTCAAGAATAATCTTGATCATGTGTCATGCATCACACTATAATTAGATGTTTAGGAACTATCTCTGCATGTGCAGCTAACATTGAACACGGTTTTATTTTTTCTCTCCCCTAGCATAAAATGTGAAAATTAGGTGGTTGTAGAATAGTAATCAGAGTAGTGGGAGTCTGGGTCTCCTCATTTATGAACAAAACATATCCAAGTAATAGCATAGTGGGGACCAATGATTTATAAAATATGCATCAACTGGTTAGAGTTTCTCAACTTGGAACCCAAAAAAATTAGGGCATGTTCCAACTTGAAATTATGAGATAGAGAGAAGAGCATATGGAGGGCACTTTTTTTTGTAATGTGAGGTGAAAAATACATAAACACATATTTGAGGGTAGACCATGAAATTTGTGTTTTCGCGAGTATTATCTCATATTTTGCATCTGAAGGTATTTAAAATCGAGGCTTGGTCGCCAATGGTTCGAGGCAAATGGCCGTGAGGATAGGAGTGGATCGAATGGCCTCCTCCGTGTCCGTGGCGCCCCACGTCCGCCCCTTCCTACCGGAGCACCACCGCCGCACCCGATGCCAGACGCGTACGGCCGCCGGCGGCTGGCCAGGCGCCGCCGCCGTTGCTGCTGTTGGTGGTGGCGGTGCCACACGGCGGCAGGCCTGCGTCGCTTCTCCGCCCCACGGCGCTTGCCGACTCTGCTGCGCGGCGCTGCCGGCGTCCATTGCTGAGGATGTCCCAAGCTCTTCGGCCTCGGCCACTTCTGAGTCGACAGGTATACGAGCATTGGCGTCAACAGCCGTGTACCTCGCTCGTCACTTCTTCTTCTTGTTCGTTCTTTCTTGATGGAATAATCCGGCAGGAATCATCGTTTCTGTTTCTTGTTACTTTCGGCGTGCATGTAGTCGATAGTTCTTCTTCCATTTTGAGCGTCAAGGCTGACGTCTGTGCTCAGTGAATCAGAATATCTCGTGTTCTCTATGCCGGCAGTACTCTGGAAAATAAGAAAGGCAAGATATGGTTAACATGCAACAATATTGTCTAGATTGCCTTATGGGATCGCGCCTTTGATGGACAACGTTTTAGCTTTCTTCTAGCCAGCTTAACAGTATGTTTCACCTTTTGGACGGTGAAACTATGTTTCTAAATGAAGTTTCAGTTATTATGTGAATATGAATGTCTAGTTTCTTTGCTGATAAAAAAAATTTCAGCGATCTTCGTCAACTAAGCATATCTTCAAGACTTTCAGATAACAGCTGTTCACACGCCACTTCACCAGTGGCATGTTGCTACGATATTAGGTAAATGTTTGAATCGTCTGGTAGGTAGTATTTAATTGAGGAAGATCTGGCTATCACATCGGTGGAACAACTTTTCGATGTACAGCGACTCTGGTCTCAAGAAGATCAAAAACCAGCTGTACATATTTTATATGAAAGATCCATCATGTCTGCAATGCATTTTATGGCTTCTTTCTTGATTGTTGGCGCTTCCATTCACACTTTTCTTGATGTGAAAAGTAACATTCATTTTTCGGAACCCGGCCTCCTTCTTTTAACCCTTTAAGGATGATTAGAAGGTATTCTTGCTTATTTGGTCACACAGTCTGAAATAAATTAAAGAGGCCCATAGAATGTATATCAGAATTTCATGCTGAAAGGAGTCAGTCGATATGAATAAAGGAATTCTATAACTAATATAGTTTGCAAATTCTTTCCTGTCATGATCTGTATGAAACTTTATGTGGATTTAGGTGAGTGGCGACTTGTCAATCAAACGTAAGCTATCTTGATTTATCATGTTATGCTGTGCATCCACCGTGGATGCGTCTGTCCATAACACGTGAAAGGATTCCTGCGGGGTGCACCGGATAAACACTAAATGTGTTCTAGATTGAGTCCCTTTCTTTTGTAAAAACTTGGTTCATTTGCAGAATCATAAATTGATGATTAGGAATAAAAATTGGCACATAGGTGTGGGGATGGATCAGTCTAGATGCTAGTGGCCACCTTTATCATACAACGTGGAGGGAAGCTTCTGGCTACATACCACTGCGTATCATTATCTTTTAGAGTTAAAGAATGTCAAGGCTGAGCCATTCGTTTATTTCGCTACAAATTTTCCTGGTGGAAAGGTTGTGATTCTTACAGCTAGGTAGGGAAAGTGAAGACTTTTCTGTCAGCTTTTGCCCAAGAAGCTTATGCATGAAGTTTTTCTAATTACTGCCTTCCTGAAAGAAAGGGAGTAAAATTTTTTTTTGGTAAATTTGAAGTAAATCCTTGCTTGGTGAATTACAAGGCTACCATTCCACCTATACAACTATCTTACATGATATAAGAATTTTAGAAAGATTGTCTGACATTGGTCAGCATTCATATCAGCATGAGTCTCTACTTCAAGAGTAGTTCAATTGGCATTCCTAAACAAGTGGTGCCTCAGATTAGTTCATTAGTGAATATCACTACCTTTTGGTTTCATTTTCTGGCTTGGGTTCTATATAGGAAGGTTTTTCTTTCCATGATACTGATCTTCTCATTTAAACTTTGCTTTCTGAATCTAGAATGGGAAGCCATCGGTGGTAGTGGATGGTTGGGTTGTATGCTTTTAACCCTTTAGTTTGTTTTCTCGTTGATGTGAGTTCCATTGGAAGTAGCAACTATCTTCTTGTGCTTTGTAATCCACTAACCTAGTTTACATTCTCAAAGTGAACCTAGTAGATGAGCTATTCATAATTGTGTTACGGATTCAGCCATTGGAGGGAAAAATAGGATTAATGCTGTGGACATGTGAAGAACCATTTAGTATCTAAGAGCTTTGAGCCAATTTTACCTTAGTAGAAGAAGTAGAGGGTATTCGCTTCCAGTTTTGCATACCCCGCAAGTTTTTTGGAATATCTGTTAGAGACTGTGTTTGAGTGGTGTAATTATCGTTCGTTTGGCATGCTTTTTGATGGGATGTAAAGTTATGGTCATGTTCTTTGCTTGCGCTTTGAATCCCTAGCTATCCTATATGAATTTATTTTCCATTTTTATTTCTAACCTACCTGAGTGACTTAACTCTGAACCTTATGTGCCAATGTTTGAACCTTAGTATCTAAGAGCTTTATATGCCAATGTTTGAACCTGGGAGATTGATTTCTGTTTCAGGTACTCCTGGGGGTGTCGAAAATCTAGTGATTGTAGGCTCTGGTCCTGCTGGATATACAGCTGCAATTTATGCAGCTCGAGCGAATTTAAAGCCTCTTGTATTTGAAGGATTTCAAGTAGGTGGTGTTCCTGGAGGGCAGCTGATGACCACTACTGAAGTTGAGAACTTTCCGGGATTTCCAGATGGAATAACTGGTCCTGATTTGATGGAGAGGTAAATAAATCATTGTTATATGGATTCCTGTGAATTGGGATATATCAGCCAGCATGCCCTATTTTCTATTTCTCTTTTAATGCCTGTGTATATTTTGTTAGCATATATGGCACTTTATCGTCAACAATTATTTCTTAATGCAGGATGCGGAAGCAAGCTGAGCGTTGGGGTGCGGAACTTTTTCAAGAGGATGTAGAATATATTGACGTAAAAAATAGACCTTTTACCATTCGGAGCAGCGAACGTGAGGTGTGTACGTAATTTTATAAAATATTAGATTCATTTTAAGAAGATATTTAAATATTATATTTAACCATTGAATTGGATGTGGTTTCCAAGGGATGTGTATTATGTCCATAATGGAGTAACGGTCAGATAATTTACATTCTTCGAATGCACCAATGGTATCACCTAGCAATCGTTCGTGTTTTGTTACCCTTTGTCTCAATGCTGTGGAATTGGATCTTTTTGCTACAAGTAAATGGTGGAATGGTTGGCCCATCCTTCATACGTCGTAGCTTTCTTGTAAAATAGGGTCTAAATTTCTATCTCTAATAGTGAGAGAATGGGTCATGTCTTTATACTGTAGGAGAGGATATGGATATGCTATTTTAGTTGCATTGATTAGTTATCCTTTGCCATTTTCTGAAGTATGTAGTTTTATGTACACTGTTTTCATAACGCACAAAAAATACAGTCATCAAGTATTTTCTGAAGTATTTTTAAATTTAAATGCATATGGAGTAGTTTCCACTCTCAGAACGGCGAGTCACAAATACTCTAAAACCTGGCCCAAATGTTTTAATCAAAGATTTGATGTTCACTATTCAATTTAGTTCAAATGAATGTTGGCACAAGCCTGTTTGTTTTCTTTCTCTCTTTGTCAAAAGCTTGTGTTGTTAATCATCTGTTTGTTTATTCTGCACATACTAGGTGAAGTCCCATTCTCTTATTTTAGCCACAGGAGCCGCAGCAAAAAGGCTTGGACTGCCTCATGAGGATGAATTTTGGAGTAGGGGAATAAGTGCTTGTGCAATCTGCGATGGAGCATCGCCACTTTTCAAGGGGCAAGTACTTGCCGTTATTGGAGGAGGTGATACAGCAACAGAGGAGGCCCTGTATCTTACAAAATATGCTCGCCATGTACATTTACTTGTTCGCAGCAGCATGTTAAAGGCATCTAAAGCAATGCAGGATAGGTGCGATCACAGTCAGTTTTATTTTTTGTTCTTTTTATATTTCTTTTTTAAGCTTTTTGTGAGAGCCCCGAACATAATCATGATTTCATATAGCTGCGCATGTTTTTGATACTTTGTGAACGTTTGGTGGATTTTTATTTGTTCCATTGCAAAATAAATAGGTTATTTGTTAGAATTGCTTCATAATTTTAAAAAATTATCATTCTGTGGATGAATTTGCCATCTTGAACAAGGCAATTACCTTGTCCCTAGTCTTAGCACCTCATTACTGAAGTGAATGAAAGCAAACGATGATTGATGAGCGTGTAACTGCCCATATATTTTCAGGGCTAGAAATGTCGCTTGTAACGAATTTTCTCTAAGCAACTGTTTAATAAGTTCAGTTAATTTGATTACTGATGCACATCAAACTCTTATTTTCAACTGTGCAAAAACAAAATTAAGAGACATGTATTTTCTGTTCAATTGACGGTGTAATAGTTGATCACGCCTTTGAAAGTTTGGGATCAGTACATTCTAGAATGCTGTATTCAAATGAGTCTCTAAGAAAGATACAGCTTCCATAGCAATGGACGAAAAATTGTTTTAAAAAATGAATATAATCTTGTAATGGTGATGAGATTTATCATGAGATAACTAAGTGGATCTCGCCATGCTGGTGTAGTATATTGTTTTATTTTGGGAGATGTGTGTGTATTTGGAACTAGAAAGAGATATCATGTCAGTAGATAAAAAGAACGAGGTGAGCAAACCTTATGAAAAAAAATATCCAAATGAGGGTTGTTTCGAAAAGGAATCAATAAAGATGTCTATTCATGGAAAGAACCTCATTTAGCCTTTAATCTCCATCATATTTTAACTTCAGCAAAATGATTGTACTTTCTCTTTAAATCGTAAATGTATCCTCAACGGTGCCATGCAGCTAGAAGGTTTGGAACCCCCTTTGTTAGACAAAATTAGTTAAACATGTCCTCTTCCTCCAGATGTCGGGAATCTGCCAATATTGAAACCAAGCTCGTCACATAATATGCTAGTGTGGTGGAGTATCTGGGGTAGAGGAAATGGGCGAACATTTCTAATTGGAAGATACGTGTTGACAATACTTCTTCAGTAGAGTTTTGCTAAAAATATTTTCACGGTCAATTCTCATAGCTACTCTACCTACCTTCTTCTTTGTTAGAAAGTTAATGAAGTTTTAACGCAATGGGGATGTGAATGAGTCACTTGCTAAGAATTTGTCAGTTAGGAAGCATATTGTTTGATGGTAAATTTTCAACTACCTTAGTGTTTGTTTTAACAGGTTGATTATGGCGAATGTTTCACAGAGTTTTCAACAATCCGAACATCACTGTCCACTTCAATACAAAAGCCGTGGATGTTGTCAGCAATACCAAAGGACAGATGTCTGGCGTTTTACTGCAGAAGATTGACTCGGGAGAGGAATCAGTGCTGGAAGTGAAGGGTTTGTTCTATGGCATAGGCCATTCTCCAAACAGCCAGTTATTGGAAGGCCAAATCGAACTTGATGGTGCCGGCTATGTGTTGGTCCAAGAGGGTACTGCTAAAACTTCTGTGGAAGGCGTTTTTGCTGCCGGCGATGTGCAGGTATTTCTTCTCTTTGTCTTGTCATCACACTTTATTTTGCTAAGATTTATTATCCAATAAAATTGAATATACTTCAGTTGGAAGAATTTTCTTCAGCTCAAGCTTTCACAATCATATCTTTCAAGTGGAATTTCTATGACCTTTTGACAAAAATGTTTTTTTAGAATAGAACATTAAAGTTCCTTCTCTAAAACCGGTCATTTGGGATAGCTATGGCGAATGGTTTGTCTCGAAATGCGTAAGACTCCTTTTGAATTAAGCAACCTACTCAGTACCCTCCTCTTTCATCTCATTGAAAGATTTGAAAATCACCTTAGTAATTTCACTTATACTCATAATATAGATTAACTATGCCTCGCTGACCTTAAGTTTACTGTTGACATTTGGTTGTGGACAATGGCATAAAAATCAAATTTGTGGACCTTAAGTTTATCTTGCTATGGATGATTAGAGGGTAGAATTCAACTGTTCCGAGTTAGAAGCTGTTGCCACTTAGCTCAATTTCGTGTTTAATGCACAGATTTCCCTTAAAAATTTTGTGAACAAGTTTGATAAGTGGATGGAAACTAAGACTCTTAACATCTGTTAGGGGCGAGATTATATCCAAATCTGGTGCTTTCAATTTTGCTATAAGTTTGGCTGGTTTCGAAAAAATCTCCACTAAATGCGGAATATGATCTGAGAAATTGTGATTTACTACTTTATTTATTGTTTTTTTAATTATTTTACTTGTTCATATCGTATTTTGACCTTACATTATTTTGTCTACTTTGTGTAATCAATGAATAGGATCATGAATGGAGGCAAGCTATAACAGCTGCTGGATCTGGATGCGTTGCCGCTTTGTCTGTTGAAAGATACCTGGTCGCAAATGATCTTCTTATTGAATTCCACCAGGTATTTTAATATGCAATTTTCACCGTTGTCACGTGAGTCCTCCTTTCTGATCATTATATGCTGTATTTTTGGTTCCATTCTGATAGGACCTTGAACTACACACAGATAGGAAATCAAAGTACAACGGAAATAAAGGGGAAAACCGAACAATTTGGGCCCCACAAGGAAGCCCTAGAACAGAAGAGTAGCCGTGATAGCCTTTCGGGAACGCTATCTCTCTCCCACCAAGCAATCTCATGAGATTTTTCTCGTGCCCCTCTTCTCCTGTCTGTCTTGTGCACTACTACCCCTTCCCCCTACCCTTGAAATTACCTAATGGCCCTCGTCTATTTGGGCCTCAAAATGGGTGCCCGGTCTTTTCCTCGTCCTGAAGCTACCGCTCCCCCCTCCCTCCTCCCAAAAGAGTCACCTAGTCTTCAAGGTGGAAGTCAGGGAAGTGCGACTGTATTGCATCCGTGGCTTCAAATGTGGTCATGTTGTCCCATTAAATCATCTCTTCTAGACCGTTGATTGATGGATGCACTCCTAGGACTGATCGAGGCTTGACAACCCAATTCAGCTTGGCATCCAACACTAGAAAAGTGTCCGACTCCGGTCATTAGGTCTGGGTGCATTTCTTAGTTGTGAGGCAGGAAACGCTGGGTGAATTGCCGCAGAAGAAGAAAGCTCTAGTCAGTTGGCCAATTCTTTCAATGACACGATGAGGGCCAAAATATCGAAAAGGGAATTTCTTATTTGGCCTGCGAGCTAGAAGACGTTAATAGTAAAAAATTTCAGATAGGCTAAGCCATATTATGCCTCCCGCAGTTTACAGCTCTTGGGCTGATCAGTATCTTTATGTTTACTGGACTGCTTGCCGATCTCACAGGTATAATTGTTGGAGAGGATATGGACAGCTGGAATGCATAGAACGATCATAGAGGCTTTAAGGTAGGGGTGAAATGATCGTAGAACGATCATCGACTTTTGGCAACAACCTGTGGCAGATGATGAAGGAGATTGACTAGTAACCATTAGAGAAATATTTTCACGCAAAAAAGTAGACAATCTAGAACTTCCTGGTCTTTTGGATGGGGAAACGGAACTCTTTCTCCTATACCTTCTCTTCTTACCAGAGAAATGCACCTGATTTGGAGCACCTACACTTGCTTTATTTGAGATGTTGGCCAGAAGTGGCGCATTCCCAACGTTTCTGCTCTAAAGTTTCTTGACGATCCTTCCGTAGGATATTTTGCGCGTGCAGCACGTTAACATCCAACGTATGAATCCTCTTAGAGTTGAAAGTATCATTGTTAACTTTGTCTCCTTGGGCAAAGTAAAGGCTTCAGGGCAGCAAGGGACAGAGATGACTCCTCCATGGGTATTTTGAACATGATTCTGCTTCTTTCTGAATCACAGTCAATGAATGAAAATTTTCCTTGTTCTGAGTCACTGCTTGAAACTAACAGTGTTAAACAGTTAGTGCTGCTATTTTTTCTTGACAGTGCTGTTGTTCAAGAACGTAGTTTTTATTTCAATCAATGGCTATTTTTTTCATATCTTTAACCAGTTGCCTAGTTATTCACTTATTTAATGAGATTCTTTCGACTTGTTTTCTTTGTCCTCAATAGCCTGTAAGGGAAGAAGTTAAGAAGGAAATATCGGATAGGGATGTTGCAATGGGCTTTGATATTTCCCTTACTAAGCACAGGGGGCAGGTAATGCATATGTTTCCCTCTTTAAAATAAATTTTCTCTGTTTCAAAGTTAAATCATAGGGAACCATGATATGAACATATTTTGACGATCAATTTGATCTTTGGCCTGTGTTTGCAGTACGCTTTAAGAAAACTGTACCATGAGAGCCCAAGGCTTATATGTGTACTATACACATCACCAACGTGCGGTCCATGTAGGACGCTGAAACCAATCTTAAGCAAGGTATGGATTCAATGTATAAATGTAATTTTTAAAGATTGTTGGGAAAAGGTTGCTTGGGACTGAGTCATGTGATTGATATTCCATCGTCTTATCTGAAATTGCGTAGAGAAATTAATGATGATCTTCGTATCCATCTGTTGAATCCTTGCAACTTTTATTCAAGGAAACAGATGAAAGGGTTCCTTCTGATGGTGCTAAAAAAAGATGTTTGACTTTGAAATCATTCACTTTTGTTTGACTCTGTTTTTGTTGGAATTTTTTTTTTCATTTTCCTCTTGTTTTGCAGGTGATTGATGAGTATGATCAGAACGTCCATTTCGTGGAAATCGACATCGAGGAGGATCCTGAGATCGCCGAGGCAGCTGGAATTATGGGCACACCCTGCGTGCAGTTTTTCAAAAGCAAGGAGATGCTCAAGTATGCATGCGTCATTCGAATAACGCCGTCTCTATCTTTTGCTCTCTTATAGATAGATACTCATCATTCGAATCCTCGACTCCTCATTTTATCCTCATCATTGCATCAACAGTTTTTGACTTGAAACAAAAAAAGAAAAAAAAAAAATCCAGTATAACGCCGTGTATTAGACAAGGCGCATGCAGATTATTAGTTCCTCCTTCACCTACCCCCCACTAAGCCACAGACGAGTAGGCAGATGCTTCATCTTATTGGTTTACATCGGTGCATTTCATCTCTGCTCATCCTCGTTTTTATGTTCTTTAAAAACATGCAGGACTGTTTCTGGGGTGAAGATGAAGAAAGAGTACAGAGATTTCATTGACACGAACAAGTAGCCGAAGGGTGGCGGTGGGGGGGCTACATCTCTATGGCATGTGAGTTCTAGCCGGATCACAGAAAAAAAAAAAACCCGTCTCCATCATATTCAAGCATACTCCGATTTCAATTTTTTTATTTTGGAGGAAATTTCCGCGTTCGAGTTCTTTAATTCGACGCCAAACGGAAAAACAAGAGTGTTATCATGATACTGGCAATCATGCATGCTGTATTTCTATCCTATACATCTGGCTGCTGGCTCCCTATGCCGCTCTTTTTTCACTCTTTTTTTTTTTTCTTCTTTTCTTGCGGTTGTGCTCCGACCTTGTATTCGTCTCATTTTAGGGGGATGAGAGGAGGGTTGCTATCGTTGTAGCGATATCAGATATGCCATGGTTCAGATTTGGATTTATTTATAGACCCGTCCCGCATGCGGAATAAAATTATTCAGCATGCTGCTCACCTGCATGCTCAGACCAAACCGCTGTTGGGGGAATCTTGAAAGCCTCATGATCCGTCTGCGATCAATGGAAGTGGGACAATGAAGTCAATCACGCTATTCATCGGCTCGCTTTGAAGAGTAGGCTCTTAGTAGATTATGACAAGATTGCTTGCTCTAGTCATGAAATCGTCCCGTACTGCTGGGCCTCTGGAAAATCATTCAAAAATCTCTTGCTAGTCTTATGAAGGACGATAAAAGAAGACTAATGCAACATCTCTCTATCTCTCTATCTCTCTCTCTCTCTCTCTCTCTCTCTCTCTCTCACACACACACACACACACACACACACACACTCTCCTCTCACTCACTCTCTCTCTCTCTCTCACTTTCTCCTCTCCCTCACTCACTCACTCACTCACTCTCTCTCCTCTCTCTCTCTGGCTCCACCTTTTTTTTATCTTGTTAGGATTGTGTAGGGCATCAATTTTGTTCCCCAAGGTGACAGCTAATCTCTATCATCATGCTTGGTTTGGAGATGACTAGTAGGGGTGAAGATCAGGGTAGATAAATAGAAAGAAGCGGATGCATATTTATCAGTACGTTGCATTAAAAACTTCTGTAACATTAGTTTTCTCTACTATCAACATCAACATATTATTACTATTATTCT
Source organism: Spirodela polyrhiza (assembly GCA_024713555.1). Lineage (NCBI taxonomy): Eukaryota > Viridiplantae > Streptophyta > Magnoliopsida > Alismatales > Araceae > Spirodela > Spirodela polyrhiza. The sequence continues at coordinate 4,992,673 of CM046536.1, forward strand.
GTATTATTAATCATTACGGAATGTGATAACAAAGCGGGCTCTACTCTGCTTTAGACTCATTGTCAACTAGTTTTGAAAATATTCCTATGAAAATATTTATAATTATGAGAGATGCCTTTCGTTTTCCCTCCTCCTCCGGCCCTCGAGCCTCCTTTGCGCCGCCTTCCTCAGAGAAGCCGCCGGGTTGCCATCTTAAAACATAGCGAGGTTATCTTGGCTTATGTCATTAGTTCCTCCAAAAACTTTTTCAAGCAATAATCGATTGTGTTCTAAATAGAGTAATCTAAGCTCCATACTCCCAATAACCGATCCCCAAGCGAGAATTCATTATGCATTGATTTAATGAAGTGTTTATTTCCTTGAATAAGTGATACCGAAATGAGTTTCCAAGGTTGAGAATGGCAGAAAAAATTGGCTACTAAATTCGGATCACTCAAAAAACATAGTTCTTCTTGCATTATCTTCTACCCCTATTAATGTTTGGACGGTATAGATAGTACAACAAACTTTCACCAAACTAATTTAGAAGGATTATTTGAGATTCTTTCAACATGGCATTATGATGTAGAACACCACTTAAAGAAAGAAGAAGAAAACCCCATAATTCGTGACCTAGATGGCCTGAAAAAATGAATCATGGGCCACAGAGAGGTGGGACGGACTAAGATGGGATTAAGCCCACATAAATCACGCGAAGAACGTAGTTATTTTGAGATCCTCAATAATAGTAATTGATTTGGAGTTGATTAATTATGTTTGGGACGTGTTGCGACTAATTTTTGCTACAATTAATTTAAAGGCTAGCATGTTGTGAACTGTAGAGGATCATCGATAGTACGATTTTCTTTCTCTTCATGAGATTTCTATCTGCTTTAAATTTTGGTAAGACATCATTTTGACCGCTTTTTATTCAATGATCATGAAAAAAATTAATCCTTGTAGTCTCAGGGATTGAAGAATTTCGTGCGTAGTAGATTCAAGGCCCAATTTTCTATTTTCGTACCTGATTTGAGGGAACAAGAAAAGAACGGCGCATTAGAAGCTCAAATATGATCGTATATGATTCAAATTTTACCAAAAAGGATGAAATTATAAGACATTCCATCCCTCACAGTTCTCATTATCATCATCAAAACCCAATAGCTGATGTGCTTATTCTTTCCAATTCGGCATGTTCCACAACCAGAGGGATGACCCTTTCAAAGGATATTCTAACTCCATTCATCAATTTCCAGACGAAAATATCATCTTCCATTCAAATGTGATCCACTTGTGTATGAATCGGCAAAAGCCCATAAACCAGAAGGTCAAAAAGGTTAAAACTTGAATAATCCATGAACCCTCTTTCGGCAAAAATACAGAAATAAGAGGTTCAAGACCCTCATACTATTTCAGCCCGACAGCATGAGTCAATTCAATTGGAAAGCAACTTTATCTTAACCCCTACTCCGTTAAGACCTCTTCCATCCACCCCCCAACCCCCCTCTCTTTTTTTCTTTTTTTTTTCTTTTCTCAGGTGCTTGGTTCGGCAGAGATTGACAAATGAGAAGGATCTACATAGAAGATGATATTACACTCAAGTTTCAGTGATCTCTTCAGGAAACAGGGGACTTGAAGTCAAGCATGTCTTTTATGTTTAGCCGAATGGATGGCCCCATCGATGAGCATATGTGCGCGCTCTTCCAGTACACTCCTTTAGCACCAGACGGCTTGTTTGCCTCCACCGATTTCTATAAGAAGGGAAAAAAAAAAAAAAGGAGCACAGGGCATTCATGAGCTGCCCATCAGTTGCCTGAGATCGTCAAAAATATAAGAAATAATATGTTTTGCTTGAAGAAAACTCACGATTGCTGCGACCAAATTTATAATGAGATCTTCAACTGGGAAGTCTGCTTTGCCAAAAGGTATGTGAACGATTCCTGTCTTGTCAACTCGGTACTCAACCTTTCCTTTCTTGAACTCTTGGATTGCCTGAAAGAGGAAAGTAGGAAGTTAATTTTTCTGTTAATTGCTGATTTCAAAAAAGAGATTAACCAGAGTAGTTTTGATGCAGAAAATATTGATATAGGATAAGGTGAATTAGTATAAGATCTTCGGGAATACCATGGTTTCTCATATGAAAGCATATCGCCATAATGATTTTTTTTCCAGTTAACAAACATTGACAAAAAAAATTTCAGTTCTTGATTCAGGGAAGAATATTATTACGAACAGTCAACCCTGACCCCAACAACAATGCTTCAGAGTCTTCATCTCTCCCACCAACATTTTCCGAACCTGAATATTTTCTGCCATTAGCCTAATGCACTTTAAAAAGGTGAACACAGTTCAAGAACATCGATTGAATCAGACTCCATGATTGAACAACCTTACATCACAGGAGTAAAGCCAGTCTGTAGATTTACGACCCAAATAAACCCAGAGGCAGATTCAGATCATCATGAAATATTTTTTTACTGATAAAGTTTCGTTCTGTAGATTTATTGGTCATTGATCAACCTACACATCTGCCTACTCATCAATACTCTGATAGCTAGGAAACCAAATATGGGAGTACACGAGGACCATGTGACTTGTGAAAATATGGAAGCATTGGGCCACCAATCAAGTATAACAGACCACCCAATGTATAGACGATATTAACCCACAGCATAGGCATTGACTCTCCTGCGCAGAGCTGCAACCTCCTTTAATGTTGACCATTTTCAGTGGACTGCCTTCCTTCACAAATCCGATCACATCAAATCTTGCAGAGGCTATCACCGTTAGCAAAATTAGGCCTTGTGCTCGACTCATTCTTGCCATGGCATAGTGCATTCCATATCCAAGAGAACAAAGTACTCTGGTTTCTTACATGCTTGAAGTTGAATGCGCATACTACATCCATTTAAAGAAAAAAAAAATGCACAATAGTAAAAACCATCTGGTGTAAAGATTTCACATATCACCAATTGAAATAGCCATAACCTAGGTTCTTACTCTCACCAGAATTGCCAGCACGCCATTGAAATGATTGTAGACCCTGCAACTCATCGTATAGACGGCCAGATTTTATATTCCACTGAATTGTCTGAGTCAGTATTAATTATCCAAAGAGTTTGCTATACATGAATTATTTTGATCAAACTTAGCGGCATTGCCGCTCTGGGCGCCTTCCATGTTATCAACAGTTTACAGTCACATGTAAATCATGATTCTAGTAGAGTCGTGGTTCAAAATCGAAAGAAATAATACCAAGGCTCGCGACTAGAATTGTAAATATGCTACTGAGAAAAAAAATATAATAAATCCATAAATGAGAAAATTTTACTGGTCTCTTATAGCATGCTATGATTAGAAAAAAAGTAAACTTTTAAGAACCCTAGAAACATCAAGTATATGAACTGTACCTGAGGTATGTCGTTGGAAACAGTACCAGCCTTCGGATTTGGCATAAGTCCACGTGGTCCCAAGATTTTTCCCAAGCTGGCAACCTAATCAAGGAGGGACGAAATGCCAAAGAAAGTGACTTAGGTAATAGTAATTTACCTTATCATTTGCTATAAGTAATTGATAGAAACCTTGTACAAAAGTTTAAAGAAATGGGACAAATTCAGGGTCAATTAAATCAATAATCAATAAAAAAATGATAGGTAATGACTCGAATTCATAGTAATGTCATTACAATACTACAAAAACCTTGCGGGAACCGATGCAATGTGAAGGACCCAACATAGATGGAAAAGGCCAATATATTTGATTTACGAAAATAAATATCAGCATTGACTCAACATTAAGGATTGTTCAAAAAATGGTTGGGCAAAGGGTATTTCCAATGATCATCCATTAAATTCAGTACATTCCTTAAAGTTTATTACAATCTCAGGTGAATTGTTAACCATTCAATGAACTAAATGAATGCAAATGGCAAAATGTGCACATAGAAACCTTAGGCATCATATCTGGAGAAGCAATCAACTTGTCGAATTCCATGAATCCCCCCTTTATTTGCTGAATAAGATCTTCTCCTCCAACTATATCAGCCCCAGCATCTTTTGCTTCGTTTACCTTTTCACCTGATATAAACAATTTCAGGCACATATATAACAGAACAATACCACTAATGTTTCATGCAAAAACCATTATTATTGCCTAAGCTATTGTTTCGTTTGATTGTGTAAGCATTCATAAAATCTGAATTCACGGAATAAGTTTCTTCGGTACAAAAACCCACTCCCTTCCCCAGGAAGAAAAGAAAGGGAGCAGTGAAATACAATATTTATTAAAAAATCATGGAAGAATGAAATGGATCTTGGAATAGAACGCTATTTTCATTGCATACTTATAGAACAGAATCTCATAAAATTTTTGTGAACATTGAAAGTTAAAATAAAATAAACACACATATCTTTGAAAAGCATCTGGCTGCTGCAAATCTGGCGAAGTTAATGACGCATTTTATAACAAATAGATATCGATAACTACCACGTTTTCCATCTCAGACTCACTCAAGATGATATCTAAAAGATTGGCCGCTAATAACGGGTTTAAGTGGTGATATTCAGCATTAACAGTTATGCGTTGAACCATTTCAACGCGACTTTGAACATATATTCAAGTCCACAAATTCAAGTGAATTAAAACTGGTTCATCTGATCCCAACATACAAAAATCTGAATCGAAATCCATCTCAAGTATGCAAGTCAACAAAGGCGGAGCATATGAGGAATCTGCCAACATCAAATCACAATGTCTCAATAAGTAAATCTAATGCTCTTACTGAAAAAAATCGAGTAAAGCACTAAAAACCACACCATTAAGATATTTTTTGTAGTATTATTATAGCAATCAAAAGGGGACTAGAGTGTATTTCTTCATTAACAAAGGACAGCAAGAACATCCCATGGCGTGCACTCTGTATGGCTTGGACAAGCTGCTTAGCTGTGAGAATGAAGAATTAGGATAGTACATGAGAGAAATATGACAGCAGTGGAGACAGTTGTTAGTGACAAGATTCCATACCCTAGCACCTAGCATAATATATGAAGAACAAAATAGAGGGATAGGAAAGGGAACATGAAAAATCTAAAGGCAGAACTTAGAAAGTTATACATATAGCGGCAACTCTGTTTCAGCCCGGAAATTTACCAAAGACGTTGACACAGATGCTTGTATTTTAATCATTAAATAGCTTATCTTTTTCAATTTAGCAAGTTACTTTTTTAATCAATAGTATTTATTTTCCTCTAATTTAATTTTAAATTAAATCTTATACATTAAATTACTAGCATGATGAAGGAAAATATGCCAAAGTACGCTGACCACAGATGGTTGCATTTTAATTATTAAAAATAATCTATTTTTCACCTTTAGCAGGTTACTTCTTTATTTATAGTATTTATTTTATTTTACTTTCATTCGAAATGAAAGCTTAAACATATTATTACTACTATGATGAAGGGATAATATGACACGTGGCACATTCCTGGGCAGCGATTAAGCAGCGAGAATACATCTCAGGAAATATCTCAGTCCAAGAAGCATCTGACTAGGAGATGACCTTGGGTGAGAACAGCCACTTTGACAGTCTGACCGGTTCCCTTAGGCAAATTCACCTGCATATAGCAAAAGGAAAAGAAACTGGATGAAGATGGCTTCAGGAATCCTGAGGAAGAAACCAAATGATGAACTAATTAAGATCCAGTAACGCGATAATCCAACAAAATAACCAGCCGATTGATTATTCATCATATAATCATCTACATTCATCTATTTATGCGCAGTGACCATCACCCGCGGTTGACTGGAGAGAGAGAGAGAGAAAGAGAGCTCACCGTCGCCCTCAACTGCTGGTCATTATACTTGGGATCGATGTTGAGTCGGAAATGAGCTTCTGCGGACTCCACAAACTTCGTGTTCGCAGTGTTCTTCAGGATTGATATCGCCGAAGTTATATCGTATTCCTTCTTGATCTCCCTCAGCTTCTGAATCTCAAGGAACCTCTTGGAACGAGTCTGGCAAGCATAACACAAACATCAGACCGACACCAGGCAAAACCAGATCTACCCTTACATACAAATCAGCCGAAGACGAAGGCTTAAATGATGATAAAAACTGATGGGGAAATCCAATTGTTGGGTCAGCATAGTTCCGGCACATTGCTGCTGTTGGTCCGTGCGTGAATGAGAAGAAGGGAGGTAGGGAAGGGGGGGAAGTTTAGAGAGAGAAATAGAGAGATACCCTGTCCCTCTTGAGGGCCAACGCTGCCTTCCCAGTCTTCGGCTTCGAGGCGGGAGGCGGCGGAGGGGCGGGGGCATCCTCTTCAGCCACATCAGCTTCCGCCACGGCAGCAGCGGCAGCAACCAGACTGGTCTTGGATTGGGGAATCGCCACCAGCCCCTTCTTGTCTCCCACCTTGCCCCAAGGTTCTGCGCTCAAGGGCGACGAAATAGCGGCGTCAGCCGTCAACGCAGAACGCACACGGCAGCTCTGCCTCTGGCCCCTCTGCAGCTGCTGCCGGTGCTGGAGCAGCACCACCAGCGACGGAAAAGACGAGGAGGGGGCGGATGAAGAACACAGGCCACTGGGCGAAGCCGCCGAAGCAGCTCCCACCGTCATCGCCATAGCCGTGGCTGTCGCCATTGCTCTGGAGCAGCGTCGCAGAGGGGCTGCTGCTCTGCAGAGAGGTGCTGCCTTCGGAGAGGTTATCTGTTCCGGGGATGGAAGTGGATAGCATATACCTGCTGGCCGCTGGCCTCCAAATTTCTAAATTCACTCCTCGTTTCTTATTCTCTACTCCCCCTTGGGAACAACCCCCATCCAGCCCACCCCCGTCTCTTGACAAAGCTCAGTCTGAACCATGTTATCCGGTAAAGTGGTTTTATCATTTCACCGATCGCATCCCTCTGAATCACAAGAACGGCAGTAAATATTCAATAGATGGGCATTTTCTTGTTGTATTTATTTAAATTTAAAAGTATTTTTCGCATGCCTATGAACTCAGTACTATATAAAAACGTCGGTAAACATTTAATAAATAAAATTATTTATTTTATTAAAATAAAAAATAAAACATAAAAAATTACGTTTTAAATCATAAATAAATAACAACAGATGTAAACCTTTTTTTATTTATTAAAATTTTAAATTTAATTTTTTCATTATCATTTGTGGACTAGATGGTGGTATGGCCCTAGTTTCCTTTTTTTTTTCTACATAATTATGAAGCATGTAAATAAATCATGCAGCTTTTTGTTTGTAACTTTACTTTTATTCTGAAAAACTTCTTACAAAATCGAAAAATTCAAGATAAAAAATTGAGTACTAAGTGATGATTTTTTTACACACATTTATTTGATCTTCAAAACAAATGATGATCTTGTCGTCTCATGTAGAGTGCCCTCTAAACTAGGTAACTAGGGCTAAGAGAAGAGCATTGCATGATTATTTTTAGGAGAATAATCAACAAGTTGGGATCATTGGGCTATAAAAGAGCATGGTTGGTGCTAAGAGACGAGAGAGTGCACCATGGATTGAATATACTATCTAGCCATTTTGAGGAAAACCTTTGTTGACTATTACTATTGAATTCTAAATATTTTATCCATATTTGGTATTTCTCAATGGTGATGATGATCACTTTACATATATATTAAAGAAATTCTTAATTTTTCTAAGAAGCATGAATACATTTTTTGTTCGGTCGTACATATCTAAATTCTGAAAAAGGGTCATTATTCTAGGTATTAATGTTTTTAAAAGGGAATGAGAAAATATTTTTCATAAATTTTTATATATCTTTATAGAGTTTTTTGATTTGACTAGTTATATTTGAGCAACACGATGCTAAGAATATGGGCTTTGACTTTGGTGTTGGAGTTGGAGTTGGTAATCTTTTCAAGTATTACTCCTTTTATATAGTTTCAGGCTGGTCAGTTACTCGTCTTAAATTTGGTTTTTCTGTAATTCACCTGTACGAAAGGTTGACTCATTGCATAAATAATGTGGATCATGGCTGACCCAGTTCCTACTACTATTAGAGGTAATTTACATTTTCCATAAGTTTACTCTCATTATTATTATTATCATTATTAATTTTCAGTCCAGATATAAGTCTGATTCCGGTTCCAGGCCTGCGAATTGCCGCTCCCAAGTTATTGTTCCCGCCGAGGTCTGTGGGGGGTCTCTTCTGGGTACGCCTCCGCCGGCCGCCCTTCGCCGTCGGGGAAGAAAGCTTCCGCCTTTAGTCTCTCGATCCGCTTTGTCGTCCGCCGGAGAGGAGGAGGGCGGGTGTGATGGACGGCCTGAGGGACGCTTACAAGGATGAGGACGAAGAGTCGGAGCAGCAAGATGGCTCCCTTCCTCGCCCGCCGGAAGGCGCCGGCGCTGGCGCGGCGGCTGCTGTTGCCGCCGTTGTTTCTGATTCTCTGCCTGCTCCTCCTCTGGCTTCTGGTCTCGGAGATTTAGGGCAGCAGATGGAGGAGAAGTCGGAGTTGGTGGAGACGGTGATGGCGGCGGAAGGGGTTGTCGCGGAAGAGCGGGTGAGTGGAGGGGATGAGGAGTTGCAGGTCTGCGAAGAGAGGATGGCGGAGGGAGGAGCGGAAGAAGATGGAGGACAGGAGAGGGGAGATGAGGATAATGTGGAGACGGAGCAGAATGGCGCGGGCAGGGAGCGCGGGTTTCCTTCGGAAGAAGAAGAAGAAGAGGGGGAAGATTACGAGGGGGAGGAGGAGGAGCCAGAAGAAGGAGAGGACGAGGAGGAAGAAGAAGGGATGGAAGAAGACAGAGAGGGGCGGTGTCCGATGACGCCGTCCTCGGAGCCTCCAGTGCCGCCATCGTCTCAATCAAATCTAACTCCGCCATCTGATCCTACACCTTCAGAATTTGTAAACGGTGGGTACTACGAGGAGGAAGAGGATGAAGATGACGAGGACGAGGGCAACGAAGATGAGGACGACGATGATTCAGAGGCTAACGCCCAGCCCCCTCTGAAGAAACAGAAGACCCTCACTTGCCTCACAGCCCCTTCCTCCACGTCCCCTGCAGTTCCTGCAGCTGACCTCTCTTCTGCCGCGGAAAATTTGCTGCCGCCAGCTGGGTCCTCTGCCGCAGCACTGGATGCATCAGCTGCTTCCACCACTGCGTCGAAGAAGCCCAAGAAGAAGAGCAGCAATGTCTGGAGGAAATCCGCATCGCGCAAGGGAAAGAAGAAGGGAAAATCAGGGGGGTCCAATAATTTCGCCCCTCCTGAGGACAAAGTGCTCATCACTCCGATTCCCCGATTCCCCGACAAGTCCGATGATTCGCCTGACGCAACCATCTGCCTGTCGAAGGTCTACAAGGCTGAGAAAGTGGAGCTCAGCGAGGATCGCCTCACTGCAGGAAGCACCAAGGGCTATCGCATGGTCAGGGCCACACGGGGCGTTGTGGAGGGCGCCTGGTACTTCGAAATCAAGGTCGTTCGGCTTGGAGAGACTGGGCATACGAGGCTGGGCTGGACGACGGAGAAGGGTGACCTCCAAGCGCCAGTTGGGTACGATGGCAACAGCTTTGGCTACAGGGATATTGATGGTACAAAGATCCACAGAGCCCTGAGGGAGAAATATGGGGATGAGGGGTATGCGGAGGGTGATGTGATTGGCTTCTACATCAATCTCCCAGATGGGGAGTCATATGCTCCCAAGCCGCCGCACCTGGTCTGGTACAAGGGGCAGAGGTACATGTACTCGGCAGATGGTAAAGATGAGCCTCCCAAGGTGATACCCGGTGAGCGAAAAATTCCTAAGATGCTGCAGTTGACTTTCCTTCTTCCTTTATCCCCTTATATGGGTGTTATTTGGTGACTGCTTTTCCTTTTCGGTGTTGATTGTTCTCTTTTAATCTTCGTATGAAATTCCTGTGATTTGCCAAGATGGGTGTGCAAGTATCTGATGGGTGTTATTTCAATTTGTTTATGACAACTGGAACTACCACTTCCAGCTCCTATAAGGACCAACTTTCTAGGGCTAAAATTGATCTTTCTGTTCATTTTAGGATTATACAGGAAATGAAAATTTACAATTGCCCTATCCCATTTCATTTTTTAAGAGTGCTGTAGAAAAGATGCGTTGTTCTTGATATGTGTAAGTTTTTGAAAAAAAAAGGTATGTTGTATTAGATATTTTAATCAGTATGGTTGAATCGAGAAAGTAGAGTATAGTTGCGAACCATCAAGTTCAGCTGAGAACCAGTTGATGATGACTGGGTACTGGTGGCCGTTGTAATGCCTCAGTAGATCTTAAAGAGGAATGAAGCCTTTTGAAAGAACGTTTTGAGTTGGCATTCAAATATAGTGTGCGAAAGTAGGGAAGGACTAGGAACTGGCGAAGCTTGATGTGTATGGCAAAGCTCCTCTCATTGGGTTGTCTTAAAGGTTGGCAGAGAATAATTTGGGCACGTAAGTATACCATGATCAATCAGAGTTCAATCTATGGGAGTGGATTGCTGAAGGAAATTTCGCAGTGAAGTCTTTTGATGAATTTTTTTAGGATCTAGATAAAGAATGCGGTAGAATATAAAGAGTATGCAGGGCAGGCTACTTAGCCAGAAAATAGTGATCAAAGGATGCTCCCATGTCATCTTACCGATGACTAATAGACAAAAAAAAGCATGGATATCCATTTTGTGGGACGACCATGGTTACATTTTGAGTATAGGCAAAGAAAAAAAAATGAGTTGGACATGGTACGAATATGCAAAGGGTAAAATCAAGCTCTAATTCAACCTTATTTATCGAGAAAAACCGAACTCTCTTATTAGATAGATTTGGGCTGGCGGATCGAAATGGAATCCCCAGGGCTGGAGTATGAAACTTGCTCTGTTTCGATAGAAGACTAGAAGTCAACGATGGAAATTGATCCATCATTCAGCCGACTGCTTATCCTTCCTTTGCTTCCACTGCCAGAGTCAAGAATTTTATGATGACTAAAGTGACTTACAAAGGATTGCTTTTGCTTCGAGGAGTCCTTAAAGTCACCAAGGTATCTAAAATCAGATGTAAATCTGCGATGGCCAAGGGTTAACTTAGTTCATCTGCTGATGCAGTTGCAGGGTCCTCAATTTTCTGCAAACATGAAGAAGAAAGATAGGCGGCTGTGCTCTAGACGTTCTAAACCGTGAGGAATTCAAGAAGATTCCAAGATTCATGCATGTGTACTTTATATATATAGGCAGCTTCTTATTGATGGACGATTTCTGTATACAGGCGGGCGGGTATGAAGCATACATGAAATGCATTTTTGTGTGATATGTTCTAGGGCAGTGGGTCTGTTATTCGGTTTCTCTAAACTCGATTCTGTCATTAATGTAATTTTGTGATCTGAGCACTCTCTGGATCAGAAGACTAGTTCATTATGTGCTAGGCTTCCTTGGACCATAGATTTGAATAAGGCTGATAGGCAAGAGTTCAGTAGACAGCTCTTGCATGCTTTTATTTTAATTTTATCGCTGCTGCAACCTTCACCAACATAAAAACACGAGGTTTAGGTGGTTTAATATGTTGCAATATTGGTGTCAAGTTGTGATCTAAATGACTCACAGTGCTTTTCGGCACGGGCTCGGTACTGTGGTTGACCTGAATCTGAGTTAAGTACATTTTTTTCATAGTTAAGAACTAACTCATTTGAACTAGATGGAAGTGTGCATTGTCTAAAGTGTCAGATAGCAGAAGCCAATTATGTTCTGTTTTCGTCATGTAAATGAAGTAAATAATTCCTGGAGGAAATTGTGTTCATGGTTGTCTTTCAAGATCAAGATAGTTTCTTACTAAACTCTTGTTTGATATCATAGTGTCCGCTTGCGCACAAGATACATCTCGTAAGTTGGTCAAATGATTTATTTCACCAGGTTCTGTTCTAGGTGCAGCTTTGAGGGAGGATTTAATGGGTTAAAACGGTGAGAAAGGTAGAAGCGGATGACGATGCCCTCAGTCTCTCTGGTGTTCTCTAGGGTTAAGTGCTCCCGATTTTGATGTTGAAGGTGTGGGGGTACATGACTGTCTGTAGTAACTAAGGCCCTTGTTTGGGGACTGCATGCTGACCAAAGTTCTAGTAAGTTTTGAACCTCCAATTGCCTTTTTGCAACCACAGGGACGATGATGCGCCAAGAACCCTAGAAAATTACACATTAGGGCCCCAATCAAAGGACCAAATCAGACTGGTTTCTTCAGCTTTAGCTACGATATGTGTTCAATATCGGATGAACTGCTGAAGCGTTTAATGCTTTTTTTTAAAGGGGCTGATAAGCTAACAACCTCACTGTAATTAGGCATCATGATACCAATCTAGCAAGCAAAGGGCAAAAGATTGGGGGGTGGGGGGGAAATTTGCGACAGGCCTTTGAAATTATCTTGAAATTATGGATATTGTCCAGAAAGATGCATGAATCTGGGTCTAGTTAGGGATAAATGACTTTAGGGACAAGTCTTGACTACTGTAGATTAAAAGGATTTTACGGTGCTATGCATCATATGATATGCAGCTAATCCATTCTTCTTGTAATCCCAATTTGATGTCAACGTCTGTTTGTTGATGAAAGTCTCTCAGTGAGACAAACCTTAAATCATCAATCATCTGAAGGTAAGAATCTTGGTTGATTATTTAATCAGTCACTATTGCCGCTTTTCACTTTGTTTCTTGGCCACTAATCATAAAAAATATTCTTTTTATCTTTAGCCATTTAACTTGAGATATGCGAACGGTGGCACAAACTGGTGATGTAAGAGAGTCTTTCACAATATACAATCAAAACTCTATGTATCAAATCTTGATGTACGTTTGTGAGGTTGTGATTTCATCAGAGTTCATTCGTGTCCTCTATTTATGCTGTAATGTCCCCACCTCCTCTCCTGGCCTTGATTTTTTTTTCTAACTATGTTCATTGATTCAGGAAGCGAGATTTCCTTCTTCAAGAATGGGATATGCCAAGGAACTGCCTTCACTGATCTCTTCGGCGGGCGCTATTATCCTGCTGCCTCGATGTACACCCTCCCCAACCAGCCGAACTGCGAGGTGAGATTCAACTTCGGACCCGAGTTTCAGTCTTTCCCCGAGGACTTTGGCGGGCGGCCTGCCCCAAAGCCCATGATCGAGGCCCCCTATCACGGATATGGCAACAAGGTCGAGGGCCCCAGCGGAAATGAAATCACTGATAAGCAAGCCAATGGTGCCTCCTCTTAGGGTTCCTCATCTCAGAGCTTTCAGTTTCTTGGTACTCGGGAGCTGGTGGTTTCCATCTGCTCTTGGCCAGTCTTCTTCGTATAGATTGCCACAATTTGTAGCAGGAAACCAATTTGTTGACTCTAGAAATCTTTCACCTTTTTACTAATATTAGAAATATATGCTGGTCAATACAATCCCTATCGTGATTGAATTGGTCAAACTTGACACAATCATCCTCGCCTCTGGTCTCTTTTTGTTCATCTTCTCCCTCCCATTTGCTATGGAAGTTGGGCGCCGCCCCTTGAGCAGGCCCAGGCGGAGTCAGGGGGGAGCGGAAGGCTCTGATGTGGCACCTACAGGCCACCGAGGAGCGCTTCCAGTAGGGTGAGGCGAGGGAGGGCCTCCAATTGGGAATGACAGATGAGTCATGTTGGAAATTGCCTGAAACCTCGTCTCCTGTATTTAGCAAGAGATTTAGATAATAAATATGGTGCTCAAAGATCGTGCCTGTGATGCTCTCCCACCACTTGATCAACAGCCACAGCAGATGCCATCCTTCAGCTTCAGCGATTGAAGGACCTACTGGTTGCCCACAGCAGATGTCACCACCTGATCTTCATCTGCAGTGACAACGGTAAGGGCAGGTACCTTGTTGATTCAGACAACTCTAGAAGCCTCCAGTTGTGGATGAATTTTCTTTCCCTTCAGTTCGCCCTTCATAATCAAAGCTGATCTGATCATTTTACCATGATTTTCGTTTACATATGCGTTGGTGATGGTTGGTGGAAAGTCCTGTTTTGTTTTCTTTCTTGTTCTTCTCATTGTGGCTTGTTTTATCTCTTCGGTCGTCCAGCGCTGCCCATTTATTTAATCTTATCGTTAATGCCCACTTCCAGAGTACCATGGACTAATCTTTATTCGGACGTATACATAACTCGGTGCTATGGGCATTATACTCTTCAATGATTTTTTGATCATTGTCCTCATTCCCATGTTGATTAAATGGTAAATTACACTTCGTATTGTTGGATCGTCCAGTGTATATATTTTAACCATAATGAAGGGGAAGCACACGCTATGTTATAGTGACCTGACTGCCATCTTTCTAAGGGAAACAGTGATCCACTTAGTGCAGGGTACAGAAGACCTTGCTATAATCAAACTCGGGAAGAAAGGTCCCCACTTCAGAGAATGTATGAGCATCTTCAGATATTCGTGCTTTCTGTTACTTTAATTTTTAAATTATTGATCGACAACCTTGACATAGAGGCTTGGTAGATGAAGTTTATTGATCTGCTTCGTTAGACCTCCCTCTTTGGTGCAGGGATGCATAGATCATCTTCAACTTGTTTATTTATTCTTTTTGGGAACAGCCCTTTTTAAAAATTGGTTGGATTTATTTCCCTGCACTTAGTCCCCATGCATCATGATCTGAGATGAATGTTGATAACTCCAAGGTCACTTGAGCTCCATCGTCGTCCTTGGGCCACCTGCTAGCCGCGTGAGAAGAGAAAGACATCCGGAAGCTTTGGGTATAATGATGCAATTACCATAATCACAATCTAAACAACATCATCTTCCATTACCCAGAAAAAAAAAAAAAGTTTGGTTGCTCGCAGGCAGAGCATCTGGCGTCTCCTTCTGAGACTCCCCAGCTCACCACCCCATTGATGGCTGGCTACTTGGACATACCATCAATTCGTGAGTCATTAAATGGCAGAATCATTCATGATCTTTGCCCGCTGTTGGGATCTGGCCAAAAGAGAGCACATTTCACCTGCTGCAAGGGGAGGGAGTCGGGTTTCTCAAGACATAGACTCGTCAGATCGTGATCAGTTGTGCCAGTAACATTCACATCTCCTGGTCCACTGTTTGTCAGCAGTCAGAATTGTGATATTCATCAGATGCTTCTCATGTTGACCACAACCTTGGTAACTTTGATGGGATGCATCCCTTTGCAGCCTAGATTCTGTAGAAGCTGATGTTCATGCTAAAAGGTTTGTGTCAATGCCTACACATTAATTTGTTGGATCAATCTGCAACACCCTCTCCTGCGCTGTTTTCAACATGAGACTAATTATTTGCTGATAATGCTCTTATCCTGGTTGCTATTTTCAGCTCTTTTGTCGCCCTGTTCGCTCCATGTTCTTGATCTTTACCTGGTTGGTATTTCTAGACTTCCTTCTTACATAGGTAATAATTGGGGTTTGTATCAATACCCCCTCCGTCTGATTCCACCTGGTCCTCTAGGTGGAACTCAGGGAATTGGCGTATGATATTACTAGCCAATTCCCATGAATCCTCATATTCAAGCAAGTCTTCCCACTAGATTAAGAGTTTAAGGCCAGCTGGTGTCCAGTGACTGTCTTTGACTCTAAGAGGTCTTGCTGTCTACTCCAATTCCTTGGTCAAGGAGGGTGATATCTCTTGAACTGTATCAGTTAATTCCACGGCTCTCCTTAATTGAGAGACGTGAAAAACCAGATGAATAGCTGCTGACGGGGGAAGCTCCAGCCCTTGATGCTTATCTACCTTATCCTTCATTTGTTTCTAAGAATGTTGTAAATGGGTTTTGAAGAGGGTTATGATTAGGTCCCTTTCTTGTAACTGTTGATCGATTGTTGATATTGGTGAAGGGAAAGGCCCATAATTGATGATATGTGGTGGATCTCATCCATACAGAGCCTTGAATGGGATTGTTTTGATAGAGGAATGGTAGGCTGTATTTGTGAAGGATCTTTGAATGGGGAAGTTCGGTAGAGATGCTTGCGGAGCGGGGGACTTTATACACTAAAAGATGAATTGATCTATGCCCTCACCTTCTCCAGGTCTTCAAAAGTTTCTGCCACCACTTGGCACCAACTAAACTTATGCGAGCTTTGCCCAATACAACCAAGAATTCCACTCCTTGGGTTTATCTAAAATAAAGTATTGCAAGTACGCTTCTAATGTTCTTCTATTTGATACTCTGTATTAGTAAAAGTAATATGGTAGTGATTTCTCAATTCTTTTCCTTTTGCTAATGATATTTCATTCTTCTTGTTAATGTCTCCTGCATAATTGTAGGTGGTCATTCGATTGTCTTGCTCTCTGTGTCTGGAGGAGGTAGTGGAATCAAAACCTTTGAAAGTGTTAGATAAATCTTATCTTGATGGTCTAGGAAGGTGTTTATCCCATGCATTCCATAAGGTGGTGATCATATGCTCAACTTCAATAGATGCATCCATTATATCTATAAGGCCCTTTGGATTCATCTGTGCCAATTCTTTTTGCACTTTTGGCTTTAATCCTTTGATATGATTGTTCTCTATAATAACATCTGTGGCTGTTGTGCCTAATTGTCTTCCAAGCTAAATCTTGAAATCATTCCAATCTTGGAAAGAGTTTCGATCGTCCCTCCACTAATACCAATCAAATGCTGTTGATTATAGCTTAATTATAGCCATTTCGAGTTGATCACGATCCTCCACTCTATTGATTTTGGAGAATCTTTCTGTGTAACATATCTGTCCTTTTAGATTTTTTCCCCTGAATATAGGTATCTCTCCTTTCTTGCTAAATGTAGTAATTTCTTGACATACTGTTAAATCAGTTGATGTAGATTCTTGGGGGTGTCTTGATGATTGAAAAGTGGGGCAAGGTTCCATAGGAGGTTTTTGAACAGGTGCTTTCTCATGCTGATCTAGAATTTCTTTTATTTCTAAAGCATCCATGTGGGGAGAAATCGTTTCCTAGAGCTGTTGCATAGTATGGAGTCATTGCTGCATCAGTTCGTTAGATTCCTCCCGAGATCTTTGCATTTCTTCCTTGATCTTTCTTTGTTCCATCTTCACAGTGTTGTATGCTGCTTTTAGGGCTTCAATTTGTGCATTTGAAAGCTTGGGGGCCATTGAATGTGTTAGATCGTTGGCTCTGATACCAAATGGTACGATCCTCTCTGGAATACCCTGATCAGGATGATCAGGAATGGATTTGAGAGGCTCTTTTGAGTAGAATTAGTTTCTGGATCGATTCTTGAGAGGATTGAACCGAGAATAGTATTTGGAAGATTAGGTTCTTGTGGAGATCAATGATTTCCACGGAACTAGGGGACAGAGATACGAGAGTGAGGGTGGGAAAATGGGAGAACAAAAACAAGGAAACAAATGGGAATTGATTCAAGAAGATCCTCATCCTCTCTTTCACGTGGCTCTTCGCACCCCCTTTAGTTGGACTCTTCTCTCTTATATAGATCTCGTGATTTGATTTGAGCCGTCAATGCTTCTTTTAAAAGTTGTATTTGGGCTGTTTGCTGTCTTCCTCCTTTTAAACTCTTGTTCTTATACTTCCTTCTTACATATGTAATAATTGGGTTCGTATCACATTCCCCCCCCCAATAACTCAGTGTTTTGTGCGTGGTGCCCTTCTGTGTCATTTATCCTCATAACTTATTTATCCTCTCCTCCCCTCCTTGCCAGGTTGAATTCATCATTTTCTGTAGAATTTTCCCCACATTATGGGTAAACGGTGTCTTCATTCGATTCGGATGCCTTTCCCTTGAATCTCTGACCATTTTGATGTGAGATTTTTGAGGCTGCTCTTAAAAGCTGATCTGATTATGATCCAGTTCATAACAAGGAAAATCCATCGCATTATGTAATACCTTCTTTGCATTCTTTCTTAAGATAGATAGAACTGGCAGGCTTCCTCCAATTCTCCTGCATTCATGGGGAATCTTTAACGTAGGGGAAGAGTCTCATGAACAAGATCAAACGTTATCTGCCAGATTTTTTGCTGCAATAGGAGCCCGAAAGATCCAGCAACAGACCAGCCGGTCCAGCAAGTGACAAGAAGCTGGCCAAGGAAAAACCAGAAAGATTGGACTTTTCGAAGATTCAAACCATCAGGTTCTCTTGATGATGGGCAGTCGAGAGAGAAAGTCAACCGTTGAAAGCTCTTGTAAGCAGCTATCTGGGCCAAGAAGATGCCTGCCCTCGATGTAAATCCTCCGCAGAAGAAAGAATCATTAGACAGACATACAAGCACATTCATGAGTCATGTATCCTAGTCCTCCCACTGGCCGAACACTTGAGCGCCTTGGGAACGCAAGGAGTCAATGTAGGGCAACTGCTTCTCTGAAAATTGGAGTTGACCGCAATGAGCAACCAGCAGTTTTAGATGATGGGTGAAGAAAGCTGGCAGATGCAAATGAACTTAAGCTGCTCACACTCTTCCCACCCAAAGGTTTTCAAGCTTATCTAGAGAGTGAAGGGATTCGAGACTCCGGCAGTCCACCACTGTTAAACTAGAGAGAGACCCAAGTGACGGGATCGAAGTCAGCGAATCACACCTGCATAGCTCCAGGCTCTTCAATGACGCTAGACCTGGAATTTTCTCCAGTCTTTTGCACCTGTCGATGTCTAGTACTTCAAGCGCAGGAAACCCAGAACCAGAGCCGGGCAACCTCTTCAGTTCCGGGCAATTAAATAAGATCAGCTTCTGAAGAATGGGGAAGTCGTCGTTTTTCACCCCGTTCCATGTCTCCCACTCCCGCATGTTGTAGAAAGCTAACTTGAGCAGATACGGAAACGCAGCAGCTGTTCTGCTTCGGGGCCCTCTGTAGAATGACGCGCCGACGGCCTTCACTGGCATGCCGTCTATGCTCAGGACCTCAAGCCGTGGCAGTTGACCCAGCGGCGGGAGGGCTTCACAGGCGCAATCTTTGAGCACCACACTGATAAGCTTGGAGAAGGATGGATCTCCGATCCAGCCAGGGAACTGGAGACCGGGGTAGGTCCTCAGTTCCAATTCCTCAACGGTGGTGTAAGGTTTCAGAGCCTCAAGCAGCTGCTCAGCACCAACCGCCTGGGGAATTGACCCGGAACCAGAAACATCCTCCTCGCTCTCTGTAAAATTTGTATCCTCATCCTCATCAGCTTCTACGAACAATGTATCCGGATAATCGCTTGGATTCCATTCTGAGGAGTTTTTGTCAACAACACGCTGTGCTTCATTAGCAGTGTGATCGTCCTCAGAGCCAGTCATGCCCCGCAAGTTGTAAAAATTCTCGTAGTCTATCCCTTTGAACTGCTCGGCCTTTGCCGCAGCATCATCTTCATCGGAGCACCACCTCAGCTTAAGGATCTTGAGAGATGTCTTGTGCAGCAGGCTTGCCTCCGTGGCATCCTCTGGATCGGTCAAGTTGCAGAGGCCTGAGACTCCTAGCTTTGTCAGCTTGTTCAGATCTTTCAACTCTCGCAGCCCGCAGAACGACTTGTCGTCCTTCTGGAGGTCGAGCCCTGCCAAACTTTGGAGGTTTGTTAATCTCTGAATCTCTTTCGGCATGTTCACGCGAGGAAGATCATCGCCTCTGTCAAGATACCGGAGATTAACAAGATTACCCACGCCGCTGGGCAGCTTCTCCAGCCAGTAGCAGTTCTTCAGCTCAAGAACTTGAAGATTATAGAGCTTCGAGACCGATTCCGGCAACTTCCTGATCCCCGTGTGATTGAGAGCCAAGAACCGCAAATGCTTCAAGCCTCCGACGGACTCGGGCAACTCCGACACGCTGGTATTGCTCAGATCCAGTGTCCTCAGCCGTTTCAGCGATGAGAGATCCTGATCTTGAATCTTCAGTGGCAGTTTAAACCTCGGCATGAACAGGAGAGATCGGAGACCGGGGCTATTAAAGAAGGAAGCTCGATCTAATTTGAAGCTGCGATCTTCAGGGTTCAGCAACAAACGGCGGTATGTCCATGGTGGGTCGCACTTGTCCTCCCTTATGACGTACCCTTCCTCGCCGGAGATGTTTTTCGGAGGATCCCGGATGGGTTTGGGTATGGAGTACTGCGTGCAATCATCCGGATCCTGAACGATGACAGCCCCCTTGACCAGTTCATCGAAATACAGTAGACCCACGTCCTCTGGGCGTTTCTTGATCTTTGGTGGCGGATCGACGAGGCCTTGTGCCATCCACAGTCGAACCAGCTGCTCCTTGGTGAACTGATGACCTTCCGGAAGCAGTGAACTGTAGAGGAGGCAGGGTTTCAGGTGAGCTGCCAGCTGACGGTGGCTGGACTTGAGCGGAGGCCTGATATTTTCCTTTATAACCTTTTCCATGCACTCCGCCGCCCAGTCTATCCTACCACCGGGATAATGGCGGAAGGATATGCCGAGGAGCTTCGCCGCCAGAGGCAGCCCTTTACACTGCTTCACAACCTTCTCACGCAGGTCTTCCTCAACGGGGTGCTTTCCACCAGACGCATAGCGCTCGAAAAGGCTCCAACATTCGTCATCTGGAATTGCCAACTCCAGGTACAAGGTGGGGGGGTCCTCGATGGTCCGTACTTTATCTGCAACATTTCCGTCCCTGGTGGTGACGAGAACAACACTCCCCTTGGAACAAGACGACGACAACGAGCCCTTCAGGTGATCCCAAACCTCTAAGTGTTGGAGATGGAGGCCGTCCAGGACGAGAAGCAATCTCTTACCCTTGAGATCTCTTCTCAGAGTTGTAACAATCGAGTCCAACTGCTGGAGGTGGCAACGCTTCTCGGTCAGAGTTTCGTGGACAACGCGCAGCAGCGCCTCCGGGTCGAAGGTTGTGCCGAAAGAGCCCCACAGCCTGGGGGAGAAAAGCTCCTCAACCTTGGAGTCGTTGAAGATGGCGCTGGCTAGGGCGCTTTTGCCGGCCAGCGCCAGTCCCACTATCGGGAACACCGTCAGGTCCTTTTTAGCACACTCGCCCACGAGCCAGTCGACTAACGCGTCCTTGTAGACATGGTCTTTGGCCGGAAATGAGCTGCTCGGCGCCCCGCCGACGGGATGACTGCCCCACCTTCCACTTCCTTCCCCACGAATCATCCCAAGAGCGGCGTGGTGGGCGTTGACATCTTCAAGTCTCTTCTTCACCTTGCGAATCTGATTGGCTATCCGGGACTCGAGGTGGAGATCTCCGGCCGTGTTTGGGGATCCGCCCTCCGCGTTGTCACGGAGCTGCTCGTACTCACACTCGTCCAGCACGTCGGCGGCGTCGAGGGAAACGTCCTTCCAATCCCTCAGGAGGACCTTCTCAGACGCCCAGAGGCTCTCCCTCGCCTCCACCTGCTCGATCTGCTTCTGGAGAACCTGCAGGATCTCCTTCAGATCCTCTAGATCCTTTCTGACGCCAGCTGGATCCGGTGAAGGGGCAATGGCCGGCGACCGGTTCCGCGCGCTCCACATCCTCCCCGACCTCAGAAACAACGACACGATCCAGGGAAAGAAGATGAACCAGTGGAGAAGAGAGGAGATTATCGGGAACGAGAGGGTGAGGGAGTGAATGATAGGCCGGAGAAGAGGCGACGGTTTTGTCCAATCGTGGTACTAATGGCGTTGACCAGCAAAAATATTTAAATTTGGTACAATCCGTAGATAATTTCCTGAAATCTCTCGCCCTCTTTCGGGAAGGTAGAATTATCAGCGCGGAGGGCTGTCCAACAACTCCCGTCTGACTTGCCGCGTTCTATGCGAAAGAACAATATGGTCATCCTCCTCGTCCTCATCTCACGCCAGTTCAAGGCCAACATTGGGATTCCAGGCGAGCGGAGGAACACCGCCACTACTCCCAATCCAAGTCAACGGGTTCCGAGCTGCATTGGATGGTATGCTGTCCCTTTCTTCACGGAAACTTGGCTTCTCCTTCGTAATCCAGGACTTAAAATATCAACTACAAGTCAACGACGGAACCTTATGAATTGCTATCTGGCATCACATTTATCATTTATGAAGTCAATGGGTTCTGACTCAACCGTCATCGGAAATGAGATCGTTTAAAGCAGCTCTCCTTTTGTTCTTAGTCCCTCAGGGAAGTCGCGAGGAGTAAAATGGTGCTTATTGAGTATCTATAAGTCATTCGTCAATCATCAAATAACCTCATGAAGATCTGATCCAATGTCGTGTTCTATCGCGGCGTCAGATTTATGATGCATGATCAATTTTCTCGATCATATTTATGATCATCAAATAACCCTTCCCTACGCGTACAAGTCATTCGTCCATCATCAAATAAAAACATGAAGATGTGGGCCAATCTCTTGTTCTGTCACGCCATCTCATGGATGATTCAATGGATTCGCTGTCCCCCCGCTGGCCAACGCGGCTTCCCCGGAGCTCGATCTCGTTGCAGATTCCCACTCATTGCTTTGCAGGTTCCAGGAAGCAGCAGAAATGTTGACTCTTCATACCCGCGTACAGGACGCGTGAACTGTGATGTTAAGGACCAGAAGATAATGAGAGAAGAGGGGAGAGAGAGAGAAAGAGAGAGAGAGAGAGAGAGAGAGAGAGAGAGAGAGAGAGAGAGAGAGAGAGAGAGAGAGAGAGAGAGAGAGAGAGAGAGAGAGAGAGAGAGGAGGATCTTCGCCGCCAGCGGCTTGCGAGAAGGGGATCAGACAAAGAAACCATGGCGGTAAGACTCGGGAATCTCTTCTGTTTTTTGCTTAGCGGATTGGTTCGTGGCTTTTAAACCCGGTTTCTCCTCCACAGAGCAGCGAGTCGTCCGGCACCGGCAGCGTGCCCGGAGTTCAGGCATCCACGGCAGCGTCTAACCTCCCCGTCGCCACCCACGCTCAGGGAAGCCGTCCGGCGGAAGGCTCCACGGGGGCTGCTTCGGTGCCCGCCGCCCACATGGACAGCCGAAACAACCAGACTCCCCAGCGTAGGTCGAGGAATTTTTTGGCTAAACTTTTAAAGCGGCCACAGACTGGGACCAGGTGATCCGAACGATTGCTGTAGAACCTGTGTGCATCACCCGCTTGTTCCTTGATTTATGCTCATCCGATCGAGGAATTTTCTATGCTCATCAGCCGGAAGAATCGTGGTTCCTTGATTTATTATTTTCGACTTGCTGAATAATCGGTCAACCCCTCCTTGTGTTCCAATGTTTATGTATCACCACAGATAAAATACAACAGCTGGGCCTGTAAATTCTCTCACTTTTAGCTGGGCGGCATTTGATGGAGAAAGGAACCCAATTCCGAAATTCTGGTATATTAAACCACAGAGCAAAGCACGACAATGCACATTCAAACAATGCCTTCAACTTCTTCTGTGAAGGGCTTTCTTTCTGATCAATCGAGAGTATATTTTGTAGACCATATCTATCAAAATGTTCATTGACAAGTATGTTCCTGCGACACTTATTTATGTGCATAAAATCTCAGACCATATCTATGCATTAACCATTTGCATGATCATGTTGGATATTTGCTTTGAAATTTTGTCTCTTTCTTGTCTTCCAAGGTCCTAACCAGTCAATCGTTTCTATAGGAAAGACAAGGGTAAATTATCCCCTTTCACATGTTAAAGTGCAAACACAATTTTTTTTTTGTCGACGGGAGAATTTACATGGAACTTGCCTATTTTGCAAAGGTTTTGTCCAATCTGGGGATGATCGAGTTCCTAATCCTCCCCCTTTGATGTTCCATTATCTTACGAGAGGTCAGCCTCCTTGGGTGCCCACTGAGGCATTCCATACTACCCCCAAGTTTTCTGCTAAAGAGCACCAGAGATGATAGAAGTCAATAAACTTATAAGGCCTCCATTGGAGTTGAGAATGTACTCATGACTATGAATCGGCAACATTAATCATGAAGTAGAGGATGCCAAAAAAATTTGTGAGCTGAGAGCGTGAGTTTGAGCCCTAGTTCATGGAGCTTTCAAATCAATTAATGGCTTCAGCATTGAATCAAATCTGAGAGGAGTTTTGTAGCCTCAGTGGCACAACCCACCAATGCAAAAAGCTAGCTACTCTAATTTTTTTTTCATTTTGTTCTTTTCATTCAATCAAAACTGATGTTTTTCCACCTACTTATATCAGATGCAAAAAAACTTCTCCAATAAAACTTTCATCAATTGATCTTAATTTCTTACTCTGTCGATATTAGTTTCACTTAAATCCATCATATACTTTGGGCAAAAGATAATATGAGCAAGCTGTAAATTATATCACCAGGGAAAATGATGCCATTGACATGCATTGAATCATAGAATTGCTAACTCAACTAATTTATTGGCGTTATTACTTTTCAAATTCTTAACAATCTAAGACATATATGCTAGTCAATGCAATTAATGTTGTGATTAAAATGGTAAAACTTGACATAGCAATTCTCTTCTCTAGTTTTTGAGTTCTCTTTCCACATTATTTTCAACTAGCATTCCTTGTCTTGATTTCCTTCTTACTGTAGGTTGCTATTAAAGGTTTGGCACTACCCATTAAAGAGAACTAGCTAGTGTCAAAAGTGTTGATGCCTTCACTTTTGATGGTTACAATTACAAATTTATTAAGACTTACTCACTTCACATATATGATTTAAACACAATTCATTCAATAGAGTAACAATATTTTTCTCTTCATTAAAAATTATAATTTCATTACCAATGATTAACATCCAAGATCTTAGCCCACAATATTAAGTTATTTTCTATCATAGGCATATTGTTGGGAACACGCTCCATTTGTTGTAGCCACCATCATCACCACTTTGCTCACCTCTGCCTAGCACAAAGGAGAACACCTTGTCATGGACATCTAGGAAAAACTCAAGGGATAGGATATCCACATAAGGATGCTAAATATTTAGTAGGAATAAAATAATGAAGTCAGCCAACAAAATGAAAAGTACTAAATTATTGTAACAAGAAGGGTAAACCAACAAGCTAGCAACCATGTGGTAGAGATGGATGATCAAAAGACTTTGGTATCGCCTATGAAGACAAAAATAGTGCTGAGGCATTGTAAGAGTGTTGGAGCTTAAATAGAGAATCCAAGAAGAATAGCATACAAGTCTTCATGATTGATAAACTTTCCGTCCTTAAGATGCAGCTTCATCAGGGGCACATGGTATAAACTAATAATCCTTGTTGGCCATCACCACCTACAGTAGTTATGGAGAGAAGCACAAGAGAAGATGTCAATCTCCATTAGCAAGGCCAATGAGATAGCCAGAAACAATGCCTACCTCTCCTTTTTCAAGTCAGATATCATTATATAATCGATGTTATATTTTAAATAATTTTTGACTCACCAAATACGTGTGATAAGAAAAAAAGAAATAAGTTAGGTGACAAATAAAAGAAGCATCAATTCTGGCCGTTGGAATTTCCTCCCTAGTACAGACAAATTCAAATGACAAAGAGAAAAAAATCATCAGTACTAAAATAGAAGAAAGAAATTGAATGTATGGGGTTACGGTTCACACATAATAAGATGTAGAGAACAATGGACTCAGGCTGGAGAGAACGATTGTACCTTAGGGAGAGAATAGTACGCCGTTTTCATATTCTAAACTCTAGGAAGCAAAGAGATGAGTTGGCATAAGTCTCCATGAAGTCTAACCATACGAATATCGTGTATGAAGGGATGCACTGGTGCGCAGGAATCACGGGATCTTCAAATGTAATGTGGCACCAGAAGCATAAATATTAAACGGTCAGCACGTCGTTGATTCGAACTTGTAATTTAATTAATCAGTCGAATTGACTCAGCTAGCATTATACAGTAAATGCCAGTTGGATCAATCAATTCAGATCTTCACAACGCGCTTCACTGAAAAGATTGATCCTACAGCAGCTGAGCATCTAAGCACCGGAGCATCCTCTTCGTAGAGAATAATATCACGTTAGAGAAAAAGAAAAACCCAAGTTTAGACGAGCCCTATGAATGCCCGGTGCTCTGGTTTTGCCGTTTCACTCTCATTAGCGCAGACGCAATCCTGAAAGTCTTAGAATAGGAATTTTGAACAGCAGAAGTTTGACGCGAGAGAACTCACAAGTTGAGGATATGGGGAAGGATCCGCTTGGATATGCGGAAGGCTCTCCAGACATCCGGCCGCTCGAGTGATGCCGGCCCAGGGGGTTTCGAGGCTCACCGGCGACGGGTGATGCCGCGCGAGAGAGGACGGCAACTCATTTCGAAGAAGGGCGATGACGGTAGCACTCAGTCCGAAGAGGACGCAAGCCTGCCTCACACTCGCTCGACTGATTTTTGTCCTTTGATGCGCGAAAGATAGGGCAGCACTCCGACTTGTGGGCTTCTTGACCCTCGACGACTGGCATGGACAGGAGGAGGGAGGGCGGCCTACGCCGCTGGCCAGAGAATGTGGCAGCGTTGTGCAAGATGGCGCGGCCGCAAGCAGGAGTTCCTCCACCGCGAGAGGAGGGGCTGAGGTGTCGTCTCTTTCCCGCATCAAAGAACAAAAATCGATGTATGTATTCTAGTTGATGCGTTCCCTTCACTTCCATAGATCAATTTGGGAACTGGAGATCTCTCTCTCTGTCTCTCTTGCTCTCTCTCTCTCTCTCTCTTTCGCTCTCCCTCTCCCTCCCTCCGTTCCTCTCGCCTGCCGGCCGATCGCCGTAATCAGCCAGCCGGCGAGGGAACCCGCCGCAGCCGCGGCCCTCCGAGCCGAGCGACGAGACCTCGGCGGCAAAATCTTCCTCCCTCCGGGGGGCGCGGGGTGGGCAGAGGGAGGAACAGAGGGGACTCACCAGAGGGTGGGGTGGGCAGGGGGCGGAAGAGAGAGAGTGCTCTCCGGAAGGTGAGCAGAGGGAGAGCCGAGGCCAGGACATCCTCGAATGAAGAAAGCACGTACTTCTTTGGCAAAGTTAGCATATACAGAGTCAGAGAGAGAGGGGGAGAGAGGGAGAGAGAGAGAGATATAGAGACGAAGAGAGAGAGAGCAAAGGAGGAAAGTCGGACCGACCTTCCCATCTTGGTTCTTGCCGCTTTCTGCCTTCTGTGATCTGAAGGCTGCTGCGGCCGGCGGAGGGCCGGTCACAGTTGCGTTGGCAGGACCCAGAGACTGGGAGATTGCCATCGGTTCACGACGGCGGCCGGAGGAGCTCCCTCTGGACCACGGGTTTCCTCTGGGCGGCCGGTGGGTCTCAGATGCGAGGAGGAGAGAGATGACGGGAAGAGACTACTTATATAAGTACCTATAGGACGGACATACTAATGGGCTGGTTCAAACGATAGACCTTCCTAAATTACATATATCCTCTGACCAGTCTAATTTCCTATGATGTAACCCGTCAAAAATAGAGATAGTAACCGAGCTGATACTAACCATGAAATCCAGGGCAGATAGCTCCCATATGCTGTTGTTCCTCCTCAGAGGTCATCATCAGAAAATTTCTTCCGAAGACTCTGGCAGAATCAATGAAAAAGTCTGTTATTAATGTGGGTGATGGTGTAGTTGCTGCAACTTATGCTGATTAGAGAAACATTCTGGTGTGCAGTCTTAACCAAAGAAGAGATTCTCAATCTCTTCACGTGCTCATTTTGTCAGATTGCAACGTACTAAATGGTGATCAAACGGAGAGGTCGGCTTAAATTTAAACATTGTGGGGGGTTCTCCCAAGGTGGAGGATGCTATCTGTTGATTGGTCCCTCTCTTTTTGAAATAGAATGCCCATAATACCAGGATTTAAGAGGGTGGCTGATAAATATTTATTTATCATGAAGAATTAATTATTTGTCTTTGTAGCTGTTACATTAATGAGTCATAATAAGCATGAGTGACTCTATCTACTCATATTATAACATAAGTGAAAGGATATGCATAATTGACTCGAAAATTAGCTACAGTTGTATTATGGCTTTGGAGATTTAATTAAAAATATTTTATAATCTTCTTTCTAGGTTTATCACCATGAGAATTCATATTAAGGTATCTGAAACAATGATTAAAAATTTTGAAGTTTTACTCCAAGGATATTAATTTTTATAAATTTTTAAAATTGAGAAAAATTAGTGTGGAATGTTAAAGCTCAAAGACCCCAAACATAAAGGGACAGTTCGGAGCATATGAAAAAAGAACAAAGCTTCCAAAAGATAGGGCTTAATTAGGCCCAGCAAGGGATTGAGAATGAAGGCCCAAAAAGGCGTGGTCTATAAACTTTGAGAAGGGCAAATGAAGGGGGATTTTTTCGTGCACAAATAGGTGAAGACGGTTGGGTGAGAGATGACTGAGGTGTCAGGGCTGCCACCATGCTCTCTCTACTTCGTTTGTCTCCTTTTTGTATCCTTAGACTCACTGCGGCCAGAGGAGGGTTGGCCACAGTTGCGTTGGCGGTTCCAGAGACTGGGAGGTTCCATCGCTTCACGCCGGCGGCAGGAAAAGCTCCGGACCGTGGGTTTCATCTGGATAGCCGGTGGGTCTGCTCAGACGTGAGGGGAGGAGAGATGATAGGAAGAGACTATTTGTAGAAGCTCCCATCTGTTGTTCTTCCTCCTCTGAGATCATCATCAGAATATTTCTTTATTGATGTAAGATCGCATAAATGCCATATCTCCGATATCTCAGGGAGAGTTCATTAGAACCAATAAAAATGGCCTTTATTGATGTAAGATGATTGTGTGGTTGTTTCAACATATGCCGATTCAAATGATTAGGGCAAGGTTCTTGTGTGCTGCATTACCAAAAGAAGAGATTCTCAATCTCTTCAGGTGTTCATTTTGTTAGATCGCAACCTACGAAATGGTGATCAAACAGAAAAGTCTGCCCAAAGCTAAACACAGTCGGGGTTCAAACAGAAAAGAACCTGTTAGAACCAGGTACCAATTGGTTCTCCCGTGGAGGAGAATGTTACCTCTTGATTGGATCCTCCTCTTTTTGAGGTAGAATTCTCATAATTACAAGGTTTAAGTGGGTGACTGATGATATTTACTTATTACAAATAATTGTTTATTTATCTTTGTAGTTGTTACATTAATGAGTCATAATAAGCATGAGTTACTATATCCACTCATATTAGAACATAAGTGAAAAGATATAAGTGACTCTAAATTTAGCTTCATTTCCATTATGCCTTTATGGATTTAATTACTAATATTTTATAAAATTTTTTCAACATTTATCACTTTGGTAATTCATACTAATTTATCAAGAAGAGTGATATAAAATTTCAAAAATTTACTCTAAGGTTATTAATTTCTATGACTTTCCCAAGTTGAGAATAATTAGCATAGATTGTAAAAGCTTAAAGACCCCAAATATGAAAAAGGGATAGATCAGAGCATTTCAAAGAAAAAACATAATGCCCAAAAGATGGGGGTTAAGTAGGCTGCAAGGGATTGAGAAAGAAGGCCCAAAAAGGGCATGGGTAGATAGACATGGAGAAAGGCAAATGAAGGGGGATCTTTTTCATGTGCAAATAGAAGAAGGTGGTTGGGTGACAGACAGCTGATGCATTGGGGTTGCAAGGAGGAGGTGATTTTCGTTTGATAGATGGCATTTGTTTAACTTTCGTAAGTTCTTTTCTATCTCTCATTTCTCATCTTCTGGTAGTGACACTAAGGCAGAGAAAGAGAGATCTTCATCAAAACCTGTGGCTTCCTTTAGATTCATGATTTTTCCTGAATTATTCACTTCTTTATCAATTGAATGAATATTTTATCTCTTTCAAACACTGTAATTTCATGATTTGGTGACAGAATCATTGAGAACATCTCTAGATTTCATTTTCTAGGTTTCTAGGTTTGATGTTTCCTTGGATTGAAATCGATATCGTGAGTTACATTTGGTCAAGATCTTTAGAGAAAAATTATTATGGTTACTTCCCTATCTTCTTTGATTTTTTTTCATATTTTATAAAGTGCTTATATTACATTTCTGTATTTTATAATTATTGGTGTCTTGATTTTCTCTCTTATCAAACTCTAATTTTCACCCTCTACTAATTTCATAATTTGGTGAGTGACAAGCTGAATTACAGGATAATTTTTAGGGATACTGAAATATAGTTAGCTGTGTACATTTATGATTTTTTTTCCTAATTTTAAGAGTTAGATTAATTAGGAATTAAGAATTAATTTTTTTTTCTGATTTTCTATTTCTCAAATTTTTTTATCCAAATGATATTTTTCAACTTTCATTTTCCTCAATGATTGCTCTAAAACCATTATAATTAAAGAAAAATTAATTTTATTTTGAGTTTATAAGTATTAAATTTGAGTGATTAAATTAATGACAACTTTGTGCATATTAGTGACAAAGCAGCTGATGACACTCCACATAGATGAGGGACTCTTCATTCAAATAGCAGTAGACAACACATAGTAGGATTGAAATCAAAAGACAGTGAGAGGAACACGGAACATTCAAAACCAGGAGACCACTATAGAAAACTCTCAAAGAATTGACAACTACTTTGACTTCATCAACCTCCAAGATTCTTCTTCAAGAGCTCTTACCTTTGTACTTACATGTTCATAACAATCGATAGAGAATAATGATAATCACATTACCTTAAGCCAACTTCCCCAAAAATTTAGTAGAGAGCGCTATATCCTTTCTTTGGATGAACCTTTTAAATGATGCCTTGTAATTGATAGGTTGATAATATCTTTCTTCCCATATCCACCTACTTATTTTTGTTGTATAAAATAGTTGAACAATATGTCAATTGCATTAACACTCAAGCATTTCAGGTTATCTTCAAGATGTAAATTTCAGAGCTCTTGTAAAAGCTGGTGGGGAACTTGTGGCTATTTGTCATTGGTGTTAAATACTCACAATCTAATAAAATTTAGAACTAAAAATTAAATAATAATTAGTAAAGTAATGAGTCAAGTCGAACACAGAGTAGAAATAATTTATCATAAATATTATTATTTTATTTTAAAAGTGATTCTATATAATTTTTATAATTTTTAACATTTAAATATAAAAGTTAACATCATTGCATTTTTCTAATAAATAGTGAAAAGAAGAGGGAGATAGTTGTATGATTTAGAATGGATTACATGGACGAATTATGGGCAATAGACATGAGATTTCAAAAGGACTTTTGGAAGAATTATTGAGAGATAAATGTGGGATTTAGAAGGGATTTTAGATGAATTTTAGGTAGAAAATAGGAGACATAAAAGGAGAAAATAGATGGTAATTGGAGAGATAAAATCGTGGTCAATGCATCTTGCAATGTGTTGGTTGTGGTTTTTGGACAAATACATGAAATAGGAATCACCTGTAAAAATAATTGAATCAGCTTTGCATTGATTAATCAAGAATAAATGATTAAAATAAATATATATATAATAACCAAAATTTTAAATAATCAGAGAAAAATCATAGAAAATTATTCCATAGTTGCAAAAAATTATAGAGTTTTTCAACTAGATTTCTCAATCAAAATATATGGAAAACGATTCACAATCACTTATGAGATGATTCACGATGAGTTATAGAGGATTGGTGATTGAAACAATCACTTTCATCAAGTATCCATAGAGTTTTATTGATTATTTTTGATGAACATCTAGAAGTTATTATTTGTGACAAAAATTAAACAAAACATGAAATCAATCTAAAACTAATGCTGTTGATAAGTCTTAATTATCATGAGTTAATAATCTAGTGAGATGATATTTTTAGCCTTAAATCATGATAAATAGACTTATTTATGTGTTAAATTGTGAAAAGTGATTTCTAGTTGGTTAATATGAATTTTTATTTAATTACATGATTTTATAATCTTATTTTGTTGAGATAAATGGAAAAAAAAGATTAAGGAAAAAAGTAAAAACACCGCCAGCCAACTGGGCCTGCTAGTGGGTCGGAGGCCCAGTCGGGCGGAGCCGCGGAGTGGCTAAGGACCGTGAGCTTAAGGCTCAAGTGGCTAAGGACTAGACTGCGAGCTCAAAACTCAAACGGCTGATGACGTGGACCACGAGCTCGGCGCTCAAGTAGCTGACATGTGCGTCACTCCCCTTCCACGTCACCGATGGCCAATCGGGCATTGGGCAAGGAGTGGTCGTACACATGTGGGTGAGATGTACTTATTGATGGGTAAAGAAGGCGCCACATTATATTCGCGTGAAAATCAGCCAGAAAACCGATGTGGGATTAAACCTGGTACTTTAACTTTTCCTCACAAAATTTATAAATGTCAACAATACCCCTCCATGACCATGATAAAAATATCCTTATGACGTCATATCTTAAGGGCATTATCGTACTTATTTTATCTCTCTTTCTTTCTCTCTCTTGTAGGTAGGCAAGTAACAAAGAAATTGCGATTTTTGATGAGCGATTAAGCTACAAAAATTGTCAAAACATCAGCAAAAACTTAGTCAACATGATTCACAGAGCATCGTGGCTGAAATTGGTGTAAGATTTTGGACAAAACATTGTGAACTTAATGTAGAAATGATCTTCGATTGATCAACGAACAAACCATCGCCGGGAAGAGGACGATCTACTAGGAGACGAGTCACCACCTCCTGAGAGCATACTAGATGCGATAAAGGGCTCTTCTCACTGTGCTGACTTGAGGACGAAGCCCCTGAGACTCACCCCACCTCCATCCAACTGACCTCAATTGGGTGACAGCCACCGGAGGGCCGTAAGTTGTCATTTTTTTATTCCGGCGGGTGACAGTCATCGGAAACGATTTGGCGACACATTCCCCTGATTTCTAGGGTTTGAAAGAAGATCTAAAGATCGCTCACGTCATCTTTGTCCAAGGAGAGCCTTCGAGGCCATGGACATTGCACGAATTCCTTTCCAAACACACAGAATTCTAGTGATCGCCACCTCGAATCCGGAACTTTATTTTTTCTATTTTAAACTTTATTTTCATTTAAATTAGTAATCTTTGGTACGATTTCAATCCTTCAATATCTTTCTTTATTGAGTTACGATTCTTCGGGCTTTTACAAAACTTAATTTGACCAATTAATTTGACGATAATCACTTACGAAAGAATCGTAGGTCAGAACTCTATTTCTACCTGATTCGTGTTCTTCAGGTGCTGACGTCACTTTGGCATCATAGCCTTATTTCCTTTTTGCATTGATTAAATATATTATATTTATCATTCAGTTAAAAAATCATAAAACATCATATTTTTTAATAAAAATTTTGAAATATTACCCGATATTATATTACATCCCTATGATCGACCTGAAAATTTTCCACTATTTTTGGAATCTTTTATCGATATATAATTGATTTATTCATTCTGATAAATATTTAAAATTCCAAGAATTGGTCTTTTCTAGCTTTATAAATTTTAAATTTACGTGATTTATTATACAACGATTAAGTCATGTCATCTGTCTTTTAATAGGTTTGCCTCTAGACCAACAAGAGATACCATTGAGATGGCTTTCTAATGTTTATTCATGTCACACCACACTAGAAGGCATATGAAGATTTTTCAATGGCATTGTATTGCTTGCTAGTGTGAAAAGAGAGGTTGATACCACTATCATCACCATATGGAAGAGAAGGGAAGACTTCTTGCCACTCGTTAGAGGCTTTGACTATGTGGAGAGGGAGAAGATAGAATACTTGTCACTAGAAAATTTTCACTACTTTATATTACTTGTGATAATCGATAATGTCAATATTACCAAACAATAATTGATAATTATTTTTATGTGATAATATCTCATTTTTTATATGTCACGTGAATTAAATCAGTAAAATGTTGCATAAATTTCATGAAAATAAGCTATAAATGTTGAAAAATATTTTAAAAGGTTTTTATATTTTTTCATGAATTTTAATTA
This sequence comes from Spirodela polyrhiza, assembly GCA_024713555.1. Classification (NCBI taxonomy): domain Eukaryota; kingdom Viridiplantae; phylum Streptophyta; class Magnoliopsida; order Alismatales; family Araceae; genus Spirodela; species Spirodela polyrhiza. Next base: position 5,026,384 of record CM046536.1, read on the forward strand.
AAATTTATTATTTATTTTGGATTAAACTAAATTGCCTATTATTTCTAAAGTAAATAAATAATTTTAAAATAAAAAATATTTTTGGACACTCCAAACTTAGTGGGCCTGATGTGGGCCAGTGGCCTCATTGCATTTGATAGTGGGCCTAGTGGGCACATCACTATATGGCCCACAATAGCATGGACTGTGTTTCACATAGTTTGTGGCCTGGCAAAACAAGATAGGTCATTTCTAGGCCAACTGGTAATATTGGAGCCATGAAAGCATCATGTTTTGATGATGAAAAAATACCAAAGATCAATTAAAAATAATCTAATTAGTGAATTATGCCTCAACAATATATATGCATAGATAAATATAGATAAATACATCATATGAAAATATGAACTATGCATTATGATGCATTATATGAAAATATATATATGAAGCATACATGTCATGATTTTGGGCATACAGTTGAAAATATATTCAATAGAAAAAATACATGATATGTATCTGAATAGTTGAATCATAATATCATGAGAATCCATTATATTGAATGTTGCTATATGAGAATGTCATTATCTACAAAAATCATGACAATTAAGATAGTAATGATTTGAACAAGAAAATCAATGAGATTTGGTAAAGTAAAAGATAGATATGAGATCTTATTCAGTTGTCTATAAACTCATGACTTTATATTATAGTAATCAAATTATTTTAATGTTGAGTTAGTCTTATAATTAGTTGAGTGTTGAATTCATTGAAGAAGATTTTTTGAATATACACTAAATATATGTTGAAAATCTTATAGACCAATCTCGATAGAGATACTATGATTTGAAACATTGAGATTGAAGAATATAAAGTATACTTGCATCTCGTATCTTATTTGATTAGATTCAGATGATATTTGATTGAGAAATTATTCTTTCTGTAAGACATGTCATGTTGGGTTCATAATCGTGTATATCTGATCCTTAATGAGGTTCTATGAATTGATTGTTATTAGAGATGAACATTAAGTTTTAAATGATCAATGTGTTGGTTTTCTTAGAGAAGATCTGAAGCTATAAAATGACATATCATATCAGATTCATACAATTTTTAAATTTAATCATATTTTAAGTGAATCTAGTCATTAGAAATTTTGAAAAATCTGCAAACATGATGAGGACAATCAGTCAATATTTCCCCCTTATAAGTCAAAGAGGAGGAAGAAGAACTTGAGGAAGAAGAAGCTATAGAGGATACACTAGAAGACACTCAGTGCCACTTAGCACCTATGAAGCGGTGCCACATGGCACAAATGGAGAACCGCCCCATGGTATCCTTTGAAGGGTGCCACCTCACACTAAAGGGACAAAGGGCCACTTATAACTATCCTTTACTTAATCTCTCTCTCTCTCTCTCTCTCTTCTTCATGCCCCTCTCTTGTAATTGCCATAGGTGTGCCTATAAAAGGACACGTATGGACCTTTTACTAGAAATTTTTTTGGGAAAATTGTTTAAAGATCTTGTCTCTCCTATCTTCTCTCTTTTTCTCTTGACAATCCTAAATGTTGCTATTTAAGATAATCAAAGATAAAAATTTAATTGTTGATTTCTAATGAATCTATAGAGATGTATATGGTAGAATTTAGGTCAATCTGCAAAGAATTGAGTAATCTATAATGAGTTCAACTAAATTATTCTAAGATTGATTTTAGGGAAGAATGGGGTTAGAAAATTGGATGAAGGATGATTAGATCATCTGTAAGACAAGAAATTGAGGAAAAATCAAACTAATTATTATAAAATCATTAATTTCAAGAATATCAAGTAGAAACATAGAGGGAAACGTGATTTGGGTTTCTTTTAAGATTCTAAAGTGCAAGGAAAATTAAATATTATTTTATCACATCAATCCTAAATTGAAATTCTCCATGGAAATCCAGTTAATCTTAGTGCTTAAGAGATTAAGCATACATCAAGAGAATACTCATAAGAGAAGGAAGATAAAATATACTTTAAAGAACTCTAAACATGGATGAAATAAACCCTAAATCTTATTTCTTCTAATCTACCTCTCTCTTGGATCAACTCTATGTCACTTAGAGGGTCAACAAGAAGAGAGGATGTACTCAAAATGAGAATAAATTAAAAATTACGAATTTTATTGAATAGATTGAAGAAAAATAGATCAAAGAACATAAACTAGTAAATAAAAATGCCTTCTCTATGTCAATTGGAGCACTTCAGCTAGATGTGCCCCTTGGAGTTCTTGGATTGGTCCAATTGGTGAAGTTCTTGGAGTCTTCTTCTTCTCCTTGTGTGAATGCCCTTCTCCTTTGTATGTGGATGCCATGGAGACGAAATTTTGCCCCTTTTTAATGAATCTTTAGGCTGAAAATTGATCTTTGAGATATTTTTCACTGTTGGATCTTTGGGCCTTCTAAGCCCTAAATGAGGTGGCTAGCAGCTGGCCTAGGGCAGTTCCCTTCTTCTTTTAGGGCAACCTCCTTGGGGAAGATCATAGCCATTTATTTTGATGGCTGGGATCCTCTCTCAACTCCTCTTTTAGAGGGGCTAATGGGGAGGTTACACATGCCCTCCTTTATTACAAGGTTGTTGGGTAGTTTCCAATTTGGTGGGGACACCTCCCTTCCTTGGAATAATGGGTTGAGCATGTCCATGAAAAGCTCATAATCATCTCAATTAGCTAAGCCAAGGTCCATTCTCCTTTCCTAAAAATTAGGAATTAAATAAAACATATAAGGGTCTTTATAAAAAAAGTATATTAAGCATTAAAACTTATCCATGAAAATGTAGATGTATGTATGAATAGATCAAACAAATTATTTCATAATTTTTTTTAATATTTCTCTGGAATTATGTTTATCATTGATTTCATTATTATTTAAGGCTAAATCAAATGAAATTACATGAATTAAATCAAGAAATATTAAATAAAATATGTGCATCAACAAAAAAGACTCAAATTTGATTTAAAATACCTTAAATGTAAATTCTCATGAAAAAATCATCAATCAAGAACTAGTTTAGATAACATGCTAATTTTAGTCATGAAAGCAAATAAATCATGTAGAAGTGACAATATTAATATATGGAATTAGCATGTTATCATCTCTCTTTCTCACGCATTTTTGTCTCATGCGCCGTCTCTCTTTCTCTTGTGTGCTCTTTCTTTTTGTCTACCCTCATGCATTTTGTTCTCTCGTGCACCTTCCTCAACTTTCTCTCTCTTTTGAGTGTGTCACTCTCTCTACTACGCCCTCTCTTTCTCTCCCTTCGGCTTGCTTCCTCTCGCAAACACTTTTCTCTTTCTCTCTCTTATCTACATGTCATTTCCCTCACTCTTTCTCCCTTTCTCTCATCATCCTCTCTCTCTCTCACCCTCTCTCTCTCTTCTACTCTCTCTCTCTCATTCGCCCTCTATTTCTTTGGTGATTTCGTTCACGTTCTTCCCCTCTTGATCTTTCCCTTTGTTCTCTATTTCCCTCCCCCTCTTTCCCCTTTCTCCATTGGTCTCCCTATGTCCTATGATCTCGCTCTTCCCTTTTGCCCCCTTGTCCTCTCTTTGTTTCTAGTCCTCCCTTCTCTTCTACAAGAAATGCGCCTTTCATGAATCACAATAAATCTTGAAGAAAATGAATCTCTATTAAGGTACGTTGACTTCCTTTATTTTATGATATTTGGTCAATTCCTAGAGCAATTCACATGCTCTTAGTGTGAGTGATCATAGGATAACCCTCTCTCATTAATTTAGTGATCCTTATTGATAACTTGTGAAAATTATATGTTAATATGTTATCAAATTAGGGAGAATAATACATATTTGAGAAGTATTTTACAAGTTATCATGTTAATTATTTTATTCGTCATTTAAATGAATCTCCTTAAATCTTGGTTTGAGAATTTGTTTTATATTTTGATGCTTAATTACCATTTATTTTATTTTTAAATAAAAATCTACTATGCTAAAATTTTATGATTAACTGAAATATATCTTATGTAAAATTTTCTAAAATTTTTAGGCATTAATATATATGTATATTAATAATAATAATAACAAAAATGGGCACACCACTAGTGGGCTGGAGACACATTGCTTAATGGGCTCGACGTGGGCTAGAGGCCACATAGTGTCTAGGACCGAGCCCAAGGGGCGCACCACCTCGTGATCGGATAAATCGGGTAGTGAATTTGGATCTAGGGTTTAGGCTACATAGGCTCACCTATATGGTGATGTGACTTAACTGTTGTATAATAACAAATCACGCAAATTTAAAATTTATAAAATTAGAAAAGACTAATTTTTGGAATTTTAAATATATATCAGAATGAATAAATTAGTTATAAATCAATAAAAGATTCTTAAAATAGTGAGAAATGTTTAGGTCAATCATAGGAATGTAAGTAATATTGGGTAATATTTTAAAATTTTTCTAAAAGAATATAATTTTTATGATTTTTTAACTAAGTGATAAATATAATATATTTAAGAAATCGTGAAAAGGAAATAAGGCTATGATGTTAGGGTGCTGTTAGCACCCAAAGAACACAAATTAGGCAGAAATAGAGTTCTGACCTATGATTCTTTCGTAAGTAATTACCATTAAATTAATGAGTCAAATTAAGTTCTGTAAAGTCTGAAGAATCGTAACTCAATGACGAAGGATATTAAAACTTGAAATTGAGCCAAATATTACTAGTTCAAATGAAAATGAAGTTTAATGTAAGAAAAATAGAGTTCTGGCTTTGTAGTAGTGATCGACAGAATTCTACATATTCATGAAGGAATTCATGCAATGTCCACAACCTCAAAGGCTCTTTTTAGACAAAGACATTGTGGACAATCTCTAGATCCTCTTATAAGGTCTAGAAATTAATGAAATGTGTTGACAAATCATTTTCGATGGCTGTCACCTGTTGGAACAAAAAAAGGTGACTTGTAACCCTCCGATAACTGTCACTTGACAAAGGTAGGCTAGATGGAGGTTGGCGATGTCTCAAGGGCTTCATTCTCAAGTTAGTGCAGCAAGAGGATGCCCTTTATCACATCTGGTATGATCTCAAGAGGTGGCAACTTGTCTCCTGGCAGATTGTCCTCTTCCCAATGGCGGCTTGTTCGTCGATCAATTGAAGATGATTTTCTCATTGAGTTTGTAATATTTTGTCTAGAATCTAATTTCGGTCACAATGCTCTGCTAATTGCAGTGACTAAGTTTTTGTTGAGATTTTGATGATTTTTGCTACTTAATTACTCACTAGAGATCGTGATTTCTTCATCGGTTGCCTGCCTGTGAGAGAGAGAGAGAGATGAAATAAGTATTATAATACCCTTACAATGTGACGTCATAAAGATATTTTCATAATGATAATAAAGGGGTATTTTGGGCATTTATAATCATGCGGGGAAAGTTAGAGCCATAGGTTTAGTCCCACATTGATCTTCTAATCGATTTTGACGTGAATAAAAATTAGTGGCTCCTTAAGCCATCAATAGGTACATCTCATCCATGTGTGTACGATCACTCATTGCCCCATGCTCAACTGACCATTGATGATGTGGAAGGAGAGTGAAGCACCATCAGCTACTTGAGCCTCCGAGCTTGTGGCCTGTCTTTAGCCGCTTGAGCCTCGAGCTCACAGTCCTGTCTTTAGTAGCTTGAGCCTTGACCTTACACTTTGCAGCTCCGCCTAACTAGGCCTTTGACCCGCTAGTAGGCCTGGCTGACCGACAATTTTTTTATTTTACTCTTTTTCTGTTTATCTCAACAAAGTAGGATTATAAAATCATGTATTTAATCAAAAATTCATATTAACCAACTAAATATCACTTTTCATAATTTAACACAAAAATAAGTTTATTTATCATGAGTTAAGCCTAAAACTATCATATCACTATATTATTAACTGATAATAATTAAGACTTATCATACGGCCTACTAAGAGTTGGGTCTCAATTTGGATCATCCCTAAGAGCTAACAGTCGGGTTTGGATCATCCCTTTCGAAGACACCTCTGATGATTGAGAGGGAACCTTAATATATATTACTCTACTTTCCTAAAACTTTTGATTGAGACTAAACCATATCTTTTCACCTCTTTTAGATCTGACGAGAGAGTGACAATAGCGACTAGATCTAATAATCTAGGAGATGCCACATCACCACCTACCATTGTACAAAAAGCAACCATCTATCTGAAAATGGTGACACTTGTATTTGTGCATAGGAATGCACCACCCACCATTGCATAAAAAGTAGTGCTAGGTCTAATGATAGGCGCTATTGGATCCAATGCACTAGAAGCTGCCAGGTCACCAATTGCCAGTATGTGGTGCAGCATGCACATGGATCTCGATAAAGCACACAAAAAAAGAGCAAGAGGTGAAATAGATTGGACAATAATTAAGAGGCCACGTCACCCACTTCAAAGCAAAATGATGGTGTAAGAATTCAATGGTCTTCATTAAGCCATGCATTAGAGGACATATTTACAAATTTTAATTATCATCTGGTAAAATAGATGATATCAATTATTCTCTTATGTGGAAGAAGGCTATATTTACAAATATTGATTATCATCTAGTACAACTGACAATATCGATTATTGCCCATTAGTAAAGGGGAAATTTTCAGAAAAAATCAGAGAAAAATCATAAAAATACAAGAAAAAAATATAAAGTTAAAAAAAAATGTGATTTGTAGATCTATTGAAAAAAAATGAGAAGGGGAGAGAGAAACAATTTTTTTTGGGGTTGTTTTTGAGAAAAAATATTATTGTTCTTTTTGATGCTAAAATAGAATTCCAAAGAATGCACCATTGATTTTTGATCATTCTCCTCTACCCTTCTCACCTTAAATTCATTCTGTTGAATTAGATTGAGAAGCATTACCTAAAGGTCGACATCAAGCCATACATTCTAAGGGTTGTAAGTTTAACTTTTAATACAGTTTTCACTATTTTCTAGTTAGATATGTAAAATAAATTTATTTTCTTAGATTTACTTATTTCTTTACTTTCTTATTTTTCATTTTCATAATTTTAATGCATATTTCATTTACTATTCTAATTTATTTAAGCTTTAAAATTGTATCGACATTTATTTATCATTTTATTTCTTTTATTGCTTTGAATATCAATTTAAATCTTTAAATCAACTTCATAATCCATTAAATTAGAGAATAAAAAGATTTATAAAAATTTTCCCTCAAGAGATGACCTGGCTCACCACTATATCCATTTAATATTATTTTTTTTTGGTGAATTTAGTTCTATAAATTATTAAAATTGAATGATGATTCTAATAACGAATTAGGGTCACATCACTTACACAATTGTGAAATTATTTTTGACTCATTGAATTAGATTTCTCAATCATGGCAATTAATTTGATCCATCTTTTCTTAGTTGTAGGAACTTCTATTATATCAAACCCCACTTGATTCTACTTCAAGTCTATTATAACTTCCCTTCTTAAAGCATTCATTATCTCACTCTTATTTGTCCCATATTATAACAGCTCATACATGATTTATTTATAAATACGACTAATCTTCAATGGGAAGGAAAAAAATCCTTAATGACTATGACTACATGAGAACAGATCCCTCTTCCTCAGAATCTAGGCTTTCAACCTATTTCCACTGTTCTTGCAAGCTCTTTCTTCTCAGGAACATCTTGAAATCGAGTGGGCAGCAAGCAAAAAAATCAACATATCCAACATCTACTCTATGTAGTGGTCGGCCTTTATGCGTCCATACATTCTTCTTCTATTTTAGTGATCTTCTTGCAGTACATTCAAGAGGAAGAGAAAGAGAAAGAGGATTGTTCAGCTGATTGCTCATTAACTTAGAAGGAACTAACTTGAGGAGAACATTGAAGATATTCTTTATCCTCAAGCCAAGACTAATAACAAGCCTTGAAGCTATTATGTGAATTGAAAGAAAAAACAAGAAGATAAAGATTTAGATGTCTATGCATTCGTCTTCTATTGTTGTAGGAAACTGGTGCACTCAACACATATCTTCCAAATATATCGACAATGATATTAATTTATATTTGTGGGTTACAAGATTGATTATTTATTTAATCACCTAAGAGAGTTGTCCCTTGAAAAAAACAGTGTTGGGCTTTCTAGAGTTGTGAATCTAGAAAAAGGTTTTTGGGTGAAATCTTGGAGAAACTTAACTTGTGGAATCAACAACTGTGATTTGAACAATCATTTAGTGGAACCTAAGGACTGAGATTGTCCTTGGAGAGCGGATGTAGGCTGGTGTCGAACCACTATAAAAATAGTGTGTCCACATTCACAAGCCTATTGGGATCTACCCAATAAGAGCAAAATAGAGAAAGGATATGTCAATTCAATCCCCCCTTCTTGATCATTACTGACCCAAAATCTAACATGTAAGATGTTCTAAGGCCAATTGGCCCCCTAGATCTAAATCTGGGCCAACCCTCGAGGCTAAAGATCAAATCTAGGTCCCATTAAGGAACGACTATTTGACATTTGACATAGGTTCTTAGTTAGTATCATGAGAATTTTGTAGAAACAATTGATGTGGGCCTAAACTTTACCATTTGTTTTGTAGGTTTTTATTTTGACTAGTTGATCGTCATGATTTGTTAGATCTGATGCTCCAAAACATACCACATCACCCATCTTCAAGCAATGGATCAACAACAATTTTATATTGAGAATGAGCATTTTATTTGACAGATTTTTTGGAAGTACTATGTACCCCTAAGTGTAAGTAACTTAATGATGTTGGGTGAGGAATTAATCAAACAATAGAGGATGCACCACACAATGACCGCACTAGAGTTCCAACAAGGGATGTCAATAATTGTTGATTATTGTCTAGTAAAATCACGATTATTGATTATCACATGCCAAATAAATCAGTGGAGAGTTCATTAGCGATGAGCATTCCATCTTCTCCTTCTCCACATAGTCAGAGCCTTCGGTGATTGGTGAACATCCTTCTTAACTCCCTTGGCTGCACTCAGAGCCTCTGGTAAGTGGCCACGAGTCTTTTTGTCTCCCCCAAATGGCAGTCAATGTTGTGTCAACCCTTCTCTTTATGAAACCCTTTCAACAAGCATCACATAGCCACTAGATGATATTCATGTACCTTTTGACATGATGCAACATGATCAGATGATACAAAAACATCAGACTAGTGTCTCTTGCTGTTCTAGAGGAAGGCCTATCAAAGGATAGTGCTAGTTTTAGATTTATTTCATGTTTTATTTAGTTTTTGTCATGAACAATAACTTTTCGATGTTCATCATAAATAATCAAAAGAACTCTATAAATACTTAATCAAAATGGTTCCTTCTATCTTAGAACCTCTACAACTTGTAAATCATTCTGAGAGTGATTTCAAATCACTTTCCATCAATTTCAATCAAGAATTCTAGCTGAAATCTTTGCCATTTTTCTGTGCTAATGGAATGACTTCCCAAAAATTTTCTAGTGAGTTTTCTCTCATTATTCAATAGCTTGGTCATTTTTTGTTTTCATTTTCACTTTTTATTCCTTATTAATCGGTGTGAAAGAGATTCAAGCATTTTCTAGTATGATTTCACACCATTTTTTGTGAATTCTCTCTCACATATTCATTTGGAAGTCATGGCCAATATAGCAAGAGACACATTGACCATTGATATGAGTTAGTCATTGTATAATAAACCACACAAATTTAAAATTTATAAAAGTAGAAAATACCAATTTTTGGATTTTTAGAAATATTTCAGAGCAAAAAAATCAATTATAACTTGATAAAAGTTCTGAAAATAGTCAGAAATTTTCAAGGTGATCATAGGGATATAATATAATATTGAGAAGTATTTAGAATTTTCCTAAAAGAATATAATTTTTTATGATTTTGGACTAAATGATGAATAAAAAATATATTTAAATATTCATGAAAAATAGAAAAAATAAGGGTGCAAATGTCAATATGACATCAGCACCTGATAAATGCAAATTAGGTAGAAAAAGAGTTATGCTTAGCACTTCTTATATAAGTGATTATAAACAATTTAATGGAAGTTATGTAAAAGTGAGAATAATTGTAATTTAATGAAGAAGAGTTTAAAAACTTGAAATCACACAAAGTATCATGAATTTAAGTGAAAATTATGTTTAAAATAAGAAAGGTAGAGTTCCAACTTTGTGACAATGATTGCTAGAATTTTGTGTGTTCGAGAGGAATATTATGCAATGTCCAAGGCCTCGAAGGCTCTCCTTGGACATAGATAACATAGGAAATCTTTGGATGTTCTTACAAAGTCTAGAAATCGATGAAGTTGGTCATTGAATTTTCTCCAATACTTGTTAGTTGATAGAGCAAAAAGACGACAACTTTGTGGCTCTCTCATAGCTGTCGCCTGACAGAGATTAGTTAGATGGAGGTGGGGCGTGTCTTAGGGAGCTTCATCCTCAAGTTTGCACAACAAGAGGAGGCTCTTCATGCATCTAGTATGCTCTTGGGAGGTGACGACTCGTCGATAGTAGATCGTCCTCTTCCTGATGATGGCTTATTTGTCGATCAATTAGAGATGATTTATTTGACAGATTTGTGATCCTTTTATCTAGAGTCATTCAACAACTTTAGTAACGATGCTCCTCGAATCATGTTGATGAGATTTTTATTGATAATTGAGCGATTTTGGCAGCTTAATCATTCATAAAAAATCTGGAAGAAAATCACAGTTTTAATTAGATAAAAATATGAGTTTTGACTCTAGGAAAATTCAAACCCTTGCTAGTTGCTTGCCTACATGAGAGAGAGTGAAATAAATACATGAATACCCTTATAAAGTGACGCCATAAGGGTATCTCCTTCTGATAAATAATGTGTATTCTAGGTATTAAAATCATTAAACGTTATGGGGAGGTTGTGACTGCCGATTTAGTCCCACATAAGTTATATGCCAAATTTTGAGATAGATATATAGTAATACAAGATTTGCTAATCAATAAGTCCCTTTCTCACATGTGTATGACCACTCTTTGCCCCACACTTGGCTGGCCACTAGTGACATAGAAGGGGAGTGACACACACATGTCTCCTACTAGTTTATCCTCAGTCACTAGAGCCCTTGCTCGTGGCTCTGCTTGACTGTGCTTCTAACCTACTTGCAAGCTTGGCTGCCGATGGGTTCCCCCCCTTTTTCTATCTTTTTATTTTATTTTTCTTCATTTATATAAAAATAGGATTATAAAAGTTATATAAATTTGCATAAAATCACATAATTAATTGAAAATTCACATTAATCAACTAAAAACCACTTTTCACAATTCAACACAAATATAAATCTATTTATCATGAGTTAAGGCTAAAAATAAAATATTAATTAATTATTAAGTCATGATAATGAAAACTTATTAGATGATTTTCTCTTTCCTTATTATCGTCTACTTTCTCCTTTTTTCCTGCCTCTTTCTACCTAAAATTCATCTAAAATCCCTTCTAAATCTCATTTGTATTTCCAAAAAGTTCATCCAAAAGTTCCTTTGAAATCTCATATCTATCTCCAAAAATTTTTTCTCTAATTCCTTTTAAATCCCATGTCTTTCTCCCTCTTCTTTTTATTATTTATTAAAAAGTTCAAAAAATATTTATTATTATTATTGAAATTATTGAAATTCTAAAAAATACTTAAAAATAAAATAAAAATTAATATTCATGAGAGATTATTCATACTCCCTATTTTTTACCTAAGACTCGTTAATTTACTAATTATTCTTTAATTTTAATTATAAATATTATTAGATTATGACTATTTGAATCCAATAACAAATACCCATCAATATGCCCTGCCAAAGCTGAAATGCCTTGGTCACGTGGTGCATTTTTTGCCATCAAATCAGTCATTTATGCTAGGGATATGTAGCACTCTATATGTTGTTTGGATCGTAGCATTATAAGCCATCAAATCTAGTTTAATGCACAAGGGGTATGTGGCACTTCCAAAAAATCTAAGATAATTAAGTGTCTGTTCTAGGTCTCAAATGGCTATCGATTTGCCACTCAAAAGAAGATGATGTGACATGTTTTGGACCATTAGATTAGACTAACTCATTGATCCTACGGTTTAGATCATCATTGAAAACAAGAAATAGAAAGTTAGTTCCACATCTAATGTTTTGGTGAGATTTTCATGAAAATAAGTAGGAAACTCTTGGAAAAATCAGATATTCATTCCTTAATGGGTTATTGGATTTCATCACTAGTACTCAAGGGGTTTGACCTATATTGAGTTCCAAGTGGCCCAATGGGTCTTGGGTCTTGGAACATCTTACCTCTTGGCCTAAAAATAACTTGTCTTCTAATTACCCTAGACTTGATGGATCTTGATCCACGCTGTTGTGGGCCTACAATGCCCTTGGAGTGAGGCCTGTGGACCACATTGGGGCCACTAAGCACGATCTGCCCTTAAAATATTTTATATATTTTAAATTATTTATTTATTTTATAAAATAATAATAAATGTATTTTAATCTGAAATAAATCATAAAAATCAACTAAAATTTAGAAAATGGATGAAAAACATAAAATCCACACGCTCTTTGGGTTCATTTAGTAAATTTATTCCAAATTTTTACAATATGTGCTATATATATGTCAGGACTCTAGAATAACCTTCAAGCTTACAATCTAGATGATATTTGCTTACTAGGATGGCAGTGGAATTCTATTAATATTAGATTGATGGCCTAGTGAGAGAACATAGTGCATTATGAGCACCTGAACATTGTCTATTGTAGGACCAAAGAAGTGGGTTCCCATCTATATTGTATGCATGTTGCCTAGAGCTGTTGAGGACTTATCTTTTACTAAAGAGTTTCATTTACCCAGTAATCAAGATGTTTCTCAAAACCTCTCCCAACTGAAGGATGACAAAGGAAAAGAATCGTTACAATGAAAGTCCACAATGAAAGTCATTGGGATGTTGGTGCCCTTGATTTTAATACGAAAAATGCAAAAATTGATGTATGTATATTTATCGAGTATTCATTAAATTTTACAACTGAACAATAATTATTTATAAATGTGAATAACCTTAATAGTAATTGATTAATTTTATGAGATTCATCAATATAAATGACACCAGTCCTTAGGAATGATTGCCAAATTATAACATCAAATTTTTATTTTAACAAGTTATTAAATTTAGAAGAGTAAAAGAGAGTGTATGCGTTAATGGTGTAAGCAAAATTAAAATAAAAACATAGACATTTAATTTAGCTATGTTAACTGTGTCACACACTTTTTGTAGAAAAACTCAAAGATGAATGGAAAAATAAATTGAAAGCTAGAAGATGATGGAAGGATCATTCTTTGCTAATCCCTATTTGACTTAGATATTATCAGATTAAGGAGTATTGTAGGAATTAATAAATTAAAAAAATTCAGAAATTCTTCTTCATATGCTTGTCACTTGAAATGGAGAAAAGATCAATGAAATAAAGTGATAAAGATAATTTTAAATAGATTAAATCAAGTCCCTTATTAATCCCCATGTCACCTAGAGGTTTAAGAAGGAAGAACGGATGTGTAGTTAAATTACAAAAAATAATAAGAGTTCTTGCATAGATAATATTCATTACATCTTGCAAGTGCTGTGAATAATGGTGAGGCATAAAAGAATCATGATTGTGATAATTTTATCTTTGCATATGTAAGTTCTATGAACAAAATAAAAGGGTTAGATTGAGGGGATGTATCCTGGTTTTTCCTCCAAACACTATTTAATTCACACCAAATTGATTATTCCTATAATTTGAGTTATAATTCTAATTTGAAGATACATTTGATCTGTCGTTGCCAACTATTGACTGAGACATGTTGATCTGGTTTGAATTGACTATTGACTCCCATGACTTGGTCATATTTAGGGCAGTGAACCTCTATATATTCATAGCTTGAGCATAGTGCGCAAGCTAACATATCTTGATCTTGTTTGGGTTGATAGTCAAATTCCCCTATAGTGGATTTACTCATCAGCACTTGGACACATTCTATCAACTTATCACCTTTTTCTATAAACATTCCCATCTGTATCTTTTTTATATCATAGATTCCCCCCTTTCTCTTTCCCATAAGTCTACCATTTTGATTTAATGCATAGTGATGCGCACAAGTTTCAGTCAATGTTTCAATGAAATTAATAGCCTCATCTTCATATTTTTCTCAGTAAAAGTCCCACCAGAGGCAACAACGATTATGTGCCTATCTCTTTCATTCAAACTTTCATAAAAAATTTGAACTAATTGTCAATTTAGAATCTCATGATGAGGGCACCGCTAGGTGTAGTCTTTAACTCTCTCATGCCTCATAGAAAGCTTCTTGAGGTCTTAGACAAAATCCCTAATTGTCTTTCTAATAGAATTTTTATTTCCTATTGAATAAATTTTTTTGAGAATGTTGCCTCCATACAACTAGAAGAATTCAGTTCTTGAGATAGAGCTTGAAGCCAATCCTTAGCTTTATCCTTGAGTGTGAAGGGGAATAACCTCGTCCTCACAATTTCACTGAAAATATTAGGGTGGTGGAAAATTTCACAAATTTCTGAAAAATATTTCAAATACTTATATGATTCTTCATGAGCCATACAATGGAAATGTGGCAGCATTTGTACGAGGTGATGATCTACTTTAAAGTTGGCATTATCCTAGCTCTTGTTCTAGTGGAATAGCTATGCTCTTTAGAGATCTACGTCCTTGCATTAACCTCTATTAGAATTGGTATTGACTAAGAAATTTAAACTGAAAATAACAAATCATCATGCTATTTTTATGTAAATTGATCATTCATGAAAATGGCTATTATGTGATTGCAATTTTTGTCTTTTATTTCGAGATGTCCCCTTTGAGCCTTTTGAAAATTTTTGAAATATAATATATTTCTTTATACAGATAACCAATGAAAAGATCTAAGCCACCAGAATCAATATTCAAATTTTCAGCCAATATTGCATGGATAAGAGTAATAAGGATTGACTGAAGTTAAGATAAAATCACTAGAAACAGAAAAACAGGTAAAAATGTAGAGCAAGGTATTGAGATCTCCACCTATTCTGAAACTAATTTTCCTGCTAAATATTTTTCCCTTGTCTTATCTAACTACACCAGAAAATTAATATTATTATTATAGGAATGCACAACAGAAAACAGACGTTAAACAATTAATTTTGAAACTATTCATATATTGGTTCCTCAATCAGTCCATTAATTTAACCCACTAATAGTTGTAAACCCGGAGTTTTAACTATTTTGAGAAATTTACCTTTCGTCAAGATAATAGACACAATTGAACTATCAAGAGTATATTCAATTCAATGAACTAAAAACAAAATTATTATCTGAGGTTAATTTTTCTGAAATAATCATGTCACGCTCAATAAGGAAAGTCAAAGTCAGATGATTTAATACACAATGCTCAAGTCAATCTCTCTGATGTTTGTTTAAAATTTTTTTTGTACTCTTCCAGAAAAATTCTTCTAAGTATATATACCTTGATCTTTGAAATCTCCTAATTTACTTGAATTATATCCACCTCAACCTGTCTTCTACATATAAAACTCATATTGAGAAAGAGATCCAAACATATAGATTTTCTTTGCAAAGCCACCATGTATTCAGTAGGATCCTCAATGATGATAAGCCTATAAAATGCAACATTAAAGTTTTGGCTTCTCTCTCGACCAGAAAACTAGCTAGAACACCATGTGTGCCACACAGTTGTTGAACTTGGTGTAGATTCTACGGAGCCTTAGCCTCTTTACCCTCAATGATAAACCACACACACCAGTCCCTCTAGTTATGACACTAGAGGATATTGTGGATGTTGTGCATGGCTTTTACCTTAAAACAGAGAACTTTATACACAAAAGTAAGTTACTGTGACAAGGGTTGACATCACAAAGTTGTACGGTAAGACATGCAAAACTAGCTTACTATGTATGTAGAAATATAATGATTATTATATATGGAAACCCAAAGAATAGTAAGTCATCTTTAGTTGGTCAATAATTTATGGCATTATGAAGGCCTGAGGGATATGATATTACGTTGAAAATACTATTTCCTGACTATGCATTAAGTTTTATCGTTTACCATGTGACTTTCCTCACAATCATCATCATTTCGTTTGTAACTTCTAAGAATGTAAATTGAGTTGAGAGCAGTAATGAAAGTCAAAGGAAGAGATGTGAAGTAGAAGGACAAGACATTAGTGGCGCTGCATTATTGATACCATGGAATAGAACAATTGAGATCAAGGCAGGATTTTCTTAATCAATCATTGTAATTTGAATATAAGATTCGAAGGTTGAAATGACTTGTTTAGTTTGGAAACAAGAGAAAAAGTCAACTTGTGATAGACAGTTAAGTGTTTCTTCATTCCATGTCAATGGGGACAATGGGTGAGAAACCATCAATTGAAAGAATGGGAAGTTTAAATGTCACCTGTTGAAGAGGTTTACTTGGTTTACTTGGGAGTTATGGTAGTTAAAATGTCTATTTTGGGTAATCTATTTATTGCACTCTAACCAGGAGTATGATGTAATCATTTATCTTACATGCAAAATGTATTGAGAGGAGGTAGTGAGGGGAAATCTTGCCAATTTTCTTTCAGATTATGTCATATTATGTCATATGCACAAACATTAATAGCAATATCACATGTGCTCCTATAGTTTTCCATGTCAATCTATTGGATAATATAAAACCTATTCATTTGCATTCTAAATTTATCTATGTGCATGTTTTATATGAATCATAAAAATATTGACTTTATTCAATAAGAAAGTTGACTACAAGTTTCTATTTTGTCATTAAATGTTGACTATTTTAATTTAATGTCTTCATGTGACATGTACCATCAACAGAACAATAAAACCATTATATAAACATGAAAACATCTCTAAACCTAACATGCAACTTTCTAATGCCATGCTAAAGTAAGTGGCTTAGATACAATGAAAATATAGCCAAGATATCAATCAAACATCCATAACAAGATCAAATCTAATATACATTAACCACCAATTCTCATCCATTAATCTCCAATTCTCATCATAGCTAGGCTGGTCACATAATGGGATACTAACCCACAATTTCAAGAAAATTTTATTGACTATAAAAGAAAATTCAAACATTACTTAAGATAGCAGCCCAATCAATGACAATGGCTAAAAGCTCAGGGTTTTAATGATGGAACTAGTCTGTGTTGGAAATGGATAGATAGTCTCAAACAAATGATAACAAAGATGATAATTATAAACTAGTAGTTGCATCTATGCATTAATATCTTATATATAGATGCTCATTAGTGGATAGTGAATGTAATTATACATGTATTACTGACTCATTATGACATTCATAATATTTTCTCATTTAAGTCATAATGCATATTATTTTACTTATTTTATTGTTATTATAATACTAACCTCACTTGACTTTCATGAAGTCAACTGGTGATTCTCTCACATTCTCTTAATAATTATTTGATTACAAGGACTTAGTGAGCTTTTATTATGAGTTGAAAGTAATAGAGAAAGCCCAAGTTCTCAACCTAAAGAAAAGCTCAAGTCTTATAGAGAGGGCTGGCCTAATATGTTTATGGGCCTAAGAGAGGGCATCACCTTGGTTAGGCCCATTTGGACTTAAGTGACATAAGACTTTAGCCCAGCCCATTTGGACTTAAAAGGGGTATCAAGAGATGAGATCTATGCTGTCCATCTTATGGTGCCTTGAGATGAGATTAAAAAGAAGATTAGAACACTGCCCTCATGAAGAATTTGGGTTGTCCACCAAGAGAGACAGTTATTCATCATAACCATCTATTAGGGGGGCCTAATTCTTTAGGGGATTAAGACATCTTGCCCCCCTGTTTGAGGGTACTTTTTGGCTCTCTCTCTAGCAGTAGCTAGTCAAAGGAAAAAGGAGGGAAATCAAGGCCCCCTAAATAGCATTCTCGTGCTCAAAATTATCATGGAAAAGAGATTACCTAGAGTGCACCAAGATCATCATAGATCTAGCATCACTCGGCCTAGGACTAGTGTGCAATGAGATTTGTGCAAGATCTGAATTTGTAGTGTCCTTATAATCCTCTCTATGGATAGATTAATATTTAGTTTGAACTAGTTTGATCATTTATTCTATCATTCTATCGTGTTCTATCCATCCCTTCATCACAGTCTTCTTCTAATCTTTTATCTCTTTCATTATCATATTTAATTTCACTCTTCACCATCCCTATTATATATGTATGTTTAAAACATAAAAGGGAATCAAATCCGTACTCTCATTACCCATACTCCTTGAGGATCAACCCTTACTCATCCTAATTCAAAGAGTGAGGTTTTATAAATATTATTTGCATGAACTTGGTAGCATCATCATGAGATATTTAGCTTCCTAAATCGAGTTCATCAAAAGACCCAAATTAAGGGGAGTTGATTGACTGCGTAATGGGTAGACTGATCATTGTCTTTATGAGAGCCCTAGAAATACCAACATCATGGCTACCTTTGACCAGGTCCCATCTATCAAACTTTCATGGAAATCCTGAAGAAAGGTCATGAATACCAATCGGCAACTTGTGCTCAATGCCAACTAAGCCTAGTAAGTTCATGAGATGGCTGATAAGAACTTGTAAATCTTCTTTGAGCCTAATGAGTTTGAAGGCCTCCTGAATGTCCAACCTCCCATGGAAAATCCCAAGGGGGATGACCAGAGATTGTGCAGCAGCCACCAGAGCATCAATGGCTGCTAGCTTGCAGTCTGTAATAGTCTTGAGTATGTTTCCAACTAAGAAGACCATATGCCTGCTTTCCACCAAAGAAACTAGAATGCACCATCGGCTTGAAGTCAAACTCTCTGATATAGGATGAATAAGACTGACACTAATGAAATGTGTTGGGAATATTATGGATAAATAACAAGCCACAAAATTCACACACAATTTGATTCGAGATGATGTGAGAAGACCATTTCATTCCTCGATCGAGGGTAGGAGGACTATCTCAAGTCATCATGATAAAACAAAGCTTCACATTTTAAAATATTAGTCGGCCTCCAAATAAGGAAATCACAGCCCACTTGGCTGGTCACGAGCCCACACGGCTAAGTTTGATGGTAGTGGAAACACGTACAAGGAAAGACAAGATGAAATCAAAACACATGATCACTAGAGAGCTTTGAAAGGGGACCTTCGGCTTTTGTATGCCGTGATGTTGACATCAAGGCTGATCAGAGGAGGATGTCGAGGGCTGAAAGTTGGCATGCAAGGTGGGGTGCTGTTGCACATCTGATATGTGTGTGGGAAGCTTTGGTTCATGGCGAGAGGGGACAAGGCATATGGATGTTCGCTGAAGATATGTATATAGTGTGCTACCAGTGATCCGACACACAACTAGAAGGATGTCATCAGGCACATGAAGGTTGGCTGAAGGAATGTCCAACTACCAACGAGAGATAGGTAGGGTTGACCACAAGGTAGGGTGAGACCTGTGCAATAGTGGCGACTATAGGCGATGGTGGTTACACAGATCCCCTGGGGCATGATCTTTGGGTTGATATATTTTTTAACAAAAGATTAGCCAACCTTCATGTTCATAGAAATCTTTGGTCAATTTATAGGCCTCAAGAAGAGAGAGAGGATTACAATGAAATGTAAATAAATAAAGAGAAATAAAGTGATGCCGTACCAAGGTTGATTCACCATACGATGAATAGGGGTAGTGCATCACTATGGGGTGAGCATCCTATACGTGACTAGGACTGACTTGACTAGGTGCAAGCAAGTGCTGACAAGAGGCAATGCCAGTAGACACTCATTAGGGTGTTGCCAAGGGCACGGGTGTAGGGAGACCTTCCCCATCCATGTCCAGTGGAGGAAGCCCAGTGCTGTCAATGTGGCTTGATATGAATTAATCATTGTATAATAAATCACACAAATTTAAAATTTATAAAATTATAAAAGACCAATTCTTGGAATTTTAAATGTTTATTAGAGTAAATAAATTAATTATAAATCGATAAAAGATTCTAAAAATAGTGGAAAATTTCCAAGTCAATCATAGGGATATAATATAATATCGGGTAATATTTTAAAATTTTCCTCAAAGAATATGATTTTTTATGATTTTTTAATTGAATGATAAATATAGTATATTTAATAAATGTGAAAAGGAAATAAGGTTATGATGTTAGGTGATGTCAGCACTTCAAGAACATGAATCGAGCAGAAATAGAGTTCCAACCTACGATTCTTTTGTAAATGATTACCGTCAAATTAATTGGTCAAATTAAGTTCTGTAAAAGCCCGAAGAATCGTAACTCAAGGACAAAAGATATTGAAGGTTAAAATTGTGCCAAAGATCACTAATTTAAATGAAAATAAAGTTTAAAATAGGAAAAATAGAATTCCGACTTCACGGCGGCGATCGCCGAAATTCTATGTTCGGAAAGAAAATCATGCAATGTCCATGGCCTCGAAGGCTCTCCTTGGACAAAGACGATGTGGGTGATCTCTAGATCTTCTTTCAAAGCCCAAAAATTAGTGGAATAGGTCGCCAAATCATTTCCGGTGGTTGTCACCCGGTGGAATGGAAAAATGGTGACTTACAGCCCTCTAGTGACTATCACTTGACAGAGGTATGCTAGATGGAGGTGGGGTGCATCTTAGGGGCTTCATCCTCAAGTCAGTGTAGTAAGAGGAGGCCTTTTATTGCATCTGGTATGCTCTCAAGAGATGGTGACTTGTCTCTTAGAGGATCATCCTCTTCCTAGTGATGGCTTTTTTGTCAATCAAGCGGAGATTATTTTTTCATTGAGTTCATGATATTTTGTCCAGAATCCTACACCAATTTCAGCCACGATGCTTCGTGAATCACGTTGACTAAGTTTTTGCTGAATTTTTGGCAATTTTGCAGCTTAATCACTTGCCGGAAATCGCGATTTCTTTGCCAGTTGTTTGCGGGGCATTGAGGGGCATTGTTGGCATTTACAAAATCTGCAGGAAAAAGTTAAAGCACCGAGTTTAGTCCCACATTGGTTTTTTGAGTGATTTTCACGTGAATATAAGATGGTCGCTTTATTAGCCATCAATAGGTACAAATCACCCGCGTGTGTACTGCCACTCATTACCCCATACTCGGTTGGCCACTAGTGACATGGAAGGGGAGTGACGCACATGTCAGCCGCTTGAGCGCCTAGCTCATGGTTCGCGTCACCAGCCGCTTGAGCCTCGAGCTCGTGGTCTGGTCCTTAACTACTCGAGCCTTGGGCTCGTGGTCTTTAGCCGCTCAGTGGCCTCCCCGACTGGGCCTCTGACCCACTAGTGAGCTCGGTTGGCCGATAGTTTTTTTACTTTTTCCTTAAATCTTTTTTTTTCACTTCTCTCAATAACATAAGATTATAAAATCATGTAATTAAGCAAAAATTCATATTAACCAACTAGAAAACACTTTTCACGATTTAGCACAAAAATAAGTCTATTTATCATGAGTTAAGGCTAAAAACATCATCTCACTAAATTATTAATTCATGATAATGATGACTTATCATGGCTCTACTGCCTGAGCTCAACAACTAAAATGGCAAGTTCTGCACACACACGTCAAGATTCGCACCACGATAAGGCTTGACCTGTCCCACTTAGCTAGGCCCAACGGCAGTGGAGTAGGAGTGGGGTGACACTGTGCAGAGTAAGGACTGAATTGAGATGGGGAATGAGGGCTAATCTAGGGGCCAAGGCCCGGTTGGTTGTGGTGGAGTGGGAGGAACCTCGTACAGTCGTAGGGTCGACAACGACAAGATTGGTGTGAGCGTCGACGGTGGTGGTGAGCATCACTACAATGAGGTAGGTGGCTTCTTGCTGCTCATGGTGTCGTCAGTAGACACACAAACCAGCATGCCACAGGGATACGGGCTTGCAATCTGATGGCTGTCCCATGTGAGGCTTTCAGCACATGTTCGGGCACGCAGGTGGGTGTTCGGGGAGGGAGAGGGGTGCGACAGCAGCACCTGACGAACTCCAGATGGGACTGGGGGTGGGGATATGGCCGGATGATCCGAAGTGCATTGGCAAGGTTCTTAGTTGGAATCTGCGGTTGGCTTCACGGGCTAATGTGACGACATGGAAGCAAGCTCAGGGGGCTCACGAGCATGACAACCGCTGCCTGTCGGGCCGTGGAGTGTAGTGTCGGATGCGAGTGAGCACGTGGCAGGAGCACATCGTGGGTGGTCGCATAGGACCAACATGCAGGCGGTGGCGCAGTGAGTAGTCAACAACCTGATGGCAGTGTCGATGGTCGGACGGTGCCCTCCACCCCTCAGGCTCCCCCCTCTCCCTTTCTCCTTAAGTGAGACTCAACAAATACACCTTTCTACTAAAAAATGGCTCCCTTTAAGTGGTGGCTCTCCACCCCTTTATATAGGGGCCCACATGGGCCAAGGGTGGAGAACCATGTGAGAGGCCCAAAATGTCAAAACCCTTGCCCAGGTAATACACTTAGAGTCCTAGGTGGCCCTCCTCTCTATTGGGCCCGAACAAGGGTGGCCCAAAAGAGAAGGGGTGAGGGAAAGGACACTGCTCCTCCAATTGGGCCCACACATGGCCCAAAAAGAGGAGGGAATAGGACGAACGAAGGCAACAAGAAGTGGGCCGTCCCATCCCACCATGGACCCGACATGGGCCCTAAGGGTGGGAAGCCCTTCATGCAGTATAGTGAGACCCGGGGTTCTTTGTCCTCACTCGGGCTTCACAGTCCGGCTGTAGTGTGGGGTCGAGGTCTCCTCCGTTGCCTTAAGCTCGTGCTATGGTGGCAAGGCGTCCTATCTGCCACCATAAAGCCTAATAAAAATAGAAATTCAGATCCTTCAGTTGGATCTAGCAGCAAGGACATGGGGTGGCTTTGATAGTTGGCATAGTCACTAGATGAGGTGATGTGGCATCCACCAATGTCATGGTCTTCAATGGCGGGGCTTGAGTACAAGCTCCACCACTCTAATTCTAGAAGCAGGTCGAGGTTCTTAATCTGCTTTTTGCACACAGTTAAAGGTAACAAGGAGAGGGGGATGACTTATTTATTCAATCAAATCCTAAGGATATTGCACAAACTCCCACTCAGATGGGAAAATATTCAATCCTGCATCTCCATGTAGGATTCTCACAAAACCCTCTCCTTTGGGCTTCAATAGAGTAACATGAATCCTCAAACTTTGACGAAGAGGTTTGGTTCCAAGTACTTTTCTTCATTGAGTTGCCAATCACTGATCATCCTTTATGTGTATTCTTGAATCGGATCTACATATATATATATATGCCTCTCCTTCACTTCCATTTTTGAGCTGCCACTTTAGAAAAATGGAGTGCTAAGTGTCCAACATAGCACAAATCTCTATCATGCACACGTGCTAGAGAGAGGGGGGAGAGGGTCAAGCGAAGAATCATGTGGATATAGAGCTCCCAAGTCAAACCATAGAATTTTAGAGTAGCCCGAAATATGGGATGATGGGGACACAATGAGGATCTCTAATGAGACAATGTCAATAGGCATCAACTTCCCAATAAGCTTGTGATTCTGAAAAGGAAGAGCTAACCCATTTGAGTTTCTCAATTGATTGACAGCTTGTTTGGTGTCTGACTATTTTCTATCGTTGCAAAGAAAATTCAGCAAATTTAAAATTTATAAATTCTGGAAAATAAGGCAATTCTTAATAAATAAATATTTTTAATGGATTTTCCAGGTCGATCACAGGGAAGATGAAGTACTATTAATTATTTATGATTTTTACTTGATACATTATATTTTTTAAATTATTTTCTGGCCAAATTATAATGAAATAACCTAAAATTGCGAATTTGGGGGTTATTGACGTCAACTGACGTCAGCCTGCGAAGAACAGCCCCAAATTCACGGTCGACGGAAATACGTTGACACGTAAATAGATCAAACCAAAGCCACAATGATGGAAATAAGAGATTAATAGAAAAGGGCTTTTGTTCGAAACATGATGAAGGATCGATAGATGTATTATTGGAATCTAAAAATAGTAAAAATGAATAGAAATTAAAGTTTACGGAAGAACTAGGCGGCGTAGTCGTCGATTGGATTTCTGCCCAAATACGATCGATTTGTGTAGGCTCGGTGCACCAACTGGTTTCTTGCACCTTCTCCAATCGATGGTTGACAATCCTAGCAACTGTCACTTGCTGAAATCGAGTAGCGAAGGTGATTCGACTCCAAGCGTGCCGCGGCATCCGGAGAAGGATCCTTGGAAGAAATTCTTCACCGTTTGTATTGGGCGAAGAATGGGGAAGATTTCTAGAAGAAATTCAGCCTCTGTAGCAGCTGAATGAGGGGGAAATTTGGACGAAATCCATCGTTTGTATCGGATGGACGGATTGGGCAAAATCCAGCGTCTGTAGCGGCCAGACGAGAGGGGTTTTGATTTGAGAGGGGGATAGGATAATTGAGGATGCCTTCTTCCTCTCCGGAAACACCTTTCCAATCTTCTTTTGCACATATTTCACCGATTTGTTACAAATAATTGTCACATTTGTTGCCGCAATTTGTTAACACAAAAACCGTAAAAAGATTTGATTTTTCATTACTTTTAAAAGATTATAAACTATCAAAATGACATGAATTGAATTATAACATAATTTCCAATTGATTTTTGTCAATTTACTTTGTGAATTTCTCTCTGGAGAATCAATTGATCATCTGGCATGACTTTTGTCGATTTTTCAGGATTTTCACTGATTTTCTGAATTTAATGATTTTTCTCAAATTTCCATAATATGTCTATAAAATCAGAATAATCTTAGAAATATTCTCAAAAATAATATAAAACATAAAAACATGATGAGAAATATTTTCATCATATTACATGGCTGATTTCTTCATGTAATTCTTAGAAATTAACATTAAAATCATATAAATCATTTCAAATCCAACTTTTTCAATTAAAGTATTCTGCAAAAAAATTAATTAAAATTAAAGCATAAATCACAGAAAGACTAAGGAGATTATCATGTAAATATTGAGAGTTATCATTTGGCCTTCTTCATTATCATAATTTTTGTTCAGAATTTATGACAGAAAGTTCATGAGTTTTGCCCTTGACAAGCACACTTCATTTGACTTTCTCTATTACCTTGTTCTACCTTCTTCATCCGGATGAAATTCTAGATTGGCCTAAAACGGTCATGTTTAAACACATGTAACATCATTGTAAAAGAGCAGATAAAGAAATGGAAAAAAGAACTTCAAGTTACTTATTTTCAAATACTTGTCAAATCTAAAGAGAGCTTGAGCTTGAGGCACATCCCCATTTTCCCCTTCTCCCCTGTTAAATGCATCCCCAATCCTGCACCCACCAACATTCCAGCCTGCTCTGCCAATGTATTCATCCTTTTTTGTATATTGCATAATCTATATGGCACCAGGGCAGAGTCTAATGTGGTTTGAATATATATGTTAATATATATTTATTGTACTCTCCTTAATGGGCAACAATATCCCTTTGGCGATTCTCCTCTCTCCTCAACCAAAAACATCCTATCGCATCCCAATTCAGTGGTATCTTCTAAGCCATCACAGCTTATTTTGTTTAATCGTGGTTAAGCTTGTGTGCAATTTTTTTAATGTCTATTGTGACGTATTTAGTGATTTCATAGATGACTCATAAACAGCTATAGTTATATTTCTTTTATTGGGCTGATATGATCAATGGAGTTTCATCTTGCATATTCAGAACTAGGCCAAACCGATTGGAACCCCCGTTAATAACACAAAATGGTGCATATTTTAAATGCTTGATAAAAAGATTCCAAGACAGAAAATGCTTCTTATTGGGCAATTATGAAACAATCACTTACTAAGGAAATAGATCACAACGTGTGATTGAGGCTCCTCAAATTCAATCTTGTCCTTGATAAGTATACTACACTGGTCCTAGTCTACTTTCCTTTTTGGGTTTCGTCTTGAACTCTGCATAGGTAACATTGAAAATGATGCTATTAGAGGACCAACATACTTGGCTCATTGAAGCTCTTATTGACAAATTTCCAGTTCACTGAATAAAACACTTTGGATTTTGAGCAATTTAATTGGCCCCACTTGAGTCCATTGCTTGTTGGGCCAATATACATTGACATTGAGCAAATAATCTTCAAATGTTAAAAAAATTAATACTGTGTAATCTTGTAGCTTCAGATTGATCCTAGTTATTGGTTAATGTTCATACTATGTCACAATATGCTTCATAGGATTCAGGCCATTCCTCACCTTCTAGGCTCTTACCTTACCCTAGATGGGTGTAAAAGATATTGACTAAGATTAAAACAAATGTTTATCTAAAGCACAAATCTTAATTAGGCCAAGTCTAGCCTAGAGGCCTATTTCAAGATCACGAAGGATCACACATGAATTGGGAAAATAAGCTAACAGCCTACTGAAGCCTATACCAAGCCCATTCTCAATCTCACTTGTATTGCCTTTTTGGCCAAAATAATCTATGTTACTCTTTCTAGTTAAGAAAAAGAAAGAACCATTTTATTAAATTCAATTAATTACATTTTAATAAAAAATTTGATTTAGTAGAGTTACTATGTTTTTCTAATTGGAGCTCATGCAATATATCCTATCAACAACTCTATTTTTTATAGTAACTCAAATGTGACTATTCAGCAATCAATGTCACATGTGATGTGACATTTTATTTATCTTGAAAGCATAGAAGTGGATGAAGGGCAGAAGGAGCCATCTAGTTAAAGTGCAGTAATTCTGACCATAATATTCTATCTTATCTATTTTCTGTAGAAAGGATCCTAGACATCACTCAACGTCTAACTCCACATTTGAACATGAGATGATGCCAATCATGCTGCGAGCAGATCTGCACCTGAAGAATTAGAATAAACAATTATTTGCGGAAATGAGTTATGATGAACAATTATCTCTCCCACCGGCTTTGAGAGTGACACCCACCAAACGGATGAAACAAAGTCAAACCTTGCAATAATTGAGTCGACAGATGGGAGAGGGACGTCAGCTTTTAAGAGGCCCCATGAAAATGGGCCCCGAAGCTGGACGCTACGAAATCTAGCGGGCAGACCATTAGAGATTGGGAAGGGTGACTCTGACCTAACTCTATGATAGGCTGGCAGAGGCTGAGATCTACAGAAATTCCAAAGGCCAAAATAATATAGGTTTACCTGAACCAATATGACTTCTCTCTCTCTCTCTCTCACTCCCTCTCCCTCTCCCCCTAGGAACATTGACACAGACAGAACCCCAGCGATTACTAGTCAGCCTTCATCCGCACACCCACTTACCAAACCCAAATTTCAGGTGAGACCTTGACTCCACATGCCAGGCTGGGTGGAAGCTCCTTACACAGTGCCACCAGCCTCACCTACAAGTATTCCACTCCCATATTGCAAATCATTCCTCAAATGTATGAAAAACCTCATGCAAATAATGTTAACATTTAACAGGCTTCATAACGCTGCATCCAGTTTGACCCAAGTTTCTCGGATGCTACTGAAAGGGAAAACCTGCTCTAAAATTACACAGTGATATTGGCTAAATGAACCCTGCGAGGAGAGGACCTCTCTCTTTGTCTCTCTCTTTCTCTCTGTCTGTCTGTCTGTCTATCTATTTCTCTCTCTCTTTTTCCACACCTCTCTCTCTCTCTATCCACCTCTCTCTCTCTCTCTCTCTCTCTCTCTCTCTCTCTATCTCTCTCTCTCCACCTCTCTCTCTGCCCCTATCCCTCTCCTCTGGCAACATGGACACGAACATAACCCCAGCGATGACTAGTCAGCCTTCCACCGGCAACCCACCTACCAAACCCAAATTTCAGGTGAGACCTTGACTCCACATGACACGCTGGGTGGAAGCTCCTTACACGGCGCCACCAGCCTCACCTACAAGTATTCCACTCCCATATTGCAAAGCATTCCTCAAATGTATGAAAAACCTCATGCGAGTAATGTTAACATTTAACAGGCTTCATAACGCCACATCCAGTTTGACCCAAGTTTCTCGGATGATACTAAAAGGGAAAAACTGCTCCGAAATTACACAGTGATATCGGCTAAATGAACCCTGCGAGGAGAGGACCTCTCTCTCTGTCTCTCTCTTTCTCTCTATCTGTCTGTCTATTTGTCTATTTCTCTCTCTCTCTCTCTCTCTCTCTCTATCTATCTCTCTCTCCACCTCTCTCTCTCCCCCTATCCCTCTCCCCCTGGCAACATTGACACGGACATAACCCCAGCGACGACTAGTCAGCCTTCCACCGGCAACCCACCTACCAAACCCAAATTTCGGGTGAGACCTTGACTCCACACACCAGGCTGAATGGAAGCTCCTTACGCGGCATCACCAGCCTCACCTACAAGTATTCCACTCCCATATTGCAAAGCATTCCTCAAATGTATGACAAACCTCATGCAAATAATGTTAACATTTAACAGGCTTCATAATGCCGCATCCAGTTTGACCCAAGTTTCTCGGATGCTACTGAAAGGGAAACCTGCTCTGAAACTACACAGTGATATCGGCTAAATGAACCCCGCGAGGAGAGGACCTCTCTTTGTGTCTCTCTCTCTTTCTCTTTGTCTATCTTTCTCTCTGTCTCTATCTCTGGTGGAGCATGTACTCGAGCTCTACCAATGAAGGCAATGACATCAGAGGATGCCCCATCATCTAAAGCCATCCCACATCATTGCCGTCGGACCCAACTGAGGGATCCAAATTTCCTTTATTATTAGGTTTTATTTTCACTCATTTTGCTTGATTTTATTGTAATCCTCTTTTCCCTCCCAAGGCCTATAAATAGGCTTAAGATTTCCATGAACTGGTGGCTAATCTTGGATTAAGAAATGTGTTTTTCCTAAGATCGTGCCCTAGGGGTTATGTGCGACCACCGCCGCCGTCGCATGGGTCCCACCCTACCCCAAGGTCAACCATCCCTCTCTACCACCAGATGATTCCTTTACCAGCCCTTGCATGCTCATCGTCGTGTTGACAATCTCTCATCAGATCGTTGATCGCGCATGGCGGACTCCCTTCTGTGCACGTCTGTGCGACCTAATCTTCTCGTCGCACAACAAAACGTCCCGCTGCCGCAGACGTCCTCCGTGTCAGCATCAAGTGTCTGTCGACGTGAGACGGTTCCTACCAGATTGCCATCCGCATGTGACGAACTCCTCTCTGTATCGGGCTCACTCTTCTCCAAGTTATCTTCGTCATCTACTCCTCGGCGTTCAAGTGCCTAAGGTCCACTCTTAACCCTCTCTAGTGAATGTGTGTATTGATTTCATCCCATTTTCCTCATTTGTGTTTCCACTACCATCGGGTTTAGCCATGTGGGCCTGTGATTAGCTGTGTGGGCTCATGATTAGTCGTGTGGGCTCGTGATCAGCCATGTGGGCTCGTGATTAGCCGTGTGAGCTGTGATTTTCTAGTTGGGAGGCCGACTGAGATTTTGAAATGTAGAGCTTTGATTTATCACGATAACTTTAGAGGATCCTCCAGCCCTCATCTGAGGAATGGAACAGTCTTCTCGCAATCACGCAATCATGCAATCGACTTTAAAAGTTCGAATCTGATTGTGTGTGAATTTTGTGGCTTGCGAGTTATCCATTATATTTTCAACATATCATATTCGTGTCAATCACATTCGTCCTGCATCAGTCTCTCTCTCTCTCTCTCTCTCTTGCTCTCTATCTCTCAGCAAGCAAAGAGCAAAGAGGATGGTGTGATTGAAAAAAAATCATCTGATTAGGTTGATCCCTGGAAGGCTTTCAGTTCAGATCGTGAGCAATCTCCAGGAAGGTGCTAACCTTGTCGGGAAAAAGCACTACCTGGACATCGACGGCTCCCTTCTCCACCGAGGAGGCTAAGAAGATGACTATGCCCTCAATGGGCAGGGAGGTGACTACCTGAATGGGGGGCCCACCGCCGAAGTCCAGCTCGTGGTACTGGAAGCTCAGCCAGCTGTTAACCTCCATGTTGGGAGACAATGAGTTCCCTGCCTGTGGCGGTGCCTCTTCCTCCGCCGCCGCCAGCGCCCCGAAGTCAATGAACGACTTGAAGTAGTTGTCGTCCACGGCAGAGACTGCCATGTTGATGACGGCGGCAACCTGACCGTAGCTCCTGCCAAGGAGCTCCGCCACGATCATCCTGGGGCGGGCCCAGAGCACCAGGTTGCCGAAGTACTCCATGGGCACCTTGGGCTTCGTCTTAGCCCGGCCATTGACTGCCACATTCACCTGCGTGTACTCCTCTGCCGCCAGCCCACGTGCAGCAGTCATCTTCTTCCAGACATGCGCAAGGAGACACTGGAATGTGGTGTATCGCCGGTCAGGGTTGTCCGAGGGGAACTTGGCCTTGAGCCTGGAAAGGAAGTCCACGGAGTAGTGGACGACTACGTTCTGAGTGTCCACAGCCACCGCCGATGAAGATTCCACCGCCGATTCTCCGGGAGCATCTGCTCTGAACTCGATGGCCCGGTGGTCGAACTCGCACCTGGGAGGCTTCCTAGGGACAGAGATGGCCTCTCGGTCATGGTAGGGCAGGGGGTTGGGTTCGAGACCACGGACCAGCTGGGCCCACGCCACAAAGAAGTTGCTCATTGACTGCCCATCGGCGATCTGGTGGTGTGACGTGAGGCCCACCACCAAGCCGCCGCAGGCGAACCGGTTAAGCTGAATCTGCAGCAGCTCCTCCACCCCCTCCAATGCCGGGTGGAGCTCTCCCAGCTCGCTGGTGGGGAGGAAGGGGAGCTTCTCCTCCAACTTCCAGGGGAGCAGCGTTTCGACGACTCGCACGCCGGTGTCGTTCAAGTTAATGCTCGGGCGGCCCCCCTCGTCGCAGCTCAGCCGCCCAGTGAGGTGGGGGAAATAGAACAGAGCCTTGGTCAGGCCCTTCACCATGGTGGCATTCTCCGGCATGGGTGGGCGGTAGACGTACAGGATGGGCACATGGACGTTGACGGCTGTCCTGTCGAAGATGTTGAGGGGAACATGCTGGTTAAAGAAACGGTGGTGTGCCGGCAATGGTGGCGGAGGTGTATACGACCTCTGGATGGTGCTGCTCGTGACCTTGATGCCGCCCCCTGCCATCTTCTTCTCCAGTGAAAATGTCCTCCAATGCCACCTCCATCACTGGCCGTTTTATACTCAAGCCTAGACCATGGCAACCGATAAACTCAAATTTAGGCTTTTATAGTCATTGTTATGCTTTGAGTTTATAAAAAATATTTATAATATTTCTAAACTCTAGTTTTAGGATAAGTGATGTAGGATAACTACAGAGTGGGTTGATTAAGAATAATATAGCAGTAAATGTCTAAATTTTGTGGCGGCAAAATACAAAGATAGGCATAACTTATCGATGGGTGAATATTTTCTCTTTTGGGGATGTAAAATGCAATTGAGGTTTGGAAAATCAAGCCATAAAATCACATCATCAATTCAACCCTTTAAATCTAGAGAAATTAATAATGGTGTAGTCTCGTTCCTCAGTCGAAAGCAAAAATACTATCTTACAATCATTGTGATAAGTAAAGCTCCAAATTCAAAATCTCAGATAGTTGACCATAAGAAGGCACAAGTTTATTAAACTAAATCCGACGGTAGTGGAAAAAAACAAAAGAAAATATCAGATCAAATAATATAAATCACCAAAGAGTGAAGAGAAGACCTTCTATGTTAGTACATCGCGATGAGTAGTGTGGGGAGCCTCAAGTTACATAGGACAGTGGAGGATGGAGATTGGAAACCCTACTAATCAATCTTCAATTCTTAGATCGAGCTCTTCCAATAATCTTCAATTATTGAAAGGAATTTACTTCTATTTGCTATCACAAGATGTATACATTTATCACACAAGTAAGCAGCTTTTCACTCTTCTTTTTTTTTTATGAACTATTCTTGTCCAAATCTTGCATCTGGAAAGCCTCCACGAGACAAGTAGGGAACCCCTTTATTACTCTTTTTTTTTTCAGTGGGCCTTCACACTACTGTGTGAAAGTCCATCATCCTCAATGAATGCTAAGATAGAGCACAAGGATAATATATTGGTAGAGCAGTAGACAACTTAATGGATAACGTATGGGTGACTGAAATAAAATGTGCTTGAGAATAGAGATCGAGCAAAAACAGGTGAGATTACTCCCCCTTTGGTGGCTGAGTTTAATGTCATCAGCTAGATGTAGTTGGTATGTGAGGTCACACAAGAGGGAGAGAACTATCTACCTATCTTGGGATCTGCAATCAATATAGCTCCGTAATCACTTACATGTATGTCTTGGTAAGGGCCATCCCATCCTGATTTTGGCTTTCTTGGAAAAAGATGAATTCGTGAGTTATATAATCATACTTTTTGCTGTGAGAAAAATTACCTTCTAGGTAAGTCATAACTTGTGAAAATTACATATTAATGTGTTACTAAATCAGGGAGAATAATACATATTTGAGAATTATTTCATAAGTTATCATGTTAATTATTTTACTTGTCATTTTGATAAACCTCTTTAAATTTTGATTTAAATTGATATTTTATGAATAAAAAGAAAATTGATGAAAATTATTTCATATGCTGAAGCTTAATTCTCATTAAGTTTATTTTGAAATAAAATTCTATTGTGCTAAATTTTTATAATTAACTGAAATATATTCTCTATGATTTTTCCAAAATTTTTAGGCATTAAAATAAAAATAATAAATGAAATAATAAAAATATAAAATGGGCACACCTTAACGGGCCAGAGGCACATTGCTTAACAGGCCCAACGTGGGCTGGAGGCCACACCGTGTCTAGGAGTGGGCCTAAGTGGCACACCACATCGCGACCCATGTAAACCGGGTTGAGGATTTGAATTGTGGGTTTGGGCCCAGTAGATCACCTCCAACGCCTACTAGGAGCTGGGTCTCAATCCAGATCATCCTTGGGAGCCGGTAGTCAGGTCCGATCATCCCTTTAGGAGGTGCATGCATTGATTCGGGGACATTGATAGCTATATAGATCGCTACATCTCTCATACTTTCAATATGGGACTAAACATTGCTTCTTACCATTTTCAGATCCGACGGCAAAGCGATGGCTATGGCAAAGATCCAATGATCCTGAAGCTCCAATGTCACCACCCACAATTGCACAAAAAGTAGCGCCAGATCTAATGGCAGCCGCCATTAGATCTGACACACTAGAAGAAACCACGTCTC
The DNA here is from genome assembly GCA_024713555.1 of Spirodela polyrhiza. NCBI lineage: Eukaryota > Viridiplantae > Streptophyta > Magnoliopsida > Alismatales > Araceae > Spirodela > Spirodela polyrhiza. The sequence continues at coordinate 5,059,641 of CM046536.1, forward strand.
CATCCACCAGCACGTGGTCGGGTGCCCACACGGATCCTGATAAAGCACGCGAAAAGGCAGTGAGAGCTCAAATAGATCTGACAGCGATTGAGAGGCCATGTCATTCCCTTTCTAAGCAAAATGACGACGTGAGAATCCAATGGTTTTCATCAAGCCACGCGGCGGAAGACATGTTGACGAATATCAGTTATTGTCTGATAAAATAGACAATATCGATTATTCTCTCGCGTGACATAAGGGTATATTTGTAAATATCAATTATTGTCTACTAAAATAGATAATATCGAGTATTGCTGCGTGAGAAAGGGGGAAAATGCCAGAAAAATCAGAGAAAAATTGCAAAAATAAGACAGAAAATAGGAAGTTAAAACGGAAAATGTAATTTGCAGATCTAGGGGAACAAAAGAGGGATGAGGAGAGAGAAAGACTTCTTTTTTTTTGAGTTGTTTTGGAGTTGTTTTTGAGTTGTTCTTGAGAGAAGATAGTTTTTTTTCCTTTTTCATGCAAAAATAGAGTTCCAAGGAATATATCATTGATTTTTGATCGATCTCCTCTACCTTTCTCACCTTAAGTCCATTCCATTGAACTGGATGCAAAATTGGGAAGTGCTACCCAAAGGTTGACATCAAGCCATGCACTTCAAGGGTTGTCAGTTTGATTTTTAATAAAGTTTTCATTATTTTCTTGTTTGATCTATGAAATAAATTTATTTTCTTAGTTTTAATCATTTCTCTACCTCTTTCTTTACCATTTCCACCATTCTAAAGCATATTTCATTTTAGTAGAAGTTTTAAATTAGCATCTACATTTATTTACCATTTTATTTCCCTCATTACTTTGAATACCAAATTCATAATCCATTAAACAAGAGAATAAAAGATTTCTAAAAGCTTTCCCTGAGGAGATGACCTAACTCACTATTATATTCATTTAGTATTATTTTTGGTGAACTTAGTTTTATAAATTATTAAAATTGAATGATGATTCTAAAAATGACTTAGAGTTAGATCAATCTTTGGTGCCGTTATCGGGGAAGGCAATTTCGAAATCTTTGATTCTCTTTCGAAATCTTTGTTTTTGTATTCTTCTGTTCTTTCTTATCTTATTTTATTTTTTATATAAAAAAATAAATTTTGTTTCGTGAATTAACAGTTGCATGCTAGGAAGGAGGTCATTAAAACCCAAATTAGTAGAATTACCCATATATAGAGTTAAATCACCTCCTAATTTACTTAATTCACGAAAAATGGAGGAAAATAGAGAAAACCTTAGACCTATTAGAGATTGTTTCAGTCAACCATCTGCACTTGATTTTTCGCAGCAACCTATTTGCAAGCATGATATTAAATCAGGAATTTTTCAATTGCTGCATTTTATGGTAAAAATAATAAAGATCTTTATGATCATTTGCAAGAATTTCTTAAGGTTTGTGGTACTGTCAAAGAGGCTGATGATGAATTAAAATTAACATTGTTTCCTTTTTCTTTGAAAAGTGATTTTAGCTATTGGATTTCTACTTTAGAAAAAGAGATTAAATCATGACTTGATTTAGTGCAGGAATTTTTGAAGAAATTTTATCATAGGGGGAAAACTATGTTGATGAGAAAAAATATTATGAGTTTTACACAAAACAATAATGAACCTTTGCATGAAACATGCTATAGATTCAAAGTTATGATGAGAAGATGTCCTCATCATAGTATTCCTAAATGGCAAATAGTTCAAATTTTTTATGATGGTTCATGTTCAGCCGACAAACAAATGATTGATGCATCATGTGGTGCCACATTTATAAATAAAAATGAAGATGAGGGATATTCTCTTTTAGAAGAACTTAGTGAGAACTCTTCTAACTATGTGTCTTCATCTTCTTTTGATAGATCTAAAGGTGGAATTTATGAGATTCGAAAATCAGATGAAAAAGAATGGAAGAATGAATTTGATGAGCTGAATTCTAAGATGGAAAAAGTTCTTGTTTTTCAAGAAAAATTTAAGAGACAGACTTGCTCAATTTGTTCAAGTTTAAATCATGCTGAAAATGAATGTCCTCAAATTGTTCCGCCATCATATACATCTGAATAAGTTCAATTAGCTCAAGGTTTAAACAAGCCTAACCATGATTTTATGCAGAATTCCTATAACCCTGGATGGAGAATCATCCAAATTTTTCATGGAAAAATCAAAACATGTTAAGTGAGCAAACATCTTCTAGTTATCCTAACATGTAGGTTAGACCTCAGCAGCAAACATTTTCACCTATGCAAGGTCAGCCACATCCATCAAATTTTCAACCACGCCCACCATTAGGTCAAGGACCACAAGTCATGGGAAATAATTAAGACATAGATAATAAATTGAGTGGTTTACAACAAATCATGATTCAGCAACAACAAACCATTCAACAATTATTGTAACAACAACAGACCCAACAATAAGCCATTCATCAATTGCTGCAACAACAACAACAAAATCAATCTATGCATCAATTCACACAAAAACCACATGCAGCTCAACAAATTAGACCAAATGGAGGCCAGCTACCAAACCAACCTATAGACAATCCACAAAATTATCCTCTTGTTTTTCAGCATCAAACTAACATGGTTAATGCAGGTTTTGAAGGACCTTTTGTACCATCTCAAATGGAAGACATGAAGGCCATTTTTCAACTACGAAATGGGAAGGTTTTAAGAGATCCTTACCAACAAAAAAGGATGGTGGAAAAGACCTCTCTTCCATGGAAAAAAAATCAGAAAATCAAAAATAGAAAAATATGGAGGAAGATGATGATTTCAGTGATGATGAAGAGGTTGAAAAATCAAAGGTTCAAATAAATATTAATCTTGAAGAATATGTTCCAACTACACCTTTCCCTCATGCATTAAAACCAAAGGTTAAAAAAAGATTGATACAGAATGAAGAGCTGATGAAAATTTTTGAGCAAGTGCAGGTTAAGATTCCTCTCTTGGATGCCATCAAGCATGTACCAAGTTATGTAAAATTTTTGAAGGAGATGTGAACACCTAAAAGGGAGAAAAGAATCACTCTTTCATCACAAGTAAGTGTAATTATTCTTGATCAATTGCCCATGAAGTGCAAAGATCCAGGTGCACCTCTAATCTCTTGTGAAATTAGAGGAACTACTTTCAATAATGCATTACTTGATTTAGGTGCTAGTGTTAATCTTTTACCTACTGCTATTGCTGAAAATTTTAGGATTGGTGAGTTCAAACCAGCCTCTATTCTTCAATTTGCAAATAGATCCACTAAGAAACCTAAAGGAATATTAGAAGATGTAATTGTCAAAGTAGGTGAATGTTATTTTCCTATTAATTTTCTTGTTTTAGATATGATATTGTCACATGAATTAGAGAAAATGCCTATCATTTTAGGACGTCCATTTCTTGCTATAGAAAAAGCAAATATTAATTGTGAGACTGAAAAGCTAGATATTTTCTTTAGAGATCATAAAATGTCACTTAATGTTTTTAGAGGAGCTAATTATTCAAGGGGTGAAGAAGATTATTTCGAAATTGATAGGATTGATACTTTTCTTGATAATATATTTTTTCATGATAAACCATTTAATTTATATGCTACAACAACATGTGAAGAAGAATTTTCTCCTCCTATCCCTTCTCTAACATTAGATCTCAAGCCTTTGCCTAAAATCTTAAATATGTTTTTCTAGGTCTAGAAAATACTAACCCTGTCATTATTACATTAAACTTAACTTTTGCCCAACAATCACTTTGATTGATATTTTATCATCATATAAAAATACAATTGGGTGGAATATTTATGATCTCAAAGGTATAAATCTAGAAACTTGCATGCATAGTATTTATTTGGAGGAAGATGCAAGACTTAGGCATGAGATGCAAAGGAGATTAAATCCCAATATGAAAGATGTTGTTAAAGATGAGATAATTAAATGGTTAAATGTTGGTTTTATTTATCCTATTTCTGACAACAAATGAGTGAGTCCAATTCAAGTTGTACCAAAGAAAGGAGGACTGATAAGTCCTCATTATCATAAGTTAATAATTTAGTAAAATGATGTTTTTAGTCTTAACTCATGATAAATAGACTTATTTTTGTGTTAAATCATAAAAAGTAGTTTCTAGTTGATTAATATGAATTTTTGCTTAATTACATGATTTTATAAATTTATTTTGTTGAGAGAAATGAAAAAATATATATATTTAAGGAAAAAGCAAAAATCCGCCCGCCACTTGGGCTTGCTAGCAGGTCGGAGGCCTAGTCAGGTGGAGCTGCTGAGCGGTTGAAGACCGTGAGCTCAAGGCTCGAGCGGCTAAGGATCAGACTACAAGCTTGAGGCTCAAGTGGCTGGTGATGTGGACCACGAGCTAGGCACTTTAGTGGCTGACGTGTGCGTCACTCCCCTTCCACATCATCGGTGGCCAGTCGGGCATGGGACAAGGAGTGTTCGTACACACGTGGGTGATTTGTACTTATTGATAGGTAAAGAAGCGCCGTAATATATGCACGTGAAAATCACCTAGAAAACCGATGTGAGACTAAGTCGCACGTCTTATTTTTCCCGCATATTTTCTAAATGCCAAAAATGTCCCTCAATGACTGATATAAAATGATCCTTATGACGTCATACATTGAGGACATTTTAATACTTATCTCATCTCCCTCTTTCTCTCTCGTAGACAGACAACCGGCAAAGAAATCACGATTTCTAGAGAGCGATTAAACTGCAAAAATCACAAAAAATTCAGCAAAAACTTAGTCAACGTGATTCGCAGAGCATAGTGGCTGAAATTGGTGTAAGATTCTAGACAAAACATCACAAACTCAATGAAGAAATCATCTCCGCTTGATCGACGAACAAGCCATCACTAGGAAGAGGACAATCCACCAGGAGACAAGTCACCACCTCTTGAGAGCATACCAGATGCGATAAAGGGCCTCCTCTCGCTGTGTTGACTTGAGGACGAAGCCACTAAGACATGCCTCACCTCCATCCAGCACACCTCTGTCGAATGACAATCACCGAAGGGCCACAAGTCGCTGTTTTTCCATTCCGTCGGGTGACAACCGTTGGAAACGATTTGGCGACCCATTCCACCGATTTCTAGGCTTCAAAAGAAGTTCTATAGATTACCCACATCATCTTTGTCCAACGAGAGCCTTCGAGGCTGTGGACATTGCACGATTTCTTTTCTGAACACGCGGAATTTTGGGGATCGCAGCCGCGAAGTCGGGACTCTATTTTTCCTATTTTAAACTTTATTTTCATTTAAATTAGTAATCTTTGGCACGATTTCAACATCCAATATATTTTGTACTTGAGATACGATTCTTCAGCTTTTATATAACTAAATTTGATCAATTAATTTGACAATAATCGCTTACGAAAGAATCGAAGGTCAGAACTCTATTTCTACCTGATTTGTGTTCTTCAGGCCCTACCATCACTTGACGTCATAGCCTTATTTCCAGTTTGTATTTATTTAATATATTATATTTATCATTCTGTTAAAAAATCATAAAAAATCATATTCTTTGAGGAAAATTTTAAAATATTACATAATATTATATTACATTCTTATGATCAACCTAGAAATTTCCCACTATTTTTGGAATCTTTTATCAATTTATAATTAATTTATTCACTTTGATAAACATTTAAAATTCCAAGAATTGGTCTTTTCTAGTTTTATAAATTTTAAATTTGTATGATTTATTATACAACAATTAAGTTACGTCAAATTTTGGCACCGTTGCTGGGGATGTATTACATAATATTTGGTAATTTTTTGTTTTTCTTTTAGAATATAAAAAAAATATAACTCTTCTTTTTATTTTTGTCTTATAGAAAAAAAAAAAAGAGTAGCACAAAGAGCAGTAGAGTAAGGATAGGAGCAAACTGAAGGAGGGTAATGGTTATTAAAATTTTTGCCTCAAATTTATTTATTTTTATACATGGTAGAAGATCTTTACATCTAAGACTAGAGAATCCTCTCATTATTTTGCCTAAAACTAAAAATTCTAAAGAAAAATTAATTTCGATGAATCCTGAAGGTAGCACAGGTTAAATTAAGAATGATCCTATGGCCATAAAAAATCATTATATCCCTGATTCATTTCAAAGAGCATCTAATATTAGAGTTCCATTAGCACCCACTATTAAATTCGAAATAAATCCAAGAATTTTCCAAATACTTCCTAATTTTCATAGATTACCTTTAGAGGAGCCTCATCAGCATTTAGAAAAATTTCATATGGTATGTGATTTAGTTAATCTCCCTCAAATTACATCGTAAATTATTAAGATGAAATTATTTCCTCACACACTTAGGGACAAGGCTAGTTATTAGCTATCTACCTTAGATAGAGAATTAACTAGTTGGAAAGATATAGAACATGCTTTTCTTTGAAAATTTTATCCTTTAAGAAAAACTTAAAATATGAGAAAATATATATGGAATTTTGCTCAAAGGCTAGGAAAAACTTTGCATGAAACATGGGAAAAATTCAAAGATTTACTTAGAAAATGTTTTCATCATACTATACATAAGTGACAACTTAATAGAATTTTTTATGATAGATTATTAAAACAACATTGAAATATGGTTGATTCTATATGTGGAGGAGCATTTATGGAAAAGACCCCTAATGAGATTTACAGCCTTTATGAAAATTTAAGTGAAAATTCGAGTGATCAAGCCTCTTTTGAGTTATATGATAAGGATAAGAGGAGAGGAATGTATGAATTCCATCATCAAGATGACTCTAATCTAAGAAATGAGGTTAATCAGATTAATAAAAAGTTAGATAAGCTTGATGTATTTATTGAGAATTTTCAGAAGTTTTCTAATCCTCCATTTAGTTTAAATAATTCATATCCTATGTATGGTGAAAATGAGCATTCCGAATTTCAATGTTATAATTTAGATCAATCATTTCAGCCTATGCAAGAACAAGTACAAGTAACCCACGATTTTAATAGAAATAGGGAGCCTTTTCCTAATTCTTATAATCATAATATAAAGAATAACTTTTTCATAGAGAGACTCAAATAATATTCAAAATCTAGAAGCACTTAGACCCAATTTAAATTCTGAATTTCGTCTAAAACAAGAAAATAGATTTTAGAAAATTCAGCCCTCTCATACTCAACTTGATGCTATGGAAATGATGCAGCAAATGAGTCAAATGATGCAGCAAACTATGAATCAAATGATGTTGCAACAAAAATAAATTACAAAGGTTCTTGGGAATAGGAGAGAAGAGGGACAACTACCTAGTTAGCCCATAGAAAATCCAGGAGAATGTTCAACTGTTGGATTTCAGCAAGGAGAGTCTAGTGGCATGAACCTAGGAAAAAACCCACTAAATGATAATGTTAGGACAATAAATGTATTAAAGAGTGGGAAAATTTTACCCAATCCTTATCCCCAAACAGTAGAAGAAGAGGAAAAGGTGGATAGTCCAAAACAAAATCAAGAAGAAGAAAATGAAGAACTTTTAGATTTTACCAATGAAAATCTGAAAGAAAGAATGAAAATTCCATTTCCTAAAGCTCTAGAACTTAGACAAAGAAAGAAAAAGGAACATAATGAAGAAATAAAGAAAATTTTACAAGATGTGCAAATTAATCTTCCTTTATTTACTGCAATTAAACATATTCCTGAATATGCTAGAGTTTTAAAAGAAATGTGTACACTAAAAAGAGCACCTAGAGTAAAAAAATTATCTATGCATACTAGTGCTTTAATATTAAATCAAGTTCCATATAAATCAAAATATATTGGTGCTCCTTTAATTTTGTGTGATATTGGTGGATTTATTTTTCAGAATACATTGCTTGATACCGATGCTAGTATTAATTTATTGCCTGCAAGTATTTGTGATAAATTTAATATTTCTGATCTTAAACCATCTACTATCACATTACAATTTGCTGATAGATCAATTAAAAATCTTAAAGGTATTTTAGAAAATGTGATAGTAACAATGAAAGGATGTAAATTTCTAGCTGATTTTGTAGTGCTAGAAATAGATTTTAATGGATAGTTTTATGATACCCCAATCATCTTAGGGAGACCATTCTTGCATACAGCAAAAATGAATATTGATTTCCCCACAGATATTACAAAAATTTCATGTGGAGATCAATCAGTAGAAATTAAAATATTTGAGGTATCAAATGATCTTAAGAAATCTCAAGTGTATGATTGTCATACCATAGAATTTTTAAATGATTTTGATGGTCTAGATATTATTGATGATTGTGTGATGAAAGAATTAAAAGAAATCGAAAACATAAATATAGGGGAGAAGAAGGAAGAAGATCACATGAATTTAGAGTTAAAACCTCTTCCCTGTAATTTAAAATATATATTTTTCGAGGAAAATAACTCATTACCTGTTATTATTGTAGTTGATTTGAATAATGAGCAAGAGGAAGAATTAATAAAAGTAATTCCAAAAAAATAAGAAAGCTATTGGCTAGAAAATGGATAATTTTAGAGGCATTGATATAAATGTATGTATGCATAATATATATTTAGAGGAAGGAGCTAGACCAAGTAGAGAACCACAAAGAAGATTAAATCCTAACATGATGGAAGTGGTACAAAAGGAAATTTTAAAATAGTTGGCTACTATAATTATTTATCCTATTTCAGATAGTAAATGGGTTAGTCCTACACAAGTGGTATCAAAGAAATTAAAAATCACAGTTATAAAAAATGAAAATAGGGAGGAAATACAAACAAGATTAACCACTGGTTGGAGGGTTTGTATTGATTACAGAAAATTAAATTCAGTAACTAGAAAAGATCATTTTTCTCTACCATTTACTGATCAAATTCTTGAAAAACTAGCTAGAAAAATATTCTTTTGTTTTCTAAATGAATATTCTGGTTATAATCAAATTTATATAAATCCTTTAGATCAAGAAAAAATAACTTTTACTTGTCCATTTGGTACTTTTGTTTTTAAACTCATGCCCTTTGGATTATGTAATGCTCCAACTACATTTTAAAGATGTATGCTGTCTATTTTTTCTGATATGATTGGAAAATATATGAAAATTTTTATGGACGATTTTTCTATTTTTGGTGAATCATTTTATGAATGCTTAAATCATTTACAACATATGCTGAAGAAATGTATAGAGAAAAAGTTAGTTTTGAGTTGGGAGAAATCACATTTTATGGTTAGAGAAGGAGTTGTGTTGGGACATATTGTGAGTGAAAGAGGTTTGGAGGTAGATAAAGTGAAAATTGATATTATATCTAAAACACAACCCCCAAATTCAGTAAAATAGATCAGATCTTTTTTGGGACATGCAGATTATTATAGAAAATTTATTCAAGATTTTTCGAAAATTTCTAAACCTCTCACCATGTTATTATCTAAAGATGTGCCTTTTAATTCTGATGAGAAATGTTTTGAATCTTTTTCTAAAATAAAAAGATTACTTACTGAGGCACCTATTTTACAAGCTCCTGATTGGTCTATTCCATTTAAAATAATGTGTGATGCATCAAATTATGTAATATGATCTATTTTAGGACAAAGAAAAGAGTCAAAATTCATAATTATTTCATATGCTAGCAAAACTATTTCTGATGCTCAATTAAATTATACCAGAACTAAAAAAGAGTTGTTAGCTATAGAATTTTTATTAGAAAGATTTAGATCATATATTTTAGGAGCTAAAATCATCATTTATACTGATCATGTAACATTAAAATATTTGCTTAATAAGAAAGATACAAAACCACGTTTATTAAGATGGATATTATTGTTGCAGGAATTTGATTTGGAAATAAAAGATAAAAAAAGTTTCAAAAATGTTGTTGCTGACCATCTTTCTAGATTGAGTGATACAGGAGCAAAGGCAATACCTTTACAAGATGCATTTCCAAATAAGCAATTGGTGGGAGCTCAACATCAACCATCATCATGATATACACATATTATTAATTTTCTGGTTTCTAGAAAAATTTCAGAACAATGGGATAAGAATAGAAAAAATCATTTCTTTGCTAAGATTAGAAATTATTTTTCGCATGATCTTGATTTATATTACTTGGGTAATGATCAAATTCTTAGGAGATGTGTTCTTGAAGAAGAATATCATAGCATTATTAAAATGTGTCATTCATCTAACTGTGGAGGACATTTTTCTAGTAGAAAAATAGTTGCGAAAATTTTTCAATGTGGTTTTTATTGGCTTACAATAGTTAAAGATGCTATAGAATTCAGTAAAATATGTATATCATGCCAATCTATAGGTAACTTAAATAAAAGAAATGAAATGCCTATGAGCAATATGTTAATTATTAAAATTTTTGATGTATGGGGTATAGATTTTATGGGTCCATTCCCATCAGCTGAAAAATATGAATATATCTTGCTTGCTGTTGATTATGTCTAAATGGGTGGAAGCTATTTTTACTAGAACTAATAATCATAAAATCATGATGAAATTTATGTAGGAAAATATTTTTTCAAGATTTAGATGTCCTAGAGTGATTATTAGTGATGGAGGAACACATTTTACAAATAGACATTTTAGGAAACTATTGAAAAAAAATAGAGTACACCATAAGGTAGCCACTCTATATCATCCTCAAACAAATGGGCAAGTTGAAGTAACAAATAGAGAAATTTAGAAAATTTTGAGAAAAATAGTTAGACGAGATAGGAAAGATTGGCCCATGAAATTACAAGATGCATTATGGGCATATAGAACAGCTTATAAAAATCCCATAGGTATGTCTCCATTTCATCTCATTTTTGGGAAACTATGTCATCTTCTTGTGGAAATAGAACATAAAGCATTATGGGCTATAAAAAATTTATATATGGATAAAAAATCAGCTAGTGAACATAAAATTTTTAAGCTACATGAATTAGAGGAGTTAAGAAATGAAACTTACGAAAATCATAGAATTTATAAAGAAAAAACTAAAATCTTTTATGATAGGTACATCAGTAGAAAATTTTTTGATGTTAGACAAAAAGTATGGTTATATGATTCTAGATTGAAACTATTTCTAAGAAAATTAAAATCAAAATGGACAAGACCTTTTGTGGTGGAAGAAATATATGATCAAAGAGTTGTAATGATTAGAGACATTAAAAATGATCATAGTTTTAAGGAAAATGGACAGAGGCTTAAACCTTACATAGAATATGAATGACTTGCAGAAAAAGTGATGGAGATCAAGATTCTCCATCTCACAATTCTCCAAACTTGATGCAAGGAGTAGATCAAGAGGCAACATCAAGGCCTTCACCAAGACGCTCCCCAAGGATGAGAGTCCTCCCTCCACACCAAGTCAACATGATGATATTGAGGAAGAAAACTCAAACCTTGAAAATCATTGAGGTCAAAGATAAGGAAGGAGGCCATGAGGAGGTGGCTAAGGCACCTTAGCCTTGTCCCCACATCCACCATTGACCAAGTCAACGCCCATTAGAGGTTTAGTCAAACCCATTTACCTTCATTGAATCCTTTCAACCCCTTCTTATCAAAGCTCAGCCTTATCTTGAATCAATATTTGACCCTAAGAAGCCTCAACAGCCTTTAGTCAACCCATTTCCTTAAATATAGGAGCCTCTCATCCCATATAATGGCCATAGTCAACCCCGTTGACTTTTCTTTTAAAATTTTCTATTTTTTCCATGGACCTACCTCCTCATGGGCCTAAATGGCCTCTAGATCTCGTGGTTAAAGGCAACCTTTCAAATGAGAGAAAGTGGTTGTAATTACCCACTTTTTGTGGGTAATCTTCTCTCTCCTCCTCTCATATGAAGGGATGTGTCTCTTGAATTAAGGTGGTTACTCCACCCCATTCCCTCCTATAAATAAGGAGGCATTTTATGTAAGAGGGGAAGGATTGAATGAATGAAAATCTCGTGCTTTCTTCCCACTTGAATCCTATCTCTCTCTCGAGTCCCTTCTCTCCTCTTCCGAGCCCTTCACTCGGCTTCTCTCTTTCTCTCTTGAAGGTCTCTTCTCTCTCGAGCTTCTCTCCCTTCTCTCTTAAATTCCTCTCATTCTCCCCCTCAAGTTTCTTCCTTAAACCATCTTAATTGATCCTCACATCCTTGTGAGAGATTTGATCAACCCCATTTCCCTCATCCTCCTCCCCACCCAATGCATTCTTCCTCTCTTCTCCACTTCGAGCCACCCCATCTCTTTATCCACTAACGCTTCTTCTTCAACTTGTGGGTAATCATTTGCAAAGGAGATCAAAGCCATTCTCAAGCAGTCTAGAGGACCCTCAAGCAATCAAGAATTCTCCATAAGGTATTTGATTTTCTATTCCTCTTGAGTGCTTAATTTGATCATTACTTGAAGTCCATTGCTTTAGATTCTTGTGTGAGACCTATAGAATAGCCACCTTTACCCATTTAATGATCCAAAGCCCTTGTTCCTAAGTTTGATTTGTCCTATTAAATTAGGGTTCTCAATCAAGGCAACCATAAATCTAGATCCTATCTAAATCATATTGCGGGTTGAGTGATTTGACTATCCAAGAGAATTTATTAAAAGTCAACCTTTAATTCCTCTTCTTTAAGCCTCTTTATGGAAATCATAAATCTCTCTATCTGTCCCGCATCAAAAAGAGATTTTATTATTAAAAGAAATTTGAGAATGAAATTAATGTGTCCAGCTGGAGACATTAAACTCAACACTACATGGGAGGCAACCCATGGTTCTATTTAAATCAATACTTTACTTTTGTTGAATTTCACAACATCTATTTTTCTGTATTGTTTTCTTCTTTAAAAAAAAAGAATAAAAGTGCAGAAGGAGTGTAAGACGAAGTGGGAAATTGAAAGCGAGCTTGAGGTTATATGTTCCTGAACTTGATCCTTTATTACAGTATTTTTCGTGCTTAATTTTGCTTATATGCATACTTGACTGAAAATTATATTTTCTATAATTTGTGTCATTGAGGACAATGTCAAATTTAAGTTCGGGGGTAAGGTGATGAAGATATTATCTTAGAAATGTTGTAAATTGAACAGGAACATGTGTTGACAATTTTTCATCATCTATAAGAGCAATTTTTCGAAAAAATATAGCACTGACTTCTTAGTTCTGTTAGAAATAACAGAAAACAGTGTAGAGTGTAGACTGTCAAAAACCAGCAGAAAAAAAAAATAAAAACAATTCGAAATTTGAAATTTTAGAGACCCTTTTCTCACATTTCAAACCCCTAGGCATATATTATTGAAATTCAGAATTACTGTTATGAAAATGATAGTTTTGATTTATTATTTTTACAAATAGATTGTTGCTGAAAATAGAATTGACAGAACTAAAACAGAGGCATAATTTTCAGAACTATTTAATTTTTACATCATATTATGTGCACGGAAAAATCAAATCAATTACATTGATTGATACCAAAGGATATTATGATGATTATTATTGAGTTAAGAGAATGATTGAATAGCTTGAAATGTTAGAATACTCCTTGGATACATTATAGATAACATGGATTTGATTTTACAGATTTTTCACTTCATGATCTTGATGGATAGAATTTACTTGAGGAGAAAATTTAATTAATTATTTGAGTTTAATGGAGATTTTTACACCCTGATCTATAGGACTTGTGAGGAGAAATCACTTGTTTTGAAAAATAGAAAAACTGAGAGTGTAAAAAAAAATTTGAAAATGAGAAATACTTGCTTTAAAATAAGTGGATAATGTGAAAGCTCTGAAAATGAAGAGTACACATGGAGGGTGTGAGACATCATTCATCATTCTCATTGTCGAAATTTGTTTACAAGAAAAGCTGCTTATTTACCATGAAAAAAAGAAAAAAGAAGAAGAAGAAGAAATATAGTGCAAACTTCAAAAATCAAGCCGTAGGGAAGGAAAAGGTAGGATCAGTATTATGCTTGAATGATTTTTGATAATTGGACCATCTTGTGAATTATATCTATGAGTACAGAAGTAATAAAGATGTAGATTAAAGAAGTAAAATTTATATTGTTATTCCAAGAAGTGTTTAGACATTTAAGTGCTTGATATCTTTCTTCAATACTTGATAAAATAGTCCAAAATATTTAGAAGTTTATCATTTCTAATTATATTTTGTGCACTGAAATATGATGTTTGAAATTTCTGAATGATAATTATATTTTTAATTCCATTACTAAGGGACTAGCAATGACTTAAGTTGGGGGGTGTGATAAGTCATTATTATGATGACTTAATAATTTAGTAAGATGATGTCTTTAGTCTTAACTCATGATAAATTGACTTATTTTTGTGTTAAATTATGAAAAGTAGTTTCTAGTTGATTAATATGAATTTTTTCTTAATTACATGATTTTATAAATTTATTCTGTTGAGAGAAATGAAAAAAATATATATTTAAGAAAAAAGTAAAAATCTACTGGCCACCCAGGCCTGCTAGCGGGTCGGAGGCCAAGTCGGGCAGAGCTGCTGAGCGGCTAAGGACCACGAGCTTAAGGCTCGAGCGGCTAAGGACTGGACTGCGAGCTCGAGGCTCAAGTGGCTGGTGATGCAGACCATGAGCTAGGCGCTCTAGCGGCTGACGTGTGCATCACTCCCCTTCCATGTCACTGGTGGCCAACCGAGCATGAGGCAAGGAGTGTTCATACACACGCAGGTGATTTGTACCTATTGATGGGTAAAGAAGCACTGTAATATATGTGCGTCAAAATCGCCCAAAAAACCGATGTGGGACTAAATCGCACGCCTTATTTTTCTCTGCATATTTTCTAAATACCAAAAATGCCCTCAATGACCAATATAAAATGATCCTTATGACGTCATACATTGAGGGCATTTTAGTACTTATCTCATCTCTCCCTCTTTCTTTCTCGCAAGCAGACAATCGGAGAATAAATTGTGATTTTTGGAGAGCGATTAAACTGCAAAAATCACCAAAAATTCAGCAAAAACTTAGTCAACGTGATTTGTAAAGCATCATGGCCGAAATTGGTGTAAGATTCTAGACAAAACATTACAAACTCAACGAAGAAATCGTCTCCGCTTGATCGACGAACAAGCCATTGCCGAGAAGAGGACGATCCACTAGGAGACGAGTTGCCACCTCCTAAGAGTGTACCAGATGCAATAAAGGGCCTCCTCTCACTACGCTGACTTGAGGACGAAGCCCCTTAGATGCGCCCCACCTCCGTCAAGTGATAGTCGCCGGAGGGTCGCAAGTCGTCATTTTTTCGTTCCACAGGGTGACAACCGCCGGAAACGATTTGGCGATCCATTCCACCGATTTTTGGGCTTCAAAAGAAGTTCTAGAGATCACCCACATCATCTTTGTCTAAGGAGAGCCTTCGAGGCCATGGACATTGCACAATTTCTTTTCTAAATATGTAAAATTTCAACGACTGCCGCCGCAAAGTCGGAACTTTTTTTTTCCTATTTTAAACTTTATTTTCATTTAAATTAGTAATCTTTGACATGATTTCAACATTCAATATATTTCGTACTTGAGATATGATTCTTCGAGCTTTTACAGAAGTAAATTTGATCAATTAATTTGACGGTAATCACTTATAAAAGAATCGTAGGTCGAAACTATGTTTCTACCTGATTTGTGTTCTTCAAGCGCTGATGTCACCTGACATCATTGCCATATTTCTGATTCGTATTTATTTAATATATTATATTTATCATTGAGTTAAAAAAATATAAAAAAATCGTATTCTTTGAGGAAAATTATGAAAATATTACTTGATATTATATTACATCCCTGTGATTGACCTAGAAATTTCTCACTATTTTTAGAATCTGTTATCGATTTATAATTGATTTATTTACTCTGATAAACATTTAAAATTCCAAGAATTAGTCTTTTCTAGTTTTAGAAATTTTTAATTTGTGTGATTTATTATACAACGATTAATTCACGTTAGTAATTCACGTTGATAGAAAAGATTGGACATTGAAGCTTGATGATGCTTTATGGGCTTATAAAACAACATATAAAACTCCTATTGGTAGGTCATCATTTAGATTAGTTTTTAGAAAATCATGTCATTTACTTGTGGAATTTGAACATAAAGCATATTGGGCAATCAAACAATTAAATACTAACTTGTAAGAGGCTGGAAATCATAGATCTCTTCAATTATCTGAATTAGAAGAGCTTAGGAATGATGCTTATGAAAATTCTCGTATTTATAAATCTCATATGAAAGCTTATCATGATAGATATATTTCAAGAAAATCATTTTAGGTTGTTCAAAAGGTATGACTTTTCAATTCAAGATTATGTTTATTTCCTAGAAAATTAAAATCAAGATGAGATGGTCCTTACATTGTTGTTGATGTTGTAAATAGTAGAGCTGTAAAAATCAATGACCCTAGAGATGGACGAAGCTTGGTAGTCAATGGTCAAAGGCTCAAGCCTTACATTGAACATTATCCAACTGAGCCTATATTAGTAGTTGAATTTATAAATCCTTAAGCATCATTATGTCAGGCTGAAGACATAAAAACAAGCACTTAATTGGGAGGCAACCCAATAATTTTTATTTTTCTTATCATTTAATTTTATCTTTAGATTGATTTTTTTTAGTTCAGAAGATCATTTTATTTTTTGCAGTTTTTATCTACTTCAATAAATAAGGTATCAACTCTCCACTCTTCCATATTTCATCCATCATCCATACTTTTGTTTGAAAATTTTCATATCCTTATATTTTAGCTAATGATTCCTCTTATTAGTAAATTTAAAGGACTGTTTGGATATCAGCCACAGAAAATTGAAGGAGCTGAAGAATCATCCATGACTATTCAATAAGTTTTTCTAAACTTTCCTTCTTGATATTTCATACTTGAGATGAATGCTATGATGCTTATTTCTTTTATAATTGCAATAACATGTTTTATTGGGGACAATAAAACGATTAAGTTGGGGGGTGAGGAGGAAATTTTAAAAAACTCATAGATATAAGTTAATGCATGAAAATGAGTTTATGAAAAATTATTTACGATTTTTTTACATATTAAATGATGAAAATATTTAAATAAAGAACACATCATGGATTACATTATGGATTGATTTATAGATGAGCAAGATGAAGAATTGATTTTATGTTATAAGTTTTATGACAAGCTAAAGGTTCAAATATTTCCCTAAGGTGAGTTAAAAACATGGAAGTGAATTGAAGCACACATTTCAAACTCATAGTTATATTTATGATTTTTTTTTCTTAGACTTCTCATCTTACTCATTTACCTCTGATGAGCTAGTGTGATTAAACCTTGCATGAAATTCAATTTTTAGCATGAGATAGAATTTTTGTCAATTTCTTTGGCAACTAGTATTTATGACTGAGTAAAGCCCCCTGAATTATAGAGGGATACAAAACCTCTTCGGGGAAATAAGCTACTTGTCTAATTAGGGCAACACATGGAAAGAATATTATAATTATTTACAATAAAAATATGCTGAACTTGAAGAAAGCGTAGGGAATATGCTATGAGACATCAGGGTATCTCTCTCGTAGCAAGTATTCAAGTGAAAAGAAAGAAAAAAAAAGGTTACAAAGGGTAGAATCAAAAGGAAAGTATAGGGGGCATGCTATGAGATGCCTAGGCGTTCCTCTCGTAGCAACTATTGAGGATAAAACCCTATTAATTATTACATGACTTTTAATATTACTTTCCATGTGCCTTAGCCATTTTATATATAGCCATTTATATATAAGATTTGACATAATCTCTATCCCATGCATATCTTTTATAGTGCAAGGTATCTATCAATACTATTTCTTGATGAGGTGAATTCTTTTCTTTATTTACGTAGTAGAATTATTATTATATATAGAGTATTGAGAAGCATGCTTAAGTTCATGAAGATGTTTTGAAGTATCTACCTTGGGAAATATTTCGATACCAAAGGTTGTTTCACTACTTATGCTTGATATAGATCATATAATCATTAGAGAAGGTTACTTTATATTAGCTCTAACATATTATTAATCCATGATTAGTTGATGATGTTTCTTAAATTTTTAAACGTATTTTATTTTCATTGCTAAGGGACTAGCAATGATTCAAGTTGGGGGGTGTGATAACTTGTGAAAATTACATATTAATGTGTTACTAACTTAGGGAGAATAATGCATATTTGAGAACTATTTCACAAGTTATCATATTAATTATTTTACTTGTCATTTTGATAAATCTCCTTAAATATTGATTTAAATTGATATTTTATGAATAAAAAGAAAATTGATGAAAATTATTTCATATGCTGAAGCTTGATTCTCATTTAGTTTATTCTGAAATAAAATCCTATTGTGCTAAATTTTTATGATTAACTGAAATATATTCTCTACAATTTTTCTGAAATTTTTAGGCATTAAAATAAATATAATGAATAAACTAATAAAAAGATAAAATGGGCACACCATTAGCAGGCCAGAGGCACACTGCTTAACGGGCCCAATGTGGGCTGGAGGCCACACCGCATCTAGGAGCAGGCCTAAGGGGCACACCGCCTTACAACTCCTGTAAACCAGGTCACGGATTTGAATCATGGGTTCGGGCCCAATAGATCACCTCCAAGGCCTACTGGGAGTCGGGTCTTAATCCGGATCATCCCTAGGAGCTAGTAGTCAAGTCCGGTCATCCCTTTAGGAGGTGCATGCATTGAATTGGGGACATTGATAGATATATAAATCGTTACATTTCTCATACTTCCAATATGGGACTAAATGTTGCTTCTTACCATTTTCAGATCCGACGGCAAAGTGGTGGCTATGGCAAAGATCTGATGATCTTGAAGCTGTCACATCATCACCCACAATTGCAAAAAAAATAGTACCAGATCTAACGGCAGCCACCATCAGATCCGATGCACTAGAAGAAACCATGTCTCCATCCACCAGCACGTGGTCGGGCGCCCACATGGATCTCGATAAAGTACGTGAAAAGGTAGTGAGAGCTCAAATAGATCTGACGGCAATTGAGAGGCCATGTCATCCCTTTTCTAAGCAAAATGACCGTGCTAGAATTCAACGGTTATCATCGAGCCATGCGGCGGAAGACATGTTGATGAATATCAATTATTGTTTAGTAAAACAGACAATATCAATTATTCTCTCGCGCAACATAAGGGTATATTTGTAAATATCAATTATTGTCTAGTAAAATAGACAATATCGGGTATTGCTGTGTGAAAAAGGGAGAAAATGCCAGAAAAATCGGAGAAAATTGGAAAATATGGCAGAAAATAGGAAGTTAAAACGGACAACGTGATTTTGCAGATCTGGGGAAGAAAGAGGGAAGAGGAGAGAGAAAGACACTTTTTTTCGAGTTGTTTTGGAGTTGTTCTTGAGTTGTTCTTGAGAGAAGATAATTTTTTTTTTCTTTTTCATGTGAAAATAGAGTTCCAAGGAATACATCATTGATTTTTGATCGTTCTCCTCTACCCTTTTCACCTTAAGTCCATTCCATTGAACTAGATGCAAAATTGGGAAGTGCTACCTAGAGGTCAACATCAAGCCATGCATTTCAAGGGTTGTAAGTTTGATTTTTAATAAATTTTACATTATTTTCTTATTTGATCTGCGAAATAAATTTATTTTCTTAGTTTTAATCATTTCTCTACCTCTTTCTTTTCCATTTCCACCATTCTAAAGTATATTTCATTTTAGTAGAAGTTTTAAATTCGCATCTACATTTATTTACCTTTTCATTTCCCTCATTACTTTGAATATCAAATTCATAATCTATTAAACAAGAGAATAAAATATTTCTAAAAGCTTTCCCTGAGGAGATGACCTAACTCACCATTATATTCATTTACTATTATTTTTGGTGAACTTAGTTTTATAAATTATTAAAATTGAATGATGATTCTAAAAATGACTTAGAGTCACATCAGTAAGTTTCTATCATGAAAAGCCTTAGTTTTATCTTTATACAGTTTAGTATTTTCATATGTTTCATGAGATAATTCATTCAATTCATCCAATTATAAAAGTCTATGTTGACTAGCATGTTGTATATCCATGTTCATTTGTTTAATGGCCCAATAGACTTTATGCTCTAGTTCAACAGGAAGGTGTCATGGTTTTCCATAGACTAGCTTGAAAGGAGACATGCTTATAGGGGCTTTATAGTTAGTCCAATAGGCCCACAATGCATCATTTAATCGTAGGGACCAGTCCTTCTAGTCTGGTCATATAGCTTTTCTAGAATTCTTGAGATCTAATGATTAGAGACCTCAATTTGCCCATTGTATTGGGGGTGATAAGGAGTAGTGAGTCTTTGCTTCATGCCATATTCCTTTAGTAGATTTGTAAATTCATTAGTTGTGAAGTGTTTTCCCCCATCAGTGATAACAGTGTGGGGGCAACAAAAATGAGACAATGTTTGGACAAATTGAATGACCACCTTGTGGTCATTAGTTTTAGTGGGTACAACCTCTACCCACTTAGATACATAGTCCATAGTTAAAAGAATATATTCATGACCGAATGAAGAGGGGAAAGAACCCATAAACTCAAACCCCCACATGTCAAAAAGTTCAAGAACTAAGATAGGTTGGAGAGGCATAATGATAATAACTCATTTTTTAGATGCAAAGTGAGTTAAAATAATAGAATGTTCCATGGATTTCATGAAAATAAATTATAAATATTGAAGAAAATGTTTTTAGGAATTTTCATATTTTTTTGAATTTTAGTTAACTTTTATGATTTATTTCTAATTAAAATGAATTACCCATTATTTTTTGAAATAAGTAAATAAATAAATAAGATCTATTATCAAGCATAGGTGTATGATTCGACACCTCTCAACGTGCCATGTCACCCTTTACCAGCACTAAATTAGTAGCCAATCTATGCTTCTATCACACAAATATTTTCTCATTTTTAAAGAGGCACCACATACTCCCTAGTGATTTAATTAAACTTGATGAATCATGTGTGGCAATCTGACATCATATAAAGTGTCACGTACCCCCAAAAGTAAGTGATCAATTAGATGGCAGAGAGCATGCCACGCAACCAGCGCACTTCAATCACAGAGGGGATATCAACAATTATCAATTATCATCTAGTAAAACTATGATTATCAATTTTTGCCAACAAAATAAAAAGGGCAGAGCCTCCAATGATCGGTGAACTCTCCTCATGACTCCCTCGGCTGCACTGAAAGCCTCTAACAAGTAGCCACAAGTCTTTTTTTTCATCCATGATGTCGATGAAAATGACGTCGACCTCTCTCTCCACAAAATTCTTCTAACGAGTAGTGTAGAGCTGTCAGACAATATTCATGTGCCTTCTGGTGTGGTACTAGACGATCAGACAATACAAAGTTGTTGCATCAACATCTCTTCCTATTCCAAAGGCAGACCCATTGAAGGACAATGTTAGTCTTAAATGTATTACCCATTTTATTTAGTTTTTGTCATGAACAATAATTTCTAAATATTCACTGAAGATAATCAAAAGAACACATGATTTACTTGATCAAAAGGGCTCCTTTCTCTCTCAACCCTTCCATAACTCATCATGAATTATGCATGGAGTGATTCTGAATCATTTTCTATCAATTTTGATCGATAAATCCAACTGAAATTCTTACTATTTTTTCACTAGGTGGAACAATTTTCCAATGATTTTTTGGTGATTTCTCTCTAATTAATTAGTGGTTTGTTGATTTTCTAGTTTCATTTTAACGTTTACTCCTTATTAATTGGTGCAAAACTGATTTAGAGATTTTCAGCATGATTTCAGACCTTTTTTGTGAATTCTCTCTTGCCTATTCATCTAAAAATCATAGTCAACATGGGCGTGAGACACATTGACCATGATTTTCTCTCCTAATTATCACTTATTTTATTTTCACTCTCCTCTCCTCCACCTAAAAATTCATCTAAAATCTCTCATCTTAACCCTATTTCTATCTCTCAAAAATTTATCCAAAAGTCCTTTCGAAATCCCATGTCTATCTCTCAAAATTTCTTCCTTTAATCCCTTCTTAATCCCACATCTATCTCCCTTTTTATTTTCTATGTTTATTAAATATTAGTTCCTATTATTTAATTCATAAAAATTAAAAAATATAGAATCACTAAAATAATGCAATCAAAATTAATAATCATGATTGGTTATTCTATTCCTTATGTTTGACTTGAGCCTCATTGCTTTACTAATCATTCATTAAGTTCTAGTTATAAATTTTATTAGATTATTCGTATTTAAATCCAATGACAAATGCCCATCACATAGCATCATGCTTAGACATATTAATGGATGCTTGGCATTTGACACAAGATTTACAAAAATTTTGGAGTATCTCTAAAAAGTGTGGGCCAATAAAACCTGCTCTACAACACTTTTGCTGTAGTCTTGCGGCCAGAATAATGGCTGCTGCATGCTGAAGTATGACAAAAATCAAGTACGCTATGATGCTTTTGATTAGGTAAACATCTACACAAAATTTGAAAAGTCCAAAGAAGAATATTTTTGGGTCATTCTAGAAATAGTATTTTAGTTTAGAAAAGAAAACTTCTTTTACTGATTTTTTCCAACCATTTGGTAGTAAACCTTTAGCTAAAAAATTAACAACTTGGGCATACCATGGTGGGCTGGTGAGCATCACAGACATCAATTATTCATTAGGGAATGAGTCACGTAATGGAATAGGATCATAATAATCTAATCGTGACAAAGGATCTGCCACTACATTTTCCACCGCCTTTTTATCTCAAATTTCAATCCTGAATTCTCGTAACAAAAGAATCCATTGAATCAATCATGGCTTGGTTTCTCTTTTTATCATCAAATACTTCAAAGCAAAATGGTCTGAGTAAATAATCACATTTGTTCCTAAGAGGTAGGAGCGAAATTTCTCTAAGGCAAACACTACTGCAAGAAGTTCTTTTTTAGTGGTGGTATAGTTCAGCTGTGTATCAATAATAATGCAGCTGGTATAGTAGATTGAATGTGCTGACTCAACACTGCACTAATGGCATAGTGCGAAGCATCACCCATGACCTCAAACGGTAGAAACCAATCGTGTGATCTCAAAATGGGAGCAGTACTAAGTGCATTTTTAAATATATTAAAAGCAACTAAATAGTGATCATCATAGTTGAAATCAGCTTCCTTAAGTAATAATTGGGTAAGTGGCCATACAAACTTAAAAAAACCATGGATAAAGCAGTGCTAAAAACTAATGTGACAAATGAAAGATCTAATTTCCTTGACTGTGGACTAGTACTTTAGTAATAATATTAATCTTGGCTTTATCTACTTCTAATCTTTCCTCACTAATAATGTGGCCTAAGACCACACCTTGTTAAACCATAAAGTGGCTTTTTTCCCAACTTAAAATTAGGCATTTCTCAATGCACCTTGCAAGTACATGGCGTAAATGGGACAAATAGTGAGAAAATGAGTCACTGAATATTGAGAAATCATCCATGAACATCACAAGGTAGTCACCAATCGTATTTGAAAATATGGCCATCACGCAGCATTGAAAGGTGGTTGGTGCATTGGACAAGCCAAAGGGCATTTGCCTATAGGCAATGTCCCAAGGGGCATGTGGTGGTAGTCTTCTCCTAATCCTCAAGATATATAGCTGATAATTCCCTAATTTATAATGTTAAAAGGGTGACATGATTATTGATTAAAACTTAAAAAATATAGAACATATGATAATTACATATTAAATACATGCATTTTCACACTCTAGTTCATGAATTATATCATTTTCCTATTTTCTACAGGAATGTGAGTGTCAAGATAAATGAAAAGGAGGAAATCAATTGATTATTATGATGAAAGAGTATGAGAGGAATTTATAACCATGATGCACAGCCAAGCAAACATAGTTTCCCTCTAATCCTCTAATTTTATCATGGGCATTTATGCAATAGGTGAACATAAAAAGGTAAAATTGTAAAGAAGACTTATAAATCTTGTAGGATGTGGGGGCAAAATCAAAAGGTCCAATGTAGGGCACGATATCCCAAAACTGGGGATCCACCACAGCCCTCCTCCCATTCATGATCACCTCTCTCCTTCCTCCTTTGATGTGTCTCTCTCCTATTGTGGGGATGGCCTATTCCTCCTCTCTCCCATGGCACCACCTACACACCATAGGTGGGCCAACTCATTGATAACTTATGAAAATTATATGATAATGTGTTATCAAATTAGAAAGAATAATGCATATTTCAGATTTATTTCACAATTTATCATGTTAATTATTTTATTTATCTTTTAAATGAACCTCCTTAAATCTTAATTTAAATTGATATTTTATGAAAAAGAAAATTGATGAGAATTTATTTCATATGTTGAAGCTTAATTCTCATTTAATTTATTTTAAATAAAATTCTATTGTGCTAAATTTTTATGGTTAACTGAAATATATTTTCTACAATTTTTCCAAAATTTTTTAGGCATTAAAATAAATATATAAAATAAATAAATTAAAAAAAAACTATCGAGCATACTGCTTAATGAGCGTGATGTAGGCTAAAGGCCACACCATGTCTAGGAGTAGGCCCAAAGGGTGCACCACCTCATGACCCATGTAAACTAGGTTGTGAATCTCGATCATGGGTATATGTCAAATAGATCAACTCTGGGGCCTACTGGGAGTCGGGTCTCAATCCGAATCAACTTTAGGAGCTGGTAGTCAAGTCCAAATCATCTCTTTTGGAGGTGCTTGCAATGTGTCAAAGGGACCGATTAATATATATTATTCTATTTGCATAAAACTTTTGATATGGGACTAACCATATCTTTTCATCTTTTTCAGATTCAATGGCAAAGTGGTTGTAGTGGCTAGATCTGATGTTCTAGAAGACACCACATCACCGCCACCATTGTACAAAAAGTAACCGTCGATCCATCAATGGTGACAATTGTATCCGATGCACAGGAATGCACCATGTCCCTACCCACCATCGTACAAAAAGTAACTATTGATTTGACAATGGTGACAATTGTATCCAATGCAAAAGAATGTACCATGTCACCACCCATCATTGCACAAAAAGTAGTGCTAAATCTAATTGCAGCCGCTATCAAATCTAATGCACTAGAAGTGGCCATGTCACTAGCTGCCAACACATGGTGTGGTGCACACAATCATGATAAAGCATGTCAAAAATAAGCGAGAGGTGAAATAGATCTAATGACGATTAAGAGGCCACGTCACCCTCTTCAAAGTGAAATAACGGCACAAGGATCCAATAGTCTTCATTGAGCCGTGTGTCGAAAGAGATATTTACAAATATAGATTATCGTTTGGTAAAATAGAAAATATCAATTATTCTCTCGTGCAGTAAAAGGGTATATTTGCAAATATCGATTATCATTTGATAAAATAAATAATGTCGATTATTGCTGCACGAGAAAAGGAAAAAATGCTAGAAAAATTACAGAAAAAACTTAAAAATACAAAAAAAATAGGAAGTTAAAATAGAAAATGCAATTTCAAATTTAGGGGACAAAAAGGAGGAAGAGGAGAGAGAAAGAACCTTTTTTCGAGTTATTCTTGAGTTGTTATTGAGAATTGTTTTTTTTCCTTTATGTAAAAATAGAATTCCACAAAATTCACCATGAATTTTTGATCATTCTCATCTACCCTTCTCATCTTAAATCCATTCTCTTGAATTGGATGCAAGATTGAGAAGTGTTACCTAGAGGTCGACATCAAGCCATGCATTCTAAGGGTTGTAAGTTTGATTTTAAATAGAGCTTTCATTATTTTCTTGTTTGATCTATCAAATTAATTTATTTTCTTAGCCTTAATTATTTCTTTACTTGTTTCTTTTCCATCTTCATCATTTTAAAGCATATTTCATTTATTTTTCTAATTTTTTTAGGTTTTAAATTCGTATCTACATTTATTTACCATTTTATTTCCTTCATTGCTTTGAATATCAATTTAAATCTTCAAATCAACTTCATAATCCATTAAATTAGAGAGTAAGAAGATTACTAAAATTTTTCTATGAGGAGATGACCTAGCTCACCATTATATCTATTTAATATTATTTTTGATGAATCTAATTCTATAAATTATTAAAATTAAATAATGATTCAAAAAATGACTTAGGGTCACACCACTCCTCCCTTGCTCTCCTTCAGGTGGTGATAGCATTAATAAAATTGTGGGTCTTTGATAAGTCTTCATTATCATGAGTTAATAATCTAGTGAGATAATGTTTTTAACCTTAACTCATGATAAATAGACTTATTTTTGTGCTAAATTGTGAAAAGTGGTTTCTAATTGGTTAATATAAATTTTTGATTAATTACATGATTTTATAATCTTATGTTGTTGAGATAAATGAAAAAACAAAGATTAAGAAAAAAATAAAAACACCGCTGGACAGCCGAGATCACTAGCGGGTCAGAGGCATAGTCGGGTAGAGCCGCAGAGTGGCTAAAGACCACGAGCCCAAGGCTCGAGCGGCTAAGGACCAGACTGCAAGCTCAAGGCTCAAGCGACTGATGATGCGGACTGCGAGCTCGATGCTCAAGCACCTGACATCTACGTCACTCCCCTTCCATGTCACCGGTGCCCAGCCAAGCGTGGGGCAAGGAGTGGTTGTACACATGTGGGTGAATTATACCTATTGAAGGGTATAGAAGCCGCCATATTATATTCGCGTGAAAATTGGTTAGAAAACCGATGTGGGACCAAACCCATGCTCTTACCTTTACCTGCAGAATTTATAAATGCCAACAATACCTCTCCATGACCATGATAAATTTATCCTTATAATGTCATATATTAAGGGCATTACCATACTTATTTCATCTCTCCCTCTTTCTCTCTCTTGTAGGCGGACAATCGATGAAGAAATTACAATTTCTGACGAGTGATTAAGCTACAAAAATCACCAAAATATCAGCAAAAACTTAGTCAATGTGATTCGCGGAGCATCGTGACCGAAATTAGTGTAAGATTTTAGATGAAACATCGTGAACTCAATGAAAAAATCATCTCTAATTGATCGATAAATAAGCCGTCATCGAGAAGAGGACGATCCACCGGGAGACGAGTCGCCACCTCCTAAGAGCATACAAAATGTGATAAAGAGTCTCCTCTTGCTGCGTTGACTTGAGGACGCAGCCCCTGAGACGTGCCCCACCTCCATCCAACATACCTTCGTCGAGTGACAATCGTCGGAGGGCCGCAAGTCACTGTTTTGCGTTCTGTTAGGTGACACCCGCCAGAAATGATTTGGCGACACATTCCACCAATTTCTGGGCTTCAAAAGAAGATCTATAGATCACCCACATCGTCTTTGTTCAAAGAGAGCCTTCAAGGCCGTTGACATTGCACAAATTCCTTTTCAAACACACATAATCCTGGCGATCATCACCACGAAGCCAGAACTTTGTTTTTCCTATTTTAAACTTTATTTTTATTTAAATTAGTGATCTTTGACACGATTTCAACCTTCAATATCCTTCTTCCTTCAGTTACGATTCTTCGGGCTTTTACAGAACTTAATTTGACCAATTAATTTGAAGGTAATCACTTACGAAAGAATCATAGGTCGGAACTTTGTTTCCTCCTAATTTGTGTTCTCCAAGCACTGACGTTACCCTGATGTCATAGCCTTATTTCCTTTTTGCATTAATTAAGTATATTATAATATCATTCAGTTAAAAAAATTGTAAAAAAATTATATTCTTTTAGAAAAATTTTGAAATATTACTCGATATTATATTACATCCCTACGATTGACCTGAAAATTTCCCACTATTTTTGGAATCTTTTATCAATTTATAATTGATCTATTCATTCTGATAAACATTTAAAATTCCAAGAATTGGCCTTTTCTAGTTTTATAAATTTTAAATTCGCGTGATTTATTATACAATAATTAAGTCACATCATTCTCCTCCTTGAGTGCAACAAGAAGAGGATCAATCAAGGAGTCCTTACGTGAGGCCACCATTCTGTCCATAATAACAAAATGGAGAAGTTATTTTCATTTCACTCCCTTGAATTTCATGTAATTGAACGTCTTTTATCCTAGTTAATTCAATCCAAATTTCGTGAGACTCTATTTATCTTTGCTTCATTAGTTTTAAAACTCAAAATCATTGAAGGAAGTGGGGAATCATCCTTACTAATCATTTGTAATTTATTTTGCAAGGTGGTTGGTGGAAACCTTGATATAAACTCTCCTGTTAACATGAATTGAAGTTTTTTATTCGTGGGACTAATGCAACTCTAAGTTGTTATTAGAATCATCAATCAATTTTAACAATTTATAAAGCTAAATTCACCAAAAATAATATTAAATGAATATAATGGTGAGCTAGGTCATCTCTTGAGGAAAAGCTTTTAGAAATCTTTTATTCTCTTATTTAATGGATTATGATTTTGATATTCAAAGTAATGAAGGAAATAAAATGGTAAATAAATGTAAATACGAATTTAAAATTCTACTAAAATGAAATATACTTTAGAATGATGAAAATAGAAAAGAAACAAGTAAAGAAATTATTAAAGCTAAGAAAATAAATTTATTTCACATATCAAACAAGCAAATAATGAAAACTTTATTAAAAATCAAATGTACAACCCTAAGAATGCATGACTTGATGTTGACCTCTGGGTAGCACTTCCTAATCTTGCATCCTGTTTAACGGAATGGATTTAAGGTCAGAAGGATAGAGGAGAATGATAAAAAATCAATAGTGTATTCCTTAGAACTCTATGTTTTGGATGAAAAAGAAGAACAAAATGTTTTCTCCCAAGAAAAACTCAAAAAAGATCTTTTCTCTCCCTCTTCCATCATTTTTATTCTCAATATCTACAAATTAAGCATTCTATTTTGATTTGTTATTTTTTTAGATTTTTTTAGATTTTTTTGGATTTTTTTGGATTTTTTTCGGATTTTCCTTGATTTTTCCAGAGTTTCTCATCATTGCACCATAATGGATATTGTCTATTTTACTAGACAATAAAGATAAATATTCCCAGCCACATGCATATTGAGATATATCTGGTTTATCAAATGATAATTGATATTTGTGCATGTGTCCTCACCACATGTCAAGTTGAGAATCTTGCAATTTGTGTGCCGTCGATCAATGATAATTGATAGGTGACGTGGCCACTTGTATGTCATCAGATAGTCGTGGCCTTTGGTGATGTGTCACTCTTCTATTTGTTAAATTTATGACACTAGAAACACATTAGATAAATGAGATCTTGGGTCCACATAGGCCCATTAACCGGTGAGCCCATTAAACTATTTTTAGGAGGTCCGTGCTACTATAAGGCCTCTAAACTCCTCCCTTAGGACACTGTTGCATTGCCAAGGGGACTTATTCTTATTTAATTCATAAAATTCTCATAAATATTCTAAAAAATTTGTTTCAATATAAATAATCTATTAAAAATTATAAAAATTGAGCACAACAGAATTTTATTTAAAAAATAGACTAAATGAGAAATAAGCTTCAAAATATGAAATAAAATGTCATCAATTTTATTTTTATTCATAAAATATCAATTTAAATCAAGATTTCAGGAGGTTCATTAAAATGACAAGTAAAATACTTAACATGATAAATTGTGAAATAATTCTCAAGTATGTATTATTCTTCCTGATTTAATGACACATTAACATATAATTTTCAAAAGTTATCAATGACCATTAATTAATATACATCAACTAATCAAAAATTCTCTTTGTGTTCGACTTGGTTTTCCACTAATTCATCAAGAGACTAATCCTGTGAAAATCAATTTATAAAGTTAAAATTGACAATCTTAATAATAGCAACATAAGATCAAGAATAACAATTTGAGTGTATCCCGAATAGCCATCTAGAAAAAAAATATATCGTTGACCTACTAATTTCTCAAGAATTTGATTGATAAATGGTAAGGGAAAGTGGTATTTCTTAGTCACAGTATTTAGTCCCTTATAATTAGTGCATACTCTCCAAGATGTAGATAACTTCAACAGTATATTGTCCACTACATCATTTTGTATAACATTGAGTCCCTATTTCTTTGGCACAATTTGTGTGGGACTCACCCATTAACTATTAGAGATGGCATAAATTATAACTACGTCCAGCCATTTGATGATCTCCTTCCTTACAACTTCTTGCATATTGGGATTCAACCTAGGCAACATCTCACTGGTCGCTTTTGGATTAACATCAATGTAAATATGATGCATACATAATATGACTCCTTAGGCTGAAAATTAATCTTAGCCATTCAAGGTCTTGGAGTGCCTTTGGGTCCTTAGATCTTGGGGCCTTCTTGGCCCTACATGAGGTGAGTGGTGGCTGCCCTAGGACAAATCAAAAAATTATTTCATGCATAAAAAATTAATATGACTCTTCAACTATATTTATAGTTAATCTCTTAATTATTTAAGGCATAATCAAACTAAATTTCATGAATTTTTAAATCAAGAAATATTAATGAGATATGTGATTCAACAAAAATTACTAGAATTTGATTTAATATGTCTTAAATGTAAGTTCTCATGCAAAATTTATAATTCAACAATTAGTTTCGATAAAGATATTAATTTTATTCATGAAAGTATTTAAATTATGTATAAATAAAAATATTAATATATGGAATTAACAAGTTATCTTATAACATGCTAATTTTATTCATGAAAGCATGTGAATTAGGTATGAATGACAATATTAATGTAGGAAAGTAGCATGCCATTAGTTTTCATCACATAGTAGACCATTTGTGCAATATCAATTTTCACATAGAGTGAAGTTGTTTTCTTTACTATCATCTCTTTTGTCCAAATCATCTTCACTTGATAATTTCCCCCCAATTTTTTATCAGTTTACTTTTTTTAATTCTTGCTCATGTCACTCAAAATAGAAAAGTTTCTTTACTTTGCAATTTTTAGAACATCATATTAAATAATCCTCATCTTTATTATGTTAGAAGATAATATGTTGGCCCCAGTAATTAAAGGGTGTTGTTTAGTCTAAAATGGTTGAGACAACATCCATTAATAAAGCAACATCCTTAGTTCTTTATTAATATAATACAAATGCATTATTCTCATTTAATATATCGGTCATAGACTACTATGAAGCAATTGTACATTAACATCTAAAAATCATCAAAAATATAATTTCTATTTTTAATTAATCCAAAACTCAACATGAATGTTGCTATAAATTAAATAAGTTGGGTTTTGTGTCTATTTGTCAGATCAATCTATTTATCATGAACACATGTTATAAAATAGTTCTACATGAAGATCATAATGGCAGTCATGAAGCATTAGAAAATCAAGTGAAAGATCTAAAGGCTAGAAAAAATACCAAGAGGGGGGGTGAATTGGTATTTTAAAATTCTCAGATTTTCTTCCTAGATGCTAGATGTGTCAACACGTGTAAACACAACTCTACGTGATTATCTACACATAGAATGACTTTTTCTCTTTTCCAACAAGATCTCACTATGAGGCAAGAGTTTTTTATACTAGTTCACCTCTCATCTGACTACTTCTAGTCTCAGAGGATCCTTTCTACTAGTATTTCACTATTTTCCTCAAAAATATACACTGAACTTAATGGGATCAGTAGCCTCAATACCTCAAGTTTGACTTCTGCAGAGATCCAACCCCTTCCAGGCAAATAGGGCTTAGAGCACCTTATGCCTTTACCCAAAATAACTCTCCACTAACTACCCAGTTACCTTAGGGCCAGATAGAGAGTTTGTTTCAAAGATTCAAGCTTTATCTTGACCACTAATCATTGATGAAGAAAGATGATGTAGTTTGATAGCAGTTGAAGCTCAGTGGTGATGATTCTTAATTATGAGAGAGATAACTTGTTGTACATTGAAGTAAAATCATTATTCTTGATCTCCCTAGCTTCCTTTACTTATAAGGCATCGTCCTCCAACAGATTTCTATATTTTGCTCAAGAGACAAAATTAGAAGGTAAGTTCAAACACTTACTATTTTTCGGAACATGTAGCAACGACCTCTAACTATTGTGAATTCAATATCTTGCTATTCAAACTAAAGATTTTTCTCTCAAAGACGAACCACTTTCCTGTTGACTTTGTCTTTAGATTCAAACATTGAGCTGATCGTTTTGGTTTTCTCTATGTATAACGTGTTATCATCCAGATTTCTGATTTGAGACTCACAAGAGCTCATTTGATATTTCAAACCTTTTTCTTTTTCTTTTTCTTTTAATGATACACATGACTAATAAATAATAGCTACACTTAAATGGTTAAATAATCATAAATAAATAAATTTAAAACATAACTATTATTTATCTATTAAACATTTATTTTCAACAAATATTTATCCATATGTGGTGCCTCACCTATTTATCATTTCACTTAACCTCAAGGTCAGTCATAATGTCACAAAATAAATAATAAATTTATTTGCATGAAATCAATGAATCATTTATCATAATTTTGTGAATGAATTATATATTTTCTCATATATTTGTAATATCAAAATCCATGCCCAAGAGCATCAACAATCCCTTCCTTTTTTGATACTAACAAAACTATTTTGAGAAAATGTATATATCAGCATAATTATGTGCACTAATAATATAGCAATAGTTTCACACACATAATAAATCAAGCTTTGACAATAATAATAATCATACATCATGTGTCAACACATGTCAAAGCAATATGTAGACATAACATTCACATCTATTCACACAGTTCATCCACATAGGTTCAAAATAGAATTGCATTGAATATATCTTTGCTCCTCTTGAGCAAGTACTCCCCCTAAGGTTGTGCACTTGTAAAATTTTCAAATTTTCTCAATCTTTCTCCCCCTTTCTGTAAGATTAAAAAATCAAATCATAAATTGGTGGCAAACAAGACCCATCTCCACCATGGCATGGACTCAAGATGAGGGAAGAGCCCCTACACACATGTACTCAACTAGAGTGAGGAGCACGAGAGAAGGTGAAGGACCCCAGGTTCTACTACACCACATGAGGTGCTTTACTTCATCTCCCGTGTCCGTGAACAGCTTGGGCTATGGGGGTTTCCCATCCCTTGGGACCATGTTGGGCCCATACCAAGGGGTGGGGAGGCCCATTCACCTTTTGGTTTGGTCTTGCCCTTCCCCTTCTACTTTGGGCCATATGTGTTGGGCTCAAATGGAGAAGGAGGCGTCCTTCTTACCCTCACCTTCCTCTCTTTGGGGGCCATCCTTGTTTAGGCCCAATTAGAGAGGAGGGCCCACCCCGAACTATGTGGGCCCCTATATATAGGGGTGGAGAGCCATTGTCAAAGAGAGTAGTTTTTGGAAGAAGAATACGTGTTGTTGTTCCACATTCAAGGAGATAGAGAGGAGAGAGAAAGGGTCTGAGGGGAAGGGGAATGCCCAACAACCGATGCTGCTACCAGGCTGCTGACCGCCTATCGTGCTGCTGCCTGTACGCCCACCCAGCACGATCACCTACAGCACTGCAGATGTGAGCCAACCACATGCTGACACGTACCCGAGTACACACCTGTCCTATGGGATGTCACTACAGCTCCGCGCGTGGCCAGTGTGCTTGCTCGTGCATCACCGGCTCAATCTTTGGAGCCTGCTTGCATGAAAATTTATTTTCTTAACTTTAATCATTTCTTACTTGTTTCTTTTCCATTTTCATCATTCCAAAGGATATTTCATTTATTGTTCTAATTTTTTTGAGTTTTAAATTCATATCTACATTTATTTACCATTCTATTTCTTTTATTATTTTGAATATCAATTTAAATCTTATAATCAACTTCATAATCTATTAAATTAGAGAATAAGAAGATTTTTAAAAGCTTTCCCTAAGAAGACGACCTAGTTCAACACTATATCCATTTAATATCATTTATTATGAATCTAGTTCTATAAATTATTAAATTGAATGATGAATCTAATAATGACTTATAGTTAAAATATCTAAAGGCTGAGAAAAATACCAAGAGGGGGGGGTGAATTGGTATTTTAAAAATCTCAAATTTTCTTCTTAGAAACTAGATGTGTCACCACAAGTGCTACCTTAGCTCTACATGATTATTTACGTGCAGAATGGTTTTCTCTTTGTT
Source organism: Spirodela polyrhiza (assembly GCA_024713555.1). Taxonomy (NCBI): domain Eukaryota; kingdom Viridiplantae; phylum Streptophyta; class Magnoliopsida; order Alismatales; family Araceae; genus Spirodela; species Spirodela polyrhiza. Next base: position 5,093,743 of record CM046536.1, read on the forward strand.
TCGGTGGGATCTCACTATGAGGCAAGAGCTTTTTATACTAGTTCGCCCCTCACCTAGTTACCTCTAGTCCTGCAGGATCCTTTTTACTAATATTCTACTATTTTCCTCAAAAATATATATTGAACTTAATGGGATCAGTAGCCCTTAAATACCTTAGGTTTGACCTCCAAAAAGATCCAACTCCTTCTAGGCCAAACAAGGCTTATAGCACCTTGTGCCTTTGCCCAAAATACTCTCCACTCACTACTCAATTACCTTAGGGTCTAATGGAGAGCTTCTTTAAAAGATTCATGCTTTATCTTGATTACCAATCATTCATGAAGAAAGATGATGTAATCTACTCATGATTGAAGCTTGGCGGTGATGATTTTTAATTGAGAGAGAGATAACTCATTGTAGATCGAAATGGAATCATTGTTGTTGATCTCATCAGCTTCCTTTACTTGTAGGATGTTGTCCTCTAATGGATTTTTGTATTTTTCTCAAGAGACAAAATCTAATGGTCAATTTAAACACTAACTATTTTTCAGAATGTGCGGCAATGACCTTTGACTATTGCGAATTCCATATCTTGCTATTCTCTAGTCCATTCAATTTGAAATTCAAACTAAAGATTCTTCTCTCATAGATGAACAACTTTCTTGTTGATTTTGTCTTCAGATTCGAATTTTAAGCTGTCATTTTCTCTACATAACCAACTGATGTGTCATCGTTCAGATTTTCAATTTAAGACTCACAAGAGTTTATTTGATATTTTGAACCATTTTATTTTTCTTGTAATGATGCACATGACTAATAAATAATAGCTACACTTAGATAGTTAAACAATAATTGATCAATAAATTAAAAACATAACCATCATTTACCTAGAAAATAAATATTTATCCATATGTGGTGCTTTACCTATTTAGCATTTCACTTAATCTTAAGGTTAGACATAATGTCACAAGAGAAATAATATATTTATTTGCATTAAATCTATGAAGCATTTATGATAATCTTGTGAAAATAATATCAATCATAAATTATATATTTTCTTATATAATTATAATATCAAAAATTCATGGCCAAGGGTACCAACAAGGGTCACATCAATCATCATCATATCTACATAATTCTTTGATGCATAAATCTTCTCAAGTGTTGACTCCTTATCCTCCAATTCAACTTTGAATGAAATGAGTCCTTAGTTAGATGTGCTTAGTCCTAGCATAAAATATGTAGTTATTTGCTAAGTAGATTGTGTTTTGACTATTGAAAAATAGCACATGTTCAATAACCATCTTGCCCATTTGTGCAAGAAAAGTCTTCAGCAAAACATATCTTGCCTAGCCTTTATTATTTTCATTGACCTATCATTGATCATTAATTAAGCAAATTTCTTCTATGCTATGATCAACTTATATCAATGTTGTTAAGGGTGTAGATGTGCCTAGTGGTTTTCTTCCAAATATGCAACTACAAGACCATGTATATTTAAACACTTAGTATAATACAACCAAATAACCTTTTCTTTGATTTCTCATGAACCTATTTGCAACTCTAACCATTGTGTTGTATCTAATCTAGTATGATATGAGAAAAAATTTTATTCAACACAACCTATTGCCTACATTCCCTAATAAGTCTTATTCCTCCAATCACTTCTACATTTACTAAATCTCTAATGCTTGAAACGGTTTAGATGCTTGTCATTTTTGAGAATGCATAGCAATGGGTTAAAACTTTACAATAATTGAATACCTATTTATCATTATTTTTTCTTCAAATTTGAAATAGAGTTTACTAACTTGACAAAGAATGACTAATTTCAACTCATATTCAAATCACTCAAGCTAATTATGAACTTTCATCCATTTAAATAGCTCTTGCATCACTATTATGATCTTTTATTCAAAACATAAATATTCCATTCATTTTCTAATTTTTTTAATAATTTATTCTATCTAGGATATTAAGAAGCTTACCTACTATTTTTTCGAAGTATAATATTCATAATTCGGCTATGAAAATATAAAATCTTGGTTGATATTTTTAAAGCTTTCTCTTGAGTTATACCATTTAGTCATACACTTATCTGCTCACTTGAAGATGATTTTTCAGCTAATATTCTTTTATTTTCAAGTATTTTTATAGTGAAGAATCACTTAATTTTAAAGATCGATACCTTTCATCAGTAAACGAGAAAATTTATACACTTAATTCACATCTGAAATTTTCAATTTTTTAGTCATTATTTGACATACGATTTTCAAAAAAGGCATAAAGTCATTTTTAATTTGTCCCCCCTTAAATTTATACACTCAACTTCCTCACCCTAATAATCTCTTCTTGAAAGTCAAATCTTGAATCTCATCTAAATTCAATTTCTTAAATATAAAAAAACTATTCACATCAGTTATTATGGCATCCCAACTCTTAAGAAAGGAAGATAACATGGTTTAAGCAAGGAGAGTGGGAGCTTCACAAGTCAAGTATTCCCTACAATAAACTCGAGAAAGAGCTTAAGTCTGTCAATTCATTGGTGGTGGAGTTGATGTACATTGAAGTAGAGCCACCAAGAGCTAAGAATCAACAAGAACAATGGTTGAGGTCTTAGTTCCAACAGTCCCACTCCGAGGTGTTCTCTTCTCCAAAAACATTACTACCCTAAAGGGAGGTGGACCATGCTATTGAATTGGTTCTAAGGGGTCAACCAATCTATTAAAGACCCTACAGATGCTCCTATGCTTAGAAGAATGAGATTAAAAGGTTGGTAAAAGATATCTTAGAAGCAAGGGTCATTCAATTTTCCATGAGCCCGTTTGCTAGTCCTACATTGCTAGTACAGAAAAAAGATGGTAGTTAGAGGTTTTGTGTGGATTATCGAGCCCTTAATAGAATCACTATACCTCACAAAATTCCTATTCTGGTGGTTGATGAATTATTAGATGAGATCTATAGGATGAAGGTGTTTTCAAAGTTGGACCTTAAATCGGGTTATTATCAAACTCGGACGTGGCCAGAGGATATACCCAAGACAACCTTCCAAACTCATGAGGGGCATTATGAGTTCATCGTAATGCCGTTTGGCTTGTGCAATGCACCAATGACGTTCCAATCCTTGATGAATAGAGTTTTCAGACCTTATCTGAATAAGTTTGTCCTCATATTTTTTGATGATATACATATATATAGCCATAACATGGCAACACACGAGGACCGCTTACTCAAGGTGTTTGACATCTTGAAAGATAATCAATTACATGTGAATAATAGTAAATGTTAGATGGGTAGAGACAAATTGGGATACTTGGGCCATTAGATATCGGCCAAGGGGGTGGAGACTGATGCCAACAAGATTGAAGCCATTCAATAGTGGCCCACACCAATGAATTTGAAGCAATTAAAGAGCTTTTTGGGCCTGGCAGACTATTATTGAAGATTTTTGAAAGAATTTGCTACTATTACATGGCCATTGACTCAACTGTTGAAGAAAGATGTTGTGGGATGGCCAAGGGAGGCAGAAGAGGCTTTCTCATATTTGAAGAAAGCACTTACCCAAGCCTCGGTGCTAGCATTACCAGATTTCTCAAAATCCTTTGTCATTGAGACAGACACATTAGGGTAGGGAATTGGGGGTGTTTTGTTACAGGAGGGACAGCCGATCACTTTTTATAGTCAAGTACTACCAACGTCTATAGTTTAGAAGTTGGCCTATGAGATCAAGTTATTTGCCCTTATCACAATAGTTAGAAGGTGGAGAAACTATCTGATGATCAGGCCATTCATTATTAGAATTGATCAATACAATTTGAAATATTTGTGTGAGCAGAAGGAGATTCCTTCACAATATGCCAAATGGATTACCAAGTTGATGGCTTTCCAATTCACAATTGAATATAGAGAGGGCAAGACTAATAAAGCTGTCGACACCTTGTCACAAAGACCTCCATCTCAAGTGAAAGCATTCAATGGAGTAATCGCTCGGGTGCTAGATGGCCTTAATGGCATCCGTGATGAGGTGGATCAAGAATCTTGATTAAAGGCTATTCGAGAATCCTTGCTACAAGGGTCTGATACTCATCCCAATTATTTACTCCACCAAGGATAGTTATTACATAAGGGGATGGTGGTCTTACTGAGCAACTCACTGTACATTCCCAAGGTGCTAGCAAAATCTTATACAAGGCCAATTGGGGGGCATGGTGGCTATCTTTGCACTTACAAAAGGATTGCCGAGCAATACTATTAGATGGGCATGAAGAAGGACATTAAGTGTTCAATAAATGTTCTGATGTGAACAAAACAAGATAGACACGTTGACCCCGATACGACTGTTGCAACCATTGCCCATCTCGCAGGGCATATGAGAGGATCTATCTATGGATTTCATCGAAGCACTATCAATGTCTGTGGGACTTGATAGCATTTGGGTAGTGGTAGATAGATTATCAAAGTATGCATATTTTATTCCCCTCAAGCATCCCTTTTAGGCATAGGATATGTTAGTGGTCTTCACAAAGGAAATAATATACCTCCATGGACCCCCAAGATCAATTGTTTCAGATCATGGCCAAGTGTTCACTAGCTGATTTTGGGAAGCATTATAGAAATTGCAATAGACCAAACTCCACATGAGTTCGACTTATCACCCTCAAATTGATAGGCAAACAGAGGTGGTGAACAAGGGATAGAAAATTATTACCACTACTTCGCATCCCACAAGCCTACATTGTGACACAAGTGGCTAACATGGGTAGAATATAGCTACAACACCTCATTTCACACAAGCATTAAAACAACTCCTTTTAGGGTGGTCTATGGTCGGGAACCACCCCATGTGGTTAGATATAGAGCTCCCAAATCACCAATAGACGAGTTGGACAAGTACTTATAAGAGCAAGACCAAATCATTGATCTATTGAAGGAGTAGTTACGGAATTCTCAAGCACGCATGAAGTTATATAAAGACAAGGGTCGATGGGATGTCTAGTTGAATATTGGAGAGAAGGTATTGACGTGACTTAGTCGTTGTATAATAAATCATGTAAATTTTAAAATTTATAAAATTAGAAAAGACCAATTCTTAGAATTTTAAATGTATATCAAAATGAATAAATAAATTATAAATTGATAAAAAATTCTAAAAATAGTGGAAAATTTCTAGGTCGATGGATGTAATATAATATCAGATAATATTTTAGAATTTTTTTAAAAGAATATGATATTTTAACTAAATGATAAATATAATATATTTAAAAAATCACAAAAATAAAATAACACTATGACATTAGGGTGACGCCAACGAGCGAAGAACACGAATAAGTTGGAAATAGAGTTTTGACCTATGATTTTTTCGTAAGTAATTATCGTCAAATTAATGGGTCAAATTATGTTTTGTAAAAGCCTAGAGAATCGTAACTCAGTGACAAAGGATATAGAACTTTGAAATCATGCCAACTATCATTAATTTAAACGAAAATAAAGTTTAAAATAGGAAAAATAGAGTTCCGACTTTGCGGAGGCTATCGCTAGAATTCTGTGTGTTTAGGAAAGAATTCGTGCAATGTCCATGGCCTCGAAGGCTCTTCTTGGACAAAAATGATGTGGGCAATCTCTAGATCCTCTTGCGAAGCTTAGAAATTAGTGGAATGTGTCGTCAAATCATTTCTAGCGGTGGTCACCCGGTAGAATAGAAAAACAATGACTTGTGGCCCTCTGGTGGCTGTCACCTAATGAAGGTAGGCTAGATGGAGGTGGGGCGCATCTCAAGGGTTTCATCCTCAAGTTAGCATAGTAAGAGGAGGCCCTTTATCGCATTTGGTATGCTCTCAGGAGATGGCGACTCGTCTCCTAGAGGATCGTCCTCTTCTTGGCGATGACTTGTTTGTTGATCAATCAAAGATGATTTTCTTATTGAGTTCGCGATGTTTTGTCTAGAATCATTCACCAATTTGGACCATGATGCTCTGCGAATCGCGTTGACTAAGTTTTTGCTTACATTTTGACGATTTTTGCAACTTAATCACTTGCCAGAAATCATGATTTCTTCACTAGTTGCTCACCTACAAGGGAGAGAAAGAGAAAGATAAAATAAGTACAATAATGGCCTTACAATGTGACGTCATAAGAATATTTTCATCATGGTCATGGAAGGATATTTTGGGCATTTATAAATCCTGCGAGGAAAGGTTAGAGTAGTGGGTTTAGTCCCACATCAATTTTTTAATTAATTTTCATGCGAATATAAGATCGCACCTTCTCTATCATTAATAGGTACATCTCACCCACGTGTGTACGACCACTCCTTGCCCCATGCTTGGCTGGCCACCAATGACGTGAAAGGGGAGTGATGCACATGTCAGCCACTTGAGTGCCGAGCTCGCGGCTCACATCTTTAGTCGCTTGAGCCTTGAGCTCGTAGTCCTTAGCTACTTCACGGCCCTGCCCAACTGGGCCGCTGACCCGCTTGACTAGCGGTGTTTTTACTTTTTCTCTTAATCTTTTTATTTTATTCTTTTTCCATTTATCTTAACAAAATAGGATTATAAAATTATTTAATTAATTCAAAATTCATATTAACTAACTAAAAATTACTTTTCACGATTTAACACAAAAATAAGTCTATTTATCATAAGTTAAGGTTAAAACTATCATATCACTACATTATTAACTCATAATAATTAAGACTTATCAAGTATACATCAAGTTGAGACCCTATCAAATGAAGTCACTAGCGCGAAGAGTAAATGAAAAACTAGCTCCCAAATTCTTTGGACCCTATGAGATCACCCAATGGATTGGAGAGGTGGTGTATCGCGTGCAGTTACCAAAAGCATCTCGGATTTATCTGATGTTCCATGTATCTTAACTTTGCAAAGCATTGGGGCCTTTTCATTAGTCACAACCTATTCCGTTGCATCTCACCGAAGACTTGGAATGAGTGGTGGAACCCTTAGACATTTTGTCAGTAAGAAGGGGGGCTAATAGAATAGAAGTGTTGGTCAAGTTGAAGAATTTACTAGACTTTGAATCAACATGGCAATCAGTGAAACTCATTCAAGAGAGGTTTCTAGATTTCCAACTTGAGGACAAGTTGATTGATAAGGAGGGTAGTAATGATATGATGCCATTAATAACATATTAACGACGTCATAAGACGTGCCCCCAACCAATAGAAGGTGAACCGGTAGGGTCAATAACTAAAAGAAAAGATGAATCGATCCCAAGATATAGTTAGCAGAGGAGGCAAAGAGGGGGACTGTAGACATATAAGAAGGGGAGGAGATCAACAAGGGGGTATATGGAGATAGTGGACCTAGTGGAGAGTGGGAGGATCTCTCAAACATCCTCCAAGGTGATCAATCACTCTGACTGGTCATTTCTACCCTCAGTGTTTTTGTTCTATAGTATTCTTATTCATCAATTCAAAAAGTGCATTCCTTTCAATATCAATTGGCATTCTACCACATGTAAATTATCAGCTTGTGAGAATCCTACCAACTACAAGATTCACTTCAGGAAATTATGATGATTTGGGTCATGCCATGATTTGTACATGCTACTTGTTAATAGATTAGCATGAAAATTCTCCTAAAGTCATATTTCAGCATATAGGGATTCGTAACAACATATAATATAAGGAAAATTTAGGAGACGAATATAAGGAAAGAGCATCATCCTCTTTAGAATATCATCCTCAACAGCATACAATATCTACATCACATCTGTACTCAGCGAACCTATCATCTCCCATAGATTATCAGCAACACACAGCAGGGAAACAATGTCCCCTGGGAAGCGAGAGAGTGATGTCTACTTGAAAAAGAACTCGAAGGGTTTTTACAAATTTGTGCAGCACGAGAATATTTCACAAAATCCCCAGCTTTCCGGTTTCAGTATCGTCACAGCCCTCTGCCGGAATCTTGACTACATGAGCTGCTCTTCCCAATCAAGCTGTTCATCACTTCCAAGAACGAGGGGCCCGTCTGCATCCGCACAAGTTGCATCCTGTAGGGAATGAGAACGTTCCTCAGGCCTGCAAAAACTCAGAGAGAAGGATAATCATCAGGGAATTTCCTTCTTCGATTTCCCCTTGGTCAGGTAATTATTTCCACAAATAACCAGGAGAATCTCCATGATGATGAGAAAGCTCACAGCCAGCAGAATCACTAGAACCAGCCGGTCAGTTCGCTAATGAACGGATAGAGGAAAATACACGAGGCATCCCCCTTCACCTACCAGCAATGCACATGGTTTTGTAGAGGTGAGCAGCATGGGCGTCGCCCTTGGTGGACATCCGCGGGCGCTCGAGGCACTCGAGGAAGGCGAGATCCGTTTGGAGAAGCTTCGCCTGGTCGTGGGTATCGTATCCGATGTCGTGGCAGTAGCAGCAGAAATCGAACCAGTCGATGGGGCGGCGATCCCACAGGGGCATCCCCCCGTCCTTGCCGCTCGACCAATTGGGTCCGCAGTAGTGGCCATAGCGGGGAAACAACTGCGACAGGAATGCCCTAGCTCTGCCATGCCATGGCACCGTGGCGACGTAGGGTCGGAACAGCTGCAGGGCGCAGCCGGCGGGCTCTTCTCTGTCCCTGACGGTGGATCCACCGGGTGAGACCGGAAGGTGGGGGGCGAAAGGGTTCCACCGGAAGGACACGATCGACTGGAAGGATCTGACGACGGCGGCCCTGAGGTCGAAGGAGAGCCATCCCCCGCTGGATTCCGGAGACGGAAGAAGAGGGGAGGGAGAGGGAATGGGCTTGGGCTCTGGCTCGGTGCGCCAGGGAAGGGGCAAGAGGGGGAAGAGCGGAGGGGTGGGGAGGTTGTTCAGGAACCGGAAATTCATAGATCGACCCACAAGCCGACACCTCCAAAAGTTCCCGGTGCCGTGCCACCGCCGCTCGACGGCGAAACCTTCTCTATATCTCTCTCCCTCTCTATCTCCCCACACGCCGGTTCTCAACCCGCCGCTGCCGCCGGCGAAACAGGCGGCGGTGGAAGACGGAAGAGACTTGGTCAGACGACGGCGCAAGACAGGAACCGACAAGACGCTCGCAGAGACGGCCACCGGTAAATTTAAGGTAATATCATATTTAATTTTTAACAAATTCTATCGTATGAATTTATAAAAAAATTTCATTATTTGCGGCCCACCATTATCCATTAATTAATATTATCTACCAGCTGATGCAAGACGAATATGATTGACACTAATGATATATATTGAGAATATGATGGATAAATATCAAACCACAAAAATTCACACAATTAAATTCGAACCTTTAAAGCCGGTTGTGTTGACTGCGAAAATATTGTTTTGTTATGCAGAAGGATCGTCTCAAGTCGTCGTGATAAAACAAAGCTCTATATTTCAAAATCTCAGTCAACCTCCAAATAAAGAAATCACAGTCCATGGAAACACAAATAAAGAAAAATAGGATGAAATTAATATGCACATTCAGTTGAGAAGGTTGAGAGGGGACCTTAGGCATTTGTACATTGAAAAGTTGATGTCAAGGATGATTAGAGAAGAGCGAGCCCAATGTAGATCCAACTATGGTCAATTGGCAAGGGGTGTTGATACCCTTAGGCATGGATTTTAATATTACAAATATATGTGAAAATATATAATTCATGATTTATATTATTTACAAAATTATGATAAATGACTCATAGATTTCATGAAAAATAAATATATTATTTATCTTGTGACATTATGACTAATCTTGAGGTTAACTGAAATCATAAATAGGTGAAGCACCACGTATAGATAAATATTTGTTGAAAAATAAATAATTAATATGTAAATAATAGTTATGTTTTAAATTTATTTATCTATAATTATGTAACCATCTAAGTGTGGCTATTATTTATTAGTCATGTGCATCATTAAAAGAAAAAGAAAAAGAAAAAGGTTCGAAATATCAAATGAGCTCTTATGAGTCTCGAATTGAAAATTTAGATGATGACACGTCAATTACTTATGTGGAAAAAACGATCACCTTAATATTTAAATATGAAAACAAAGTGAACAAGAAAGTTGTTCTTCTATGAGAGAAAAATTTCAAGTTTAAATTTCAAATCGAACAAACTAGAAAATAACAAGATATTGAATTTGTAATGGTCAGAGGTCATTATTGTGCATTTCCGAAAATGATAAGAGTTTGAACTTACCTTCCGACTTTGTCTTTCGAGCAAAATATAGAAATCTGTTGGAGGACAACGCCTTACAAATAAAAGAAACATGAGAGATCAGTAACAATGATTTTACTTCGATCTACAATGAGTTATCTTTCTCATAATCAAGAATCATCACCACCAAGCTTCAACTATATGCAGATTACATCATCCTTCTTTATCAACGATTAATGATCAAGATAAAGTTTGAATATCTCAAGGAGGCTCTCCATCAGGCTTTAAGATAACTAGGTGGTGAGTAGAGAGTGATTTTGGGGAAAGGTACGAGGTTCTCTAAGCCCTATTTGGCCCAAAAGGGGTTACATATTTACAGAGGTCGAACTTGAGGTGTTAGGACTATTGATCTTGTTAAAATTAATATATATTTTTGAGATAAATAGTGGAATATCGATAGGAAGGATCCTTTGGGGCTAGAAGTAGCTAAGTGATGGGTGAACCAATATAAAAAACTCTTGTCTCATAGTGAGATCTTATCAAAAGAGAGAGAAAGTCATTCTACGTGTAGATAATCATGTAGAATTATGCTAACACATGTGTTGACACATCTAGTATTTGAGAAGAAAATCTAAGATTTCTAAAATACTAATTTACCCCTCTTTTTTGATATTTTGTCTAGCCTCTAAATCTTTTAATTGGTATTAGAGCTAACCTTGATTCACAAATATTTACATATCTCAAGAAGTAGATCTTATGGTTAGTGAAAACATCGAATTTTTCAACCCTAGACCATCTATGTCTGATGGAACTAACTATGCTTTTTGGAAAACCAAAGTTAGAATCTATGCTATAGGTTAAGGATTGAAAATTTAGAAAATGATCAAAGAAAGATCAGAAAAATCTGATGATAAGTCTATAGAGGAGCAGAACTCCACACTAAATGCAAAGGCTATGAATATGTTATTGAGTGTTATTTATATTTCTGAGTTTAACCGTATGTAAAGTTGTGAGATAGCCAAAGAAATATGGGATAAGCTCGAAATGACGTACAAAGGGACTTCACAGGTAAAAGAAATCAAAATGTTAACATTTTATTGTAGGTATGAATTATTTCAAATGAAAAAAGGTGAATCTATTCATAACTATGTTAAAAGAATTGATGAAATCGTTAATGAAATGAAAAATCTTGGAAAAAATTTTTCTAACATTGAATTAGGTAAAAAGCTACTTAGACCTTTGACTGATGATTGGATGGCCTAAGGCATGATCTTAGGAATGATAATTTTCTTAATCCAAGATTAGCTATGGTTCATAGAGATCTAAGGCCTATTTATAAGCCTTGGAAATAAAAAGAGGATTACAATGAAATCTAAATAAAATGAACGAAAAATAAAACTTAGTAGTAAAGGAAATTTGGATCCTTTAGTTGGGTCCGACGGTGATGATGTGGGATGGCTTCACCAGTTGGCACGATCGTTGGAGATGACGTGGCATCCTCTGACGTCCTAGTCTTCAATGATGGGGCTTGGGTATAGGTGCCACCAATTCCCCCAGGGGTTAGTAGAACTCGATTTCGTCAAGTGGGGGGATGACAGCTTGAACGTTACCAGCAAATCAGGTCACAGCTTGGCTAAGTCCATTTTCGTGATTCACAAGTCATTAGATGAAGGTTGTCCCTGCCAATGAACAAAAAACCTATGGGTGATAGTAATAATCTCATCCAATATTTCCTCAATGTGTTCATACCAACTAGGAGAGAAGATGGGGGGAGTGGACGAGGCAAACTTACTATCTGGCAAAGCCATAGGGGTGGGTCATTAATGTTAGGTGGAGCTTTATACGAAACCAGATCCGAGATGTTGAAGGTGGAGCTTATCCCCCATGTAGAGGGTATACCAATGACAGAAGCATTGTCCCCAACTCATTTGAGGATTGAAAATGATTAGCACTACGAGCATAAAGTTTAGTAGTGCTCTCAAGAGGAAATCTTTTTGACCTGATTCTCACCATTACCAAGTCCCCTTCTTCAAAGGTAAGAAAATGACGGTGTGAATCAGCGGTTTGCTTATATGATGTCTTATTATTTGTGATGTGCGATGTATTTCCTCATACAACTTCCTAATATGTGTTGCAAATGACTCGGCATCATTTGAAATTCTAACATGTTTAGACATTGAAAGAAGGTCGATAGGTTTTCGGAGAAGATAACCATACACAATTTCAAAAGAACTCTTGTTAGTCATACGGTTGACAAATGCATTATAGGCAAACTCCGTGAGTGGAGTGATTGAATCCCAAGACTTTAGATGATCCCCAACCAAGGACTGTAAAAGGTTTCCTAAGCTACGTTGATCTTCAGAAAGACCCTGAGAGCAGTTCGTCGAAATACAATAGACCTATGTCCTCTGGGCAGTTCTTGCTCTCTGGTGATGGATCGACGAGGCCCTGCACCATCAATATTTGAACCAGCTGCTCCTTGCTGAACTGATAACCTTTGGGAAATAGTGAACAGTAGAGGATACAAGGTTTCAAGCCAAGCACCAGTTGAAGGTAGTTGGACTTGAGCACATGTCTGATATTTTCCTCTATGACCCTTTCCATGTAGTCATTCGCCCATTCTCTCTGACCACAATGGTAATGGTGGAAAGAGGTGCCGAGGAGCTTCGCCACCAAAGGCAGCCCTTGGCACTGCCCCACAACCTTCTCGCATAGTTCTTCCCTAATTGGGCACTCGCCGCCGGCCGTGTAGTTCTTGAATAGGTCCCAACACTTGTTATCTAAAATTCCAAGGTTAAGGTAACAAGGCACAATGTCGGTGGTTTGTATTGTCTTTATAATTTTCCTGTCCCTCATGGTTGTTGACACACGAAAGTCTACTTTAAGCTATGTGGTTACTTTTGCAGGGGGAGCTGTGTGATGGCAATCCAAGTTGTAAAAATGTGTTGTTTTGTGAATTACAAAAGTTGAATATATTGTTGTCACATAAGTTTGTAAGGAAATACTATGGATAAAGAAATTCTCACAAGAATTAAGACTAACATTAAATGAATATGTGGTCTTTTACGATAGTCAAAGTGCTATTTATTTGAGTAAGAACCCCATAGTTCATTCGAAGTTGAAGCATATTGATGTGCATTACCACTAGATCAGAAATGTAATTGAAGATAAATAATTACAAATCAAGAAGATTCACACAGATAACAATAGAGTAGATATGTTGATGAAGACTATACCTCAAGAGAGGCAAGAGATTTGTCAACAACTGATTGACATGCATACTCCTTGAGGATCATGAAGACAATCTCTCTCATGAGTTGAGGAAGGAGGTTGTTAGGCATGTGGCTCATCAAATGGCCACTTCCGTGTCAACTCATAGGGGAGTGGAGAATACCGCATTTAATATAGAGGAGAGAGAGAGAGAAAGAGGGGAGAAGATGAGACATGTGAAATGGTCCAAGACATGGACTGACTCTCATGCCCCTCAACAGCCCAGTAATGAGCACACTAAACCAGAAGGGAGAAATAGTTCAGTCTAACCGTTTCAACTTCGAGGAAATGGTTTGCATATTTTTCGAGGAGTCACTGACACATTTCTCAAGGCATATCAAGGAGGTCTATAAATAAAAGTCATCTCTTTTCATCTCATAACACTAATGACCAATGGGTACCAAAGAGGTTGGGAGTGATTTTCTAATAGAGTGATCTCTACTTGTTGGTGAGGGACTAATAAGTTCTGAGGGCCAAGATTAGAGATCTATATTCTGAGTTTTTGGGAGTGTTCTTCTATATTTCTACTATATCTAGTGAAGCTTTTCATCGTCACCCGTAGACGTAGGAGGCTGACCTCCAAACCACGTAAAATCTTATGTCTCCAATTGTGAGTTGTTCATTTCATTTATTTCTTCTAGTTTCCATGTTAAATTTATATTGAGCTTTTATCTCTAATAATGGTGACAAGAACGACACTTCTCTTGGAACAAGAGGACAACAATAAGTCTATCAACGACATCTTCAGAGCATCCCAGACATTCAAGTGTCCATCATGGAGGACCTCCAAGATGAGGAAGCACCTCTTGCCCTTGAGAAATCCTATCAAAGTGTGAGCATCCTTGGTCGGCTTATTTTCATATAGAGCTTCGGTGAAGCTCCGCAACAGCACTGTCAGACCCTCTTGAAGAAACCCCGGCGAAGTGCTCCTTATCCTGTGGGTCCTTGTAGACAGCTCTAGCGAGCGTGGTCTTGCCGGCCAGCCCCAACCCTTTGATCATCTTGACCTTCAGGGGTTCTTCTATACACTTGTGAACGAGGCACTCCTTGACCATCTTGACCTTGAAGTCATGGTCATCGGTCTGAAGCGAGCTGGTCGGAGCCAGGCCGGAGGGCTGACTGCGCTGCCTCGCATCTCCTCCCTCAGGAATCGTCCCACGGGCCTTGACTTCTGTGAGCTTTCCCTTCATCTTGCCAATCTGATGGGCCATCGGCCCCCCGAGCTGGGGATCCGCCCTCGATTTGAGCGCGGAGCAGGTCGTACTCCCACTCGTCCAGCACGTCGTCGACGTCGAGGCAAACCTCTTTCGAATTCCTCAGGCGGAGTTCTCGGTCTGCGAGAGGTCATCGCTCGCCTCCGCCTTCCCGATGTGCCTCCGGATGTCCTGCCGAGCCTTGAGAACCTCGAGATCCTTCATGAAGGACGACGGGCTCCCCATCCTCCCGGCCTCGAAAATATCGACGCGATCCAGAGAAAGAAGACGAACCAGTGGAGACAAGAGAAGAAGGCTACCCGGAACAGTGAGAGCGAAGGGAGCAATGATAGGCCCCGAGAAGAGGCGACGATAATAGCATTGATCGGAATAAATATCTAAATTTGGGAAAATCTGGAGATAATTTCCCATCTTTCGATCGTGTACTCCGCAGACTGAGCACATGAAGGCGTCAGCTGGCGTCGTTTCTGAAATCTATCCCACCGACCTGGCCCTTTTTCTCTTTGTAGACTTTTCAACATGGAGAGCTATCCAACAGCCCCGCCTTCTGGCTTTCTACGTTATCTTGGAAATAATAAGTTGGGCGTCCTCAGTCTCACCACACGCCAGGTCAAGGTCAACGTGAAGATTTCAAGCAAGGGGACGATCCACTACTAATCGATCGCAATCGTAGTCAACGGGGGGTTCCCAGCTGCAGTGGATGCTATGCTATCCCCTTCTTCAGGGCAAGTTCTCTTCTCCTTCTTAGATTTAATTCATGATCGGATCTCCTTCGTATTCCGGTCATGACATAAAGCATCATCTTTAAGTCAACGACGGAACCTGATGAATTGGTATCTGGCCATCACATTTATCATTGATGATCCATTTTTGCCAAGTCAATGGGTTCTGAGTCGATGGTTACCTGTAATGAGATTATTTAATGTAGCTCTTCTTTGTTATTAGTTCCCTGTTTAATCCCAATCGATCCACTGGTTTCCTCATGTAAGTCACTAAGACTAAGATACTTATTGATTATCTATCAAGCCATTCGTCCATCATCAAACAGCCTCATGAAGAGTTGACCGAATCTCTTGCTCTATCACGCCATCACATTCATGTGACGCAAGACAATGGGCTCTCAGCTCCCCACTGGTCAACGCGCCCGGCTTCCTCGCAACCTCATTGCAGATTTCGCGTCATCGCCTTGCAGGTTCCAGGAAGCAACGCATATGGTCAAGACTGTTCAGACCCGCGTGTAAGACTCGTGAACTTATTTATGCTAGAAAACCAGAGAGAGCGAGAGCGAGAGAGGGGAAGAGAGAGAGAGAGAGAGAGAGAGAAGAAGGCCGGTGCGAAGAGGATCACGGAGAGAGGAAGAGTGGAAATCATGGTGGTAAGACTCCACGCTCTCTCCTGTTTTTGGCTTGGCGGATTGGCCCATGGCCGATAAAACCGGCTTCTGCCCCACAGTGCTCTGAGTCGTTCGGCACCAACAGCCAGTCCGAATCCCAGATATCAGTGGCGGCGCCTACCGCCCCCGCCGCCGCCCAGGCTCCGGCAACCACTCCGGGGGCGAACGCCACGTGGTTAAAAAGAGAAGAGGAAGAGAGAGAGAGAGAGAGAGAGAGAGAAGAAGGCCCGGCGAGAAGAGGATCACGGAGAGAGGAAGAGCGGAAATCATGGCGGTAAGACTCCACGCTCTCTCCTGTTTTTGGCTTGGCGGATTGGCCCATGGCCGATAAAACTGGCTTCTGCCCTGCAGAGCTCTGAGTCGTTCGCAACCAACAGCCAGTCGGAAGCCCGGATATCAGGCGGCGCATACCGCCCCCACCGCCCAGGCTCCGGCAACCACTCCGGGGCAAACGCCAGGTGGTTAAAAAGAGAAGAGAGAGAGAGAGAGAGAGAGAGAGAGAGAGAGAAAAAGAAGGCCCCGCAAGAAGAGGATCACGGAGAGAGGAAGAGCGGAAATCATGGCGGTAAGACTCCACGCTCTCTCCTGTTTTTGGCTTGGCGGATTGGCCCATGGCCGATAAAACTGGCTTTTGCCCCACAGAGCTTTGAGTCGTTTGACACCAACAGCCAGTCCGAATCCTAGATATCAGTGGCGGCGCCTACTGCCCCTGTCGCCGTCTAAGCTTCAGCAACCACTCCGGGGGTGGAACCCAGGTGGGCTTGATGGAGATCAAGATTCTCCATCTCACAATTCTCCAAACTTGATGCAAGGAGTAGATCAAGAGGTAACATCAAGGCCTTCACTAAAACACTCCCCAAGGATGAGAGTCCTCCCTTCACACCAAGTCAACATGATGATCTTGAGGAAGAAAACTCAAACCTTGAAAATCATTGAGGTCAAGGATAAGGAAGGAGGCCATGAAGAGGTAGCTAGGGCACCCTAGCCTTGTCCCCACATCCACCATTGACCAAGTCAATGCCCATTAGAGGTTTGGTCAAACCCCTTTACCTTCATTGAATCCTTTCAACCCCTTCTTATCAAAGCTCAACTTTATCTTGAATCAATATTTGACCCTAAGAAGCCTCAACAGCCTTTAGTCAACCCATTTCCTTAAATATAGGAGCCTCTCATCCCATATAATGGCCATAGTCAACCCCATTGACTTTTCTTTTAAAATTTTCTATTTTTTCCATGGACCTACCTCCTCATGGGCCTAAATGGCCTCTAGATCTCGTGATTAAAGGCACCCTTTCAAATGAGAGAAAGTGGTTGTAATTGCCCACTTTTTGTGGGTAATCTTCTCTCTCCTCCTCTCATATGAAGGGATGTGTGCCTTGAATTAAGGTGGTTACTCCACCCCATTCCCTCCTATAAATAAGGAGGCATTTTATGTAATAGGAGAAGGATTGAATGAATGAAAATCTCGTGCTTTCTTCCCACTTGAATCCTATCTCTCTCTCGAGTCCCTTCTCTCCTCTTCCGAGCCCTTCACTCGGCTTCTCTCTTTCTCTCTTGAAGGTCTCTTCTCTCTCAAGCTTCTCTCCCTTCTCTCTTGAATTTCTCTCATTCTCCCCCTCAAGTTTCTTCCTTAAACCATCTTAGTTGATCCTCACATCCTTGTGAGAGATTTGATCAACCCCATTTCCCTCATCCTCCTCCCCACCCAACGCATTCTTTCTCTCTTCTCCACTTCGAGCCACCCCATCTCTCTATCCATTAACACTTCTTCTTCAACTTGTGGGCAATCATTTGCAAAGGAGATCAAAGCCATTCTCAAGCAGTCTAGAGGACCCTCAAGCAATCAAGAATTCTCCATAAGGTATTTGATTTTCTATTCCTCTTGAGTGTTTAATTTGATCATTACTTGAAGTCCATTGCTCTAGATTCTTGTGTGAGACCTATAGAATAGCCACCTTTACCCATTTAATGATCCAAAGCCCTCATTCCTAAGTTTGATTTGTCCGATTAAATTAGGGTTCTCAATCAAGGCAACCATAAATCTAGATCCTATCTAAATCATATTACGGGTTGAGTGATTTGACTATCCAAGAGAATTTACTAAAAGTTAACCTTTAATTCCTCTTCTTTAAGCCTCTTTGTGGAAATCATAAATCTCTCTATCTGTCCCGCATCAGGGCTACTTCGCAGTCCACCAATCGCAGAAACCACCGTGACCACAAGAAGCTCTAGGAATAGTCAAGGCAAAATTACGCATCAAGATCCATGCATGTATTCCCCACGACCACAAGAAGCTCTAAGAATAGTGGTGAGGTTGTGGCTACGGCCTTACGGTTCCATGTGTTGCAGTAGAACCTGCATGTATTCCCCGAGGATTTCTATCTTTCACTGTGTTTCTATGATCACCGGTAGGGTTTTCCATTATTTCTCGACCTGGTGAATAATAAGTTAACGATGCCTATTTTCTCATCTACTAGTGGTGGAGTGATAAGTCTTAATTATCATGAGTTAATAATCTAGTGATATGATAGTTTTAGCCTTAACTCATGATAAATAGACTTACTTTTGTGCTAAATTGTGAAAAGTAATTTTTAGTTGGTTAATATGAATTTTTGATTAATTACATGATTTCATAATCTTATTTTGTTAAGATAAATTGAAAAGAAATAAAATAAAAAGATTAAGGGAAAAAATAATAATAATGATGGCCAGTCAGGCCCGCAAGCGGGTCGGAGGCCTAGTTGGGCGAGGCTGTAGAGTGGCTAAGGGAGTGCGAGCTCGAGGCTTAAGTGGCTAAAGACGCAGACAACGAGCTTGGCACTCAAGCGACTGACGTGTGCCTCATTCCCCTTCCATGTCACCGGTGGCCAGCCGAGTGTGGGGGCAAGGAGTGGTCATATACACGTGGATGAGATGTATCTATTGATGGCTAAGGAAGGTGCCAGTTTATATTCACATGAAAATCAGTTAGAAAACCGATGTGAGACTAAACCCATCACTCTAAAACTTTTTCTATAGGATTATAAATGCCCAAAATACCCCTTTATTACCATGATAAAAGTATCCTTATGACGTCACATTGTAAGGATATTATAGTACTTATTTCATCTCTTTCTCTTTCTCTTTCGTAGGTAGGCAACCAACGAAGAAATTATGATTTCCAGTGAGTAATTAAGTTACAAAAATCATCAAAATCTCAGCAAAAACTTAGTCAACACGATTCGCGGAGCATTGTGGCCAAAATTGGTGAACAATTATGGACAAAACATTGCAAACTTAATGAGAAAATCATCTCCGATTGATCGACGAACAAGCCGTCACCAGAAAGTGGACGATCTGCCAAGAGACGAGTCGCCACCTTCTGAGAGCATACCAGATGCGATAAAAGGCCTCCTCTTGCTGTGCTGACTTGAGGACGAAGCCCCTAAGATATGCCCGATCTCCATCTAGCTTACCTCCGTCGGGTGACAGTCACTGGAGGGCCGCAACTTACCATTTTTTTGTTCCGCCAAGTGACAACCACTGAAAATGATTTGGTGACACATTTCATTGATTTCTAGACTTCACAAGAGGATCTAGAGATTGCCCACATTGTCTTTGTCCAAGGAGAGCCTTCGAGGCCATGGACATTACACAACTTCCTTTCCGAACACGTAGAATTCCGGCAATCGTTGTCGTGAAGCTAAAACTCTATTTTTGTTACTTTAAACTTCATTTTCATTTAAATTAATGATAGTTAGCATGATTTCAAAGTTTTATATCCTTTTTCATTGAGTTACGATTCTTCAAACTTGTATAGAACTTAATTTGACCTATTAATTCGATGGTAATCACTTACGAAAGAATTGTACGGCAGAACTCTATTTCTACCTGATTCATGTTCTTTGG
The DNA here is from genome assembly GCA_024713555.1 of Spirodela polyrhiza. NCBI lineage: Eukaryota > Viridiplantae > Streptophyta > Magnoliopsida > Alismatales > Araceae > Spirodela > Spirodela polyrhiza. Next base: position 5,113,624 of record CM046536.1, read on the forward strand.
GTGCTGATGTCACCCTAACGTCATAGCTTTATTTCCCTTTTGCATTTCTTAAATATATTATATTTATCATTCAATTAAAAAATCATATTATTTTAAGAAAATTTTGAAATATTACACGATATTCTATTACATCCCTATGATTGACCTGAAAGTTTCCTACTATTTTTAAAATCTTTTATTTATTTATAAATGATTTATTTATTCTTATATACATTTAAAATTCTAAAAATTAATCTTTTCTAGTTTTATAAATTTTAAATTTGTGTGATTTATTATACAATGATTAAGTTACGTAATCAGCTAAGTATAGGTAAAGGTAATACTACTTTCAGTCCACACTTGGATGCTCATGTTGCTATTTTCACTTCACAACTATCTCTTTCTTCCTCTACTCCTCCGTCTCTTAACTCCATTACCTGAGCACTTACTTAGGCCACACTCTCACCGACTGAATCATCTAGAATGACCTATTTCAAGTGCCACAAACGTGGGCACCAAACCAATCAATGCCCATCTAGAGCACTACAAATTGGACATGATGATTGTGAATGTGAACCATATCTTGTTAATCCAATTATTGAAGAGGAAGATTATAAACTTGAGGAAACCATTGTGGACAAATATACTGATGATGATTGTTTGGCAAGCGTCATTCAAATCTTTGATTCTCTTCCTCCACCCCGTAGCAACCCTTCTTGCATTCCTATGACCGTAATCTACTATACTTTTACTCAACTAACTACTGATGACAATATCTTGAGGACATCTAATTTTTATACTTATATTAAAGTTGGTGACAAGATGTGGAAGATAATAGTAGAAAATAGTAGTTGCATTCATGCCGAATTAGATATACTAATTTCACAATTTAAATTACCTTTGCTTGATTATCTTTGACCCTATCATGTTTCTTGGATTGCCTTCACTTGTATTTCAATTAAAAATTAATGTCTACTTCTCCTCAAAGTACAATCTTATAATGAAAAAGTTTTATGTGATGTATTGCCTTTGAAAGTGAGCAACATAATCCTTAATCATCCTTAGATTTATGATAATGATGTTCAATAATTAGGTTGATCAAGCACTTACTCATTCATGTATAAAGGTAAGAAGATTACTTGGCAGCCATATACCTTGCATCCTAAAACCCCTCAACCTAATCGGCCATCATCAACTTTAAATCTTATTATTGGAATCTAATTTCAGCGAGAGATAGAACATGAAACCATCATCTGTTTAGCCATGATTCTTGATCATTCTGATGATGTTCTTACCTCTCATCCCCCTGAAATTATTGAATTATTATCTGAATTTTCAGCTGTCTTTTATGATGAGTTATTGAAAGAACTCCCTCTAATGCGTGGTATCTAGCATGCCATCAACCTCATACCAAGATTATCATTTCTTAATCTTTCTCATTACCATTTGGACCCTACTCAACATAAAAACCTCTAACACCAAATATAAGAATTCCTAGATAAAGGATTCATCCAAATGAGCCTTAGTCCTTGTGCTGTCCTTGCCCTTTTAACTCCAAAGAAAGATGGTACTTGGCATATGTGCATTGATAGTAGGGCCATCAATAAAATTATTGTAAAATATCAATTTCCTATTCCCCAAGTTGATGACATGTTTGATATGATAGCTAGATCTATGGTCTTTTCTAAAATAAATCTCCGCAGCAGTTATCATCAAGTTAGGATTTGCCCCGGAGATGAGTGGAAAATTACTTTTAAAATTAAAAATAGATTATATGAATGGAAGGTTATGCCATTTGGTTTATCTAATGCCCCTAGCACCTTTTAGTGACTTATGAATATGTTCTTAGATCTTTCATTGGTAATTTTATAGTTGTTTACTTTGATGACATCTTGATTTATAGTAAATCCAAAAGAAGAGCATCTCCTCCATCTTAGGCAAGTTTGTGAAACCTTATCAAAGGAAAAACTATATCCTCATTCAAAGAAATGTTATTTTCTTATTGAGCATGTCTCATTTCTTGACTTTATTCTATCCCCCCAAGGTGTGTTCGTAGACTCATCTAAAATGGATGCTATTACTTAGTGGCCACTTCCTCAAAGTATACATGACATTTAAAGTTTCTATAGGTTAGTTGCATTTTATCGTTGATTCATTCCTAACTTTAGCACCATCATGGCTCCTTTGACTGATTGCTTAAAGAGTAAAACTTTTGAATGGTCGGATGCTATAACCAAAGCCTTTGAGGCCATTAAACAAAAGATGACTCATACACCCATTCTTTGTTTACTTGATTTTCAGTAAGTCTTTGAGGTCACATGTGATGCCTCAAGTTTAGGTATAGGTAGTCTCTTAAGTCAACAAAATCATCCTATTACTTACTTTAGTGAGAAATTAAATAATGTAAATTTAAATATTTTACCTATGATAAAGAATTCTATGCTTTCTTCCAATCTCTTCATCATTGATGTCACTATCTTCTCTATAAAGAATTCATCTTATATTCTGATAATGAGGCTTTAAAATACCTTAATTCATAGTAGAAACTCAATCCTCTTCATGTTCGTTGGGTTGAATATATTCAGTCCTATACCTTTGTTTTGAAGTATAAAAAAGGCATAGAAAATCGAGTTGTCGATGCACTAAGTCGAAGATCTCATCTTTTAAATGTTATGAAGATTGAAGTGACTAGTTTTGATGAATTAGATTCCTCTTATGTTCATTGCCTTGATTTTTCTCCCATCATTCATTCTCTAGCATAGGAACCATCCTCGAACACCAAAGATTATATTTTATAGGATGGTTACCTTTTCTATAATCAGCATTTATGTATTCCCCGTACATCCCTTCGGGATTTCTTTGTATGGGAAATTCACGCAAGAGGCTTGAGTGGTCATTTTGATTGAGACAAAACTATAGCCTCTATAGAGCAGCAGTTCTATTGGCCATCTTTAAAATGGGATGTAGTTAAGATTTTATCTCAATGTTGAGTTTGTACCTTAGCTAAGCAAGTGAAGTAGAACATTAGAGTTTACACCCCTCTACCTATTCCACATGAACCATGGGAAGACGTGAGCATCAATTTTGTCTTAGGCCTTTCTCATACTCTTCGACATCATGATTTTATTTTGGTCGTCATTGATCATTTTTCAAAAATGACCTATTTCATAGCCTACTCTAAGACTTCCGATACTTCTAGGGTTGCCCAACTATACTTTAACAATGTCATTCATCTTCATGGCCTCTTAAAAAGCATTATGTTTGATAAAGATGTTTGTTTTACCAACTATTTTTGAAAAACACTTACCAAAGAAGGCAAAGGGGGGAACCATAGACATATAAGAAGGGGAGGAGATTAGTAACAGGCAGGTATCCAGAGATAGTAGAGCTAGTGGAGAGTAGGAGGATCTCTTGAACATCCCCCAAAGTGATCAGTCACTCTAATTGGTTATTTATGCCCTTAATGTTCTTGTTCTATTGTATCCTTATTCATCAATTCAAGTGCATTCCTTTCAATATCAATTGGCATTCTACCATTTGGTATTAGAGCTAGACCATCCTCGTATGGTCAAGAAGGCAGCAATATCCAAGATGGACAAAGTTGAAGCTTGCATGGAGGACCTCCATGCCGAACAATAGAATCAAAAGGTTATGATGGAACGACACCAAGAAACTATGGAGAAACATCAAACACTCATGGAGCAAATCCTTCTTCATCTCCAAAATCTTTCAATGGAAAAACTCTCATCTATTCTACCAAGATCTACCAAGGAGGGGACTTCTACTCTCAATCCTTCACCAGTGGTAGTGGTGGCGGCGACAAAGCCATTTGGACCAAGAAAAGGGGAATTACTAACATTTACAGGTGAAAATCCCGAACGGTGGCTATGACAAGCCGAGAGGTACTTTTGACTTAATTTTGTGTTTGACAAGGATCGTCTCGACACCATCATGCTCTACCTAAACAGCGATGCACTTAACTGGTTTTTGTGGGCTGAGGAGAATAGCCGGTTTGATTTGTGGACACATTTGAAGATGAAATTAACAGAAAGGTTTAACTCTCTGACCTTGTCTCCAGCCTACCAGCAATTTTTGGATCTCCAACAAGAAGGATATGTGTTTGCTTATCGGTCAAAATTTGAACGTCTTTCTTCAACAATTAACGAGAATTCCCTCAAAAATGTTGGAGCATATTTTCTTGAAAGGATTGAAACTAGTAATTCGCTCTCAGCTTGAGATGTTGAATCCAGTGAGATTAGTCACAATTGTGGAGGCAGCACTCTGAGCAGTAAAGCATATCACTACCCTGTGCAAGGAATTTCGATCATTTGACGCATACAAGTATGGCTGCAAGGATGTCAAATTCAGCACAGAGGGGTGAAACACTTCGCCAACCCATCTGCGTCACTGTCCACCAGTACTGATCAAAGAAAAGGTCTAGTTAGAGGGGCTAATATGACTCAGCACACCACCAAGTCTGGCAGTCTTTCTTCCTCTCAACCAAGATGCCAATTGTGACTAACTGACGCTGAATTCTAAGCACGAAAGGAGAAGGGACTTTGTTTCCATTGTGATGAAAAATTTGGACCAGGGCATCATTGTACGAAGCGCTTGAATATTGTTATGGTCCGAGAGGATGAGTTAGTGGATGAAGATGAATTGGAAGAAGACTAGGCACTTGTCAACAAAGAAGAAAATACCACAACATCACTCTTTACAACATAGGTCTCATTTAATTCTACTCATAGATTTTCATCCAACTCCACTATGAAGGTGAAAGGTGCGATCCAAGTAAAAGAAGTAATTGTGATGATTGATCCTAGTGTGACACATAATTTCATCTATAAGACATTAATCTGAGAGCTTCAATTGCCCATTGATCAGCTAAAACAATACATGGTGGTGTTGAGAGATGGACTAGTAGTGTTAGAATGGGGTGTTTGCCGTAATGTACTCCTCAAGATGTAAGGATTGGCAATTTTCCAAGATTTTCTACCACTCTCCCTTAGAAGCGTGGATGTCATCCTTGGGATGTAGTGGTTAGTGACATTGGGATGGGTGCACTCCCATTACAAAGGGCTGGTAATGAAATTTTTGGTAGATAATGTGGTTCATGAATGGCAAGGAGAGCGGGAGCTTCACAAGTCAAGTATTCCCTACAATAAACTCGAGAAGGAGCTTAAGTCTGCCGATTCATTGGTGGTGGAGTTGATGTACCTTAAAATAGAGCCGCTAACAGCTAAGAATCAACAAGAATAGTGACTGAGGTCTTAGTTTCAACAGTCCTACTCTGAAGTGTTTTCTTCTCCAAAAACATTACTACCCTAGAGGAAGGTGGACCATGTTATTGAATTGGTTCTAAGGGGTCAACTAGTCTATTAAAGACCCTACAGATGCTCCTATGCTTAGAAGAATAAGATTAAAAGGTTGGTAAAAGATCTCTTAAAAGTAAGGGTCATTCAATTTTCCATGAGCCTGTTTGCTAGTCCTACATTGCTAGTACAGAAAAAAGATGGTAGTTAGAGGTTTTGTGTAGATTATCGAGCCCTTAACAGAATCACTATAGCTCACAAAATTCCTATTCTGATGGTTGATGAATTATTAGATAAGATCCATGGGATGAAGGTGTTTTCAAAGTTGGACCTTAAATCGGGTTATTATCAAACTCGGATGTGGCCAGAGGATATACCAAAGACAACCTTCCAAACTCATGAGGGGCATTATGAGTTCATCGTAATGCCATTTGGCTTGTGCAATGCACCAACGACATTCCAATCTTTGATGAATAGAGTTTTCAGACCTTATCTGAATAAGTTTATCCTCATATTTTTTGATGATATATTTATATATAGCCATAAATGCCAACACATGAGGACCGCTTACTCAACGTGTTTGACATCTTGAAAGATAATCAATTACATGTGAATAATAGTAAATGTTACATGGGCAAAGACAAATTGGGATACTTGGGCCATTGGATATTGGCCAAGGGGGTGGAGACTAATGCCAACAAGATTGAAGTCATTCAATAGTGGCCCACACCAACAAATTTGAAGCAATTAAAGAGCTTTTTGAGCCTGACAAGCTATTATTGAAGGTTTGTGAAAGAATTTGCTACTATTACATGGCCGTTGACTCAATTGTTAAAGAAAGATGCTGTGGGATGGCCAAGGGAGGAAGAAGAGGCTTTCTCATATTTGAAGAAAGCACTTACCTAAGCCTCAGTGCTAGCATTACCAGATTTCTCAAAATCCTTTGTCATTGAGACAGACATATTAGGGTAGGGAATTGGGGATGTTTTATTACAAGTGGGACAACCGATTGCTTTTTATAGCCAAGCACTACCAACGTCTACAGTTTAAAAGTTGGCCTATGAGATCAAGCTATTTGCCCTTATCACAATAGTTAGAAGGTGGAGAAACTATCTGATGATTAGGTCATTCATTATCAGAATTGATCAATACAATTTGAAATATTTGTGTGAGCAGAAGGAGATTCCTTCACAATATGCCAAATGGATTACCAAGTTGATGGCTTTCCAATTCACAATTGAATATAGAGAGGGCAAGACTAATAAAGCTGTCGACACCTTGTCACAAAGACCTCTATCTCAAGTGGAAGCATTTAATAGAGTAATCGCTCGGGTGCTAGATGGCCTTAATGGCATCCGTGATGAGGTGGATCAAGAATCTTGATTAAAGGCTATTCAAGATTCCTTGCTACAGGGGTCTGATACTCATCCCAACTATTTACTCCACCAAGGGTAGTTATTACATAAAGGGATGGTGGTCTTATTGAGCAACTCATTGTACATTCCCAAGGTGCTAGCAGAATCTTATACAAGGCCAATTGGGGGGTATGGTGGCTATCTTTGCACTTACAAAAGGATTGCCGAGCAATACTATTGGATGGGCATGAAGAAGGACATTAAGTGTTCAATGAATGTTCTGATGTCAACAAAACAAGATAGACACGTTGACCCCGGTACGACTATTGCAATCATTGCCCATCTCACAAGGCATATGAGAGGATCTATCAATGGATTTCATCGAAGCACTATCAATGTTTGTGGGACTTCATAGCATTTGGGTAGTGGTAGATAGATTATCAAAGTATGCATATTTTATTCCCCTCAAGCATCCCTTCTAGGCATAAGATATGTCAGTGGTCTTCACAAAGGAAATAATATGCCTCCATGGACCCCCAAGATCAATTGTTTCAGATCATGGCCAAGTGTTCACTAGCCGATTTTGGGAAGCATTATCGAAATTGCAATAGACCAAACTCCACATGAGTTCGGCTTATCATCCTCAAACTGATGGGCAAACAGAGGTGGTGAACAAGGGGATAAAAAATTATTACCACTACTTTGCATCCCACAAGCCTACATTGTGGCACAAGTGGCTACCATGGGTAGAATATAGCTACAACACCTCATTCCACACAAGTATTAAAATAACTCCTTTTAGGGTGGTCTATGGTCGGGAACCACCCCATGTGGTTAGATACGGAGCTCCAAAATCACCAATAGACGAGTTGGACAAGTACTTACAAGAGCAAGACCAAACCATTGATCTATTGAAAGAGTAGTTACGGAATTCTCACGCACACATGAAGTTATATAAAGACAAGGGTCGACGGGATGTCTGGCTGAATATTGGAGAGAAGGTATTGACGTGACTTAGTCGTTGTATAATAAATCATGTAAATTTTAAAATTTTTAAAACTAGAAAAGACCAATTCTTAGAATTTTAAATGTATATCAGAATGAATAAATAAATTATAAATTGATAAAAAATTCTAAAAATAGTGGAAAATTTCTAGGTCAATGGATGTAATATAATATCGGATAATATTTTAGAATTTTTCTAAAAGAATATGATTTTTTAACTAAATGATAAATATAATATATTTAAGAAATCACAAAAATAAAATAACACTATGACATTAGGGTGACGCCAGCGAGTGAAGAACACGAATTAGCTAGAAACAGAGTTTTGACCTACGATCTTTTCGTAAGCAATTACTATTGAATTAATGGGTCAAATTATGTTTTGTAAAAGCCCAGAGAATCGTAACTCAGTGACAAAGGATATAGAACTTTGAAATCATACCAACTATCATTAATTTAAATGAAAATGAAGTTTAAAATAGGAAAAATAGAGTTCCGACTTCGCGGAGGCTATCGCTGGAATTTTGTGTGTTTAGGAAGGAATTCGTGCAATGTCCATGGCCTCAAAGGCTCTCCTTGGACAAAAATGATGTGGGCAATCTCTAGATCCTCTTGCGAAGTTTAGAAATTGGTGGAATGTGTCGCCAAATCATTTCTAACAGCAGTCACCAGCAGAATGGAAAAATAATGACTTGTGGCCCTCCGATGGCAGTCACTTGATGAAGGTAGGCTGGATGGAGGTGAGGCGCATCTCAGGGGCTTCGTCCTCAAGTCAGTACAGCAAAAGGAGGCCCTTTATCGCATCTGGTATGCTCTCAGGAGGTGGCGACTCGTCTCCTAGAGGATCGTCTGCTTCCCGGCGATGACTTGTTCGTTGATCAATCAGAGATGATTTTCTTATTAAGTTTGCGATGTTTTGTCTAGAATCATTCACCAATTTCGACCACGATGCTCTGCGAATTGTGTTGACTAAGTTTTTGCTGACATTTTGACGATTTTTGTAGCTTAATTACTTGCCGAAAATCATGATTTCTTCACTAGTTGCTCGCCTACAAGGGAGAGAAAGGGAGATAAAATAAGTATAATAATGGCCTTACAATGTGACGTCATAAGAATATTTTCATCATGGTCATGGAAGGATATTTTGGGCATTTATAAATCATGCGAGGAAAGGTTAGAGTAGTGGGTTTAGTCCTACATCAATTTTTTAATTGATTTTCATGCGAATATAAGATCGCGCCTTCTCTACCATTAATAGGTACATCTCACCCACGTGTGTACGACCACTCCTTGCCCCATGCTTGGCTGGCCACCAATGACGTGAAAGGGGAGTGATGCACATGTCAGCCACTTGAGCGCCGAGCTCGCGGCTCACATCTTCAGTTGCTTGAGCCTTGAGCTCGTAGTCCTTAGCTGCTTCACGGCCCTGCCCAACTGGGCTGCTGACCCGCTTGACTAGCGGTGTTTTTACTTTTTCTCTTAATCTTTTTATTTTATTCTTTTTCCATTTATCTTAACAAAATAGGATTATAAAATTATTTAATTAATTCAAAATTCATATTAACTAACTAAAAATTACTTTTCACGATTTAACACAAAAATAAGTCTATTTATCATAAGTTAAGGTTAAAACTATCATATCACTACATTATTAACTCATAATAATTAAGACTTATCAAGCATACATCAAGTTGAGACCCTATCAAATGAAGTCACTAGCGCGAAGAGTAAATGAAAAACTAGCTCCCAAATTCTTTGGACCTTATGAGATCACCCAATGCATTGGAGAGGTGGTGTATCGCGTGCAGTTACCAAAAGTATCTCGGATTTATCTGATGTTCCATGTATCTTAACTTTGCAAAGCATTGGGGCCTTTTCATTAGTCACAACCTATTCCGTTGCATCTCACCGAAGACTTGGAATGAGTGGTGGAACCCTTAGACATTTTGTCAGTAAGAAGGGGGGCTAATAGAATAGAAGTGTTGGTCAAGTTGAAGAATTTACTAGACTTTGAATCAACATGGCAATCAGTGAAACTCATTCAAGAGAGGTTTCTAGATTTCCAACTTGAGGACAAGTTGATTGATAAGGAGGGTAGTAATGATATGATGCCATTAATAACATATTAACGACGTCATAAGACGTGCCCCCAACCAATAGAAGGTGAACCGGTAGGGTCAATAACTAAAAGAAAAGATGAATCGATCCCAAGATATAGTTAGCAAAGGAGGCAAAGAGGGGGACTGTAGACATATAAGAAGGGGAGGAGATCAACAAGGGGGTATATGGAGATAGTGGACCTAGTGGAGAGTGGGAGGATCTCTCAAACATCCTCCAAGGTGATCAATCACTCTGACTGGTCATTTCTACCCTCAGTGTTTTTGTTCTATAGTATTCTTATTCATCAATTCAAAAAGTGCATTCCTTTCAATATCAATTGGCATTCTACCACATGTAAATTATCAGCTTGTGAGAATCCTACCAACTACAAGATTCACTTCAGGAAATTATGATGATTTGGGTCATGCCACGATTTGTACATGCTACTTGTTAATAGATTAGCATGAAAATTCTCCTAAAGTCATATTTCAGCATATAGGGATTCGTAACAACATATAATATAAGGAAAATTTAGGAGACGAATATAAGGAAAGAGCATCATCCTCTTTAGAATATCATCCTCAACAGCATACAATATCTACATCACATCTGTACTCAGCGAACCTATCATCTCCCATAGATTATCAGCAACACACAGCAGGGAAACAATGTCCCCTGGGAAGCGAGAGAGTGATGTCTACTTGAAAAAGAACTCGAAGGGTTTTTACAAATTTGTGCAGCACGAGAATATTTCAAAAAATCCCCAGCTTTCCGGTTTCAGTATCGTCACAGCCCTCTGCCGGAATCTTGACTACATGAGCTGCTCTTCCCAATCAAGCTGTTCATCACTTCCAAGAACGAGGGGCCCGTCTGCATCCGCACAAGTTGCATCCTGTAGGGAATGAGAACGTTCCTCAGGCCTGCAAAAACTCAGAGAGAAGGATAATCATCAGGGAATTTCCTTCTTCGATTTCCCCTTGGTCAGGTAATTATTTCCACAAATAACCAGGAGAATCTCCATGATGATGAGAAAGCTCACAGCCAGCAGAATCACTAGAACCAGCCGGTCAGTTCGCTAATGAACGGATAGAGGAAAATACACGAGGCATCCCCCTTCACCTACCAGCAATGCACATGGTTTTGTAGAGGTGAGCAGCATGGGCGTCGCCCTTGGTGGACATCCGCGGGCGCTCGAGGCACTCGAGGAAGGCGAGATCCGCTTGGAGAAGCTTCGCCTGGTCGTGGGTATCGTATCCGATGTCGTGGCAGTAGCAGCAGAAATCGAGCCAGTCGATGGGGCGGCGATCCCACAGGGGCATCCCCCCGTCCTTGCCGCTCGACCAATTGGGTCCGCAGTAGTGGCCATAGCGGGGAAACAACTGCGACAGGAATGCCCTAGCCCCGCCATGCCATGGCACCTTGGCGACGTAGGGTCGGAACAGCTGCAGGGCGCAGCCGGCGGGCTCTTCTCTGTCCCTGACGGCGGATCCACCGGGTGAGACCGGAAGGTGGGGGGCGAAAGGGTTCCACCGGAAGGACACGATCGACTGGAAGGATCTGACGACGGCGGCCCTGAGGTCGAAGGAGAGCCATCCCCCGCTGGATTCCGGAGACGGAAGAAGAGGGGAGGGAGAGGGAATGGGCTTGGGCTCTGGCTCGGTGCGCCAGGGAAGGGGCAAGAGGGGGAAGAGCGGAGGGGTGGGGAGGTTGTTCAGGAACCGGAGATTCATAGATCGATCCACAAGCCGACACCTCCAAAAGTTCCCCGTGCCGTTCCACCGCCGCTCGACGGCAAAACCTTCTCGATATCTCTCTCTCTCTCTCTTTCCTCACACGCCGATTCTCAACCCCCGCCCCTGTTGCCGCTGCCGCCGCCGCCGCCGGCGAAACAGGCGGCGGTGGAAGACGGAAGAGACTTGGTCAGACGACGGCGCGAGAGAGGAACCGACAGACGCTCGCAGAGACGGCCTCCGGCAAATTTAAATTAAATCATATTTTTTAATAAATTCTATCGCCCGAATTTATAAAAAAATTCCATTATTTGCGGCCCGCCGCCGGCGATCCCGCTCCCACCATTATCCGTTAATAAATATTATCCACCAGCTATTATATTTCTTTTTCTTACTGTGGGTACATTAAAGATGGGAAAATAGGCGGCGTTTCTACAGGAATCCATGGAACCGTGGGGCCGCCGCCGCCACCATCTCCTCACTCGATCACAACCCGAAAAGTTTGTTGAAAAATTTCTTTGACTCGCTCTGGGGCGTCGCGTTGTAGTGGTCGTTTACGATTTTGGTGGACTGCGAAGCAGCCCGCGTGGAGTCCGCCTCCGGAATGGCTACCGGAAACTGGGCGGCGGCGGGGGCGGTAGACGCCGCCGCGGGCTTCTGGACTCCAGGCAGGCTGTTGGTGCCGGACGACTCAGAGCTCTGCGGAGCAGAAGCCGGTTTTATCTGCCATGGGCCAATCCGCCAAGCCAAAAACAGGAGAGAGTGTCGAGTCTTACCGCCATGATTTCCGCTCTTCCTCTCTCTGTGATCCTCTTCTCGCCGGCCTTCTTCTCTCTATCGCTCTCTCTCTCTCTCTCTCTCTCGCTCGCTCGCTCTCTCGCCTCGCTCTCTCGCTTTGTAGCGTAAGTTCACGCGTCATGCACGCTGGATCAAAGAGTCTGGACAACATATGTGGCTTCCTGGAACCTGCAAGTCGAAATCTGGGAAGAGACTAAGAAGCTCCGGAGAAGCCGGCCGCGTTGACCAGTGGGGGACTGAGAGCCCAGTGACTTGGGCCACATGAATGTGACGGCGTGATAGAACAAGAGATGACTGGATGGATAATAAATAAGCACCTTAATCTTAGTGATTTCCCTGAGGAATCCAATGGATCGATTGCGATTAATTAGGGAACTAAGAACGAAGGAGAGCTACGCTAAGTAATCGCATTACGGATAACCATCGTCTCAGAACCCATTGACTTGCTAACAAAGGAAAATCATCAACGATAAATGTGACGGCCTGATGGCAATTCATCAGGTTCCGTCGTTGACTTAAAGATGATGTTTTAAGTCGTGGCTGGATTACGAAGGAGATCCGATCATGAATTACATCTAAGAAGGAGAGGATAATTTGCCCTGAACAAGGGGATAGGATCCCATGTAATGATTCCGACTAGTGGTGGTCGCTCGTCCGCTTGCTGGGAATATTCACGTTGACCTTGAGCTGGCGTGTGATGAGGCCGGGGACGCCCAACTTGTTATACCCAAGAGAACGTAGAAAGCCGGAAGGCGGGTTGTTGGATGGCTCTCCGTGTTGAAAAGTCTACGGAGCGAAAAAAGCGCCAGGTCGGTGGGATAGATTTCAGAAACGACGCCAGCTGGCGCCTTCATGCGCTCAGTCTGCGGAGTTCATGATCGAAATATGGGGATTTATCCCCAGATTTTCCCAAATTTAGATATTTATTCCGGTCAACGCTATTATCGTCGCCTCTTCTCGGGGCCTATCATTGCTCCCTTCGCTCTCACTGTTCGGGGTAGCCTTCTCTCGTCTCCACTGGTTCGTCTTCTTTCTCTGGATCGCGCCGATGTTTTCGGGGACGGTGAGGATGGGGATCGCGCAGAGCCGGTCGACGTCCACTGCCCCTTCACCAGATTCAGCTCGCGTCATGGGGGATCTCGAGGTTCTCAAGGCTTATCGGCAGGACATCCAGACGCACATCGAGCAGGCGGAGGCGAGCGATGACCTCTCGCAGACCGAGATGCTCCGCCTGAGGGATTCGAAAGAGGTTTGCCTCGACGTCGACGACGTGCTAGACGAGTGGGCGTACGAGCTGCTCCGCGCTAAAATCGAGGGCGGATCCCCAAATATCTTGACGGCGGATCCCCAGCTCGGGGGGCGGATGGCCGATCAGATTTTCAAGATGAAGGGAAAGCTCATACAAGTCAACGCCTGTGAGACGATTCTCCAGGGAGGAGATGCGAGGAGGCGCAGCCAGCCCTCCGGCCGGGCGCCGAGCAGCTCACTTCTGGCCGAGGACCATGACTACAAGGACAATATGGTGAAGTACCTCGTTCACTGGTGTAAAGAAAAGGCCCTGACGGTGATCGCGATAGTGGGGTTGGGGCTGGCCGGCAAGACCACCCTCGCCAGAGCCATCTACAACGACCCGCAGGTCGAGGAGCACTTCGCCGCCAGGGGATGGGTTTCTTCCGGCGGGGATTCCGATCTGAACGCGCTGCCGCGGAGCGTCACCGAAGCTCTGACCTCGGAGCCTTGCCGCTTCCAGGAGTTGGAGCAGATTCAGCAAACTCTGAGAGGATCTCTCAAGGATAAGAGGTTCCTCGTCGTCCTGGACGACCTCCGTGATCGACACTTGCAGGTCTGGGATGAGCTGAAGAACTCGTTGTTGTCCTGCAGTTCCAAGGGAAGTGTCGTTCTCGTCACCACGAGGGATAGAAAGGTTGCAGACAGAGTACGGACCATCGATTTCCCCTTGTACCTCCGCTTTGGAGTTTCAGACGACGACCTTGGAATTAAAGATGACAAGTGTTGGAGCCTATTCAAGCGCTATGCGTCGTCTGGTGGACAGCCTCTCGTTGAGGAAGGCCTGCGTGAGAAGGTTGTGGAGCAGTGCCAAGGGCTGCCTCTGGCGGCGAAGCTCCTCGGCGCCTCCTTCCGCCATTACCGCGGTAGTTGGATAGACTGGGCGGATGACTGCATGGAAAGGGTTATCGAGGAAAATATCAGACCTGTGCTCAAGTCCAGCTACCTTCAGCTGGCACCTCACCTGAAACCTTGGCTCCTCTACTGTTCGCTGTTCCCCCAAGGTCATAAGTTCACCAAGGAGCAGCTGGTTCGACTGTGGATGGCGCAGGCCCCCGCCGATCAGCCACCAAAGAGAGAAACTCAATGGAAGCGGAAACGCCTTGACCCAGAGAACGTGGGTCGACAAAATTTCGACGAACTGGTCGCCGGGTCGTTCATCGTTCAGGATCCGGATGATTCCACGCAGTACTCCATACCCAAGCTCATCTGGGATCTTCTGAACGATGACATCTCAGGCGAGGAAGAGTACGTCAGAAGGGCGGACATGCGTGACCCACTCCGCAGATGCCGCCATTTGTTGCTGAACCCTCAAGGTTGCAGCAGCTTCAATTTAGATCGAGATTCCTTCCTCGATAGCCCCGGTCTCCGATCTCTCCTGTTCATGCCGAGGTTGAAACTACCACTGAAGATTCAAGATCAGGATCTCTCATCGCTGAAACGGCTGAGGACACTGGATCTGAGCAATACCAGGGTGTCGGAGTTGCCCGAGTCCGTCGGAGGCTTGAAGCATTTGCGGTTCCTGGCTCTCAATCACACGGGGATCAAGAACTTGCCGGAGTCGGTCTCGAAGCTTTATAATCTTCAAGTTCTTGAGCTGAAGAACTGCTACTGGCTGGAGAAGCTGCCCAGCGGCGTGGGTAATCTTGTTAATCTCCGGTATCTTGACAGAGGCGTTAATCCTCGCGTGAACATGCCGAAAGAGATTCAGAGATTAACAAACCTCCAAAGTTTGGCAGGGCTCGACCTCCAGAAGGACGACAAGTCGTTCTGCGGGCTGCGAGAATTGAAAGACCTGAATAAGCTGACCGAGCTCCGTATCTCAGGCCTCTGCAACTTGACCGATTCAGCCGATGCTAAGGAGGCAAGCGTGCAGGCCAAGAGATCCCTCCAGATCCTTAAGCTGAGGTGGTGCTCCGATGACGATGATGCTGCGGCAAAGGCTCAGCAGTTCAGAGGGATGGACTACGAGAGGTTTTACAGCCTGCAGGGCAAGACTGACGCTGAGGGCGATCAGACTGCTCATAAGGGGCAGCCTGCTGTCGAGGAAAACCCCTCTGCATGGAATCCAGGGGATTATTCGAATACATTGTCCGGCGTAGCTGATGAGGATGAGGATACAAATTTTACAGAGAGCGCGGAGGAGGATTCTTCTGGTTCTGGGTCAACTCCCGAGGCGGTTGCTGCTGAGCTGCTGCTTGAGGCTTTAAAACCTTGCACCACTATTAAGGTACTGGAGCTGAGGACCTACCCCGGTCTCGAGTTCCCTGGATGGATCGGAGATCCATCGTTTAACAAACTTTTTAGCGTGGTGCTCGAAGATTGCGCCTGTGAAGAGCTCCCAGCGCTGGGTCAACTGCCTCTGCTCAAGGCCCTGAGCATACAGGGCATGCCAGTAAAGGCCATCGGCTCGTTGTTCTGCACGGGCCCAGGAAACATGGCAGCTGCTGCTGCGTTTCCTAAATTGGTCAAGTTGACTTTCTACAACATGCGGGAGTGGAAGATATGGGACGGGGTGAAGGATGCCGACTTCCCCATGCTTAAGAAGCTGATCTTATTTAATTGCCAAAAACTGACGAGCTTGCCCAACTCTGGTTCTGGGTTTCGTTCGCTTCAAGTCCTGAACATCGACAGGTGCTGGGCGCTGAGCGAAATTCCAGGTCTACCTTCATTGACGAGCCTGGAGTTATGCAGGTGTGATTCGCTGACTTCGATCCCGTCGCTTGGGTCTCTCTCTAGCTTAACAGTGGTGGACTGCCGGAGTCTCGAATCCCTTCCCTCTCTAGAGAAGCTTAAAAACCTTTGGGTGGAAGAGTGTGAGCGGCTGAAGTTCATTGCCGGTTCCAGCTTTCTTCACCCATCATCTAAACTACTGGTTGCTCATTGCGGTCAACTCCAATTTTCAGAGGAGCAGTTGCCCTATATTGGGTCCTTGCGTTCCCAGGGCGCTCAGGTGTTCGGCCAGTGGAAGGAGGACTAAGATACATGACTCATGGATGTGCTTGTATGTCTGTCTAATTGATCTTCTTCTGCGGAGAATTTACATCGAGGGCATGCATCTTCTTGGTCCAGACAGCTGTTTACAAGAGCTTTCAATGGTTGACTTTCTCTCTCGACTGCCCATCATCAAGAGAACCTGATAGGATGATCATCCGTGATCTTCGAACAATCATATTTTTTTGACTTCTTCCTGGCCAGGTTCTAATCACTTGACCGACCAGCTGCTCTGTTTGCTGGGTCTTCAGGCTTCTGTTGCAGCTGCAGATCTGGTGGATAACGTTTGATCTTGTTCATGAGGCTCTTCTAGGTTAAAGATTCCCCATGGATGTAGTCTTCTGCTCAAGACTGGCAAAGTTGCGGGAGAATTGGAGGAAGCCTGCCCGTTCTATCTATCTTAAGAAAGAATGCAAAGAAAGCATTACATAATGCGATGGATATTCTTTGTTGTAAACTGGATTATAATCAGATCAAGTTTTAAGAGCGGCCTCAAAAATCTCACATCAAAATGGGCATAGAACCGACGGAAAGGCATCCGAATCGAAATACCTAAAGTAGAACAGAGATTTTGAGATCACACAAAAACATTGAGAGAGAGAGAGAGAGAGAGAGAGAGAGAGAGGGGCTACAGTGGCGATGTTTGAAAAAAATAGGTTAACAGCCTCAGGCGCAAGCAGTTTTTTACCGAAATCGATCGAACCCACCTTCTTCCTTTCATATTCCTCAGCAGTCGACGAATTCCCCATTTTTTTTCGAGGCCCGCCAGCGCCTCGTTGTTCCTTCGGCTCGTGTGCCACCAAAGCGGTGGCCCTCCAGGAGTCCTCCCGCAGACTCCATTTCGCTCCGCTGGCGAGGACTGGCTCGCTGGATTCCGGGCACTCTGCAGAACAGAGGCCATTTTAAACCGCCGGCGATTCCGTCATATCCAGATCCCACGAGAGCAAGAAAAAAGAGAAGCCCGGAGGGGGGCATACCGCCATAGCTTCCTCTCCACCGACGAGAAGAAGGATCCCCTTCCTTGCCGTCGAAGCAGCAGCAACCCCATTCTTGCCCTCGTCGACACCTGTTAGGGTCCTGATAGGCTTCTTGCGCAACCAGGCCCATGACGTAGGAGACCAAGCCGGAAGACATCAGGCGAGAAAGAGACCACTAATCAGAAACACTGATGGGCCAAATGAAGAGATAAACGGAGATAAATCAAGCATACTGTGAAAATCTTGTAGGAATTGAAGAAATCATCGATAATCTCATCACCGAAGTATGTTCCCGGCAACAAAAGCTCAGATGAATCACTACAGTCTGCAATTGTCTAGACCGGTAGCAACCGAAGATCCAGGGAATGGAGTAAATGGTGGCCACAGAACTTCAACTTCTGACTGGCAGAGATTCGGAGGTCATGATCCTCGGCTGGGAGGAACAAAGTTGCAGGTGCCCATGTTTGCAGGAGAAGATCTGGAGGGTTTGGAATCAAGAAACCTGGATCTGTTTGTCCACAGTTTCTCGAAATTAAGCAGGTCGTCTCGATTTGTGAGTACGAAGATGAATTCGAAATGATGGCTGCAGCCGTGGGAGATCTCCCTGAAAACATCCTAAAAATCACATTTTTGAAGGGATTACGAGAAGACATCCCAGTGGAGGTGGTTCTTTTTCATCCGAGAGGTCTATCGTCACTTATGCGGTTAGCTCAACAAGTAGAGCTAAGAAATGACTGAATTTCGATTCCACTCTAAGATGATAGGAATTGAATATTACTTTCAAGTCTGACAAGAAAATTTTACAAGATGTGTAAATTAGTCTTCATTTACTTACTGCAATTGAACATATTCTTGAATATGCTAGAGTTTTAAAAAAAATGTGTACACCAAAAAGAGCACCTAGAGTAGAAAAATTATCTATGCATGCTAGTGCTTTATTATTAAATCAAGTTCCATATAAATCAAAAGATATTGGTGTTCCTTTAATTTCGTGTGATATTGATGGATTTATTTTTCAAAATGCATTACTTGATACCGGTGCTAGTATTAATTTATTGCTTACAAGTATTTGTGATAAATTTAATATTTCTGACCTTAAACCATCTACTGTCATATTACAATTTGCTGATAGATCAATTAAAAATCCTAAAGAAATTTTAGAAAATGTGATAGTAATAATGAAAGGATGTAAATTTCCAGCTAATTTTGTAGTGCTGGAAATGGATTTTAATGGATAGTTTTATGACACCCCAATCATCTTAGGGAAACCATTCTTGCATACAGCAAAGATGAATATTGATTTCTCCACAAGTATTGTAAAAATTTCACATGGAGATCAATCAATAGAAATTAAAATCTTTAAGGTATCAAATGATCTTAAGAAATCTCAAGTGTATGATTGTCATACCATAGAATTTTTAGATGATTATCATGGTCCAAATATTATTGATGATTGTGTGATGGAAGAATTAAAAGAAATCGAAAACATCAATTTAGGGGAAAAGAAGGAAAAAGATCACACGAATTTAGAGCTAAAACCTCTTCCCTCTAATTTAAAATCTGTATTTTTGGAGGAAAATAACTCATTCCATATCATTATTGCAGCTGATTTGAATAATGAGCAAGAGGAAGAATTAATAGAAGTAATTCGAAAAAATAAGAAAACTATTGGCTAGAAAATGGATGATCTTAGAGGCATTGATATGAATGTGTGCATGCATAATATATATTTAAAGGAAGGAGCTAAATCAAGTACAGAACCACAAAGAAGATTAAATCTTAACATGATGGAAGTGGTAAAAAAGGAAATTTTAAAATGGTTGGCTGCTGATATTATTTATCCTATTTCAGATAGTAAATGGGTTAGTCCTACACAGGTGGTACTAAAGAAATCAGGAATCACGATTATAAAAAATGAAAATGAAGAGGAAATATAAATAAGATTAACCACTGGTTGGAGGGTTTGTATTAATTACAGAAAATTAAATTCAGAAACTAAAAAAGATCATTTTCCTTTACCATGTACTGATCAAATTCTTGAAAAATTAGCTGGAAAAAGATTCTTTTGTTTTCTAAATGGATATTTTGATTATAATCAAATTTATATAAATCCTTCAGATCAAGAAAAAATGACTTTTACTTGTCCATTTGGTACTTTTGCTTTTAAACGCATGCCCTTTGAATTATGTAATGCTCCAGCTACATTTCAAAGATGTATGTTGTCTATTTTTTTTGATATAACTAGAAAATGCATGAAAATTTTTATGGACGATTTTTCGGTTTTTGGTGAATCATTTCATGAATGTCTAAACCATTTACATCATGTGCTGAAGAAATGTATAGAAAAAAATTAGTTTTGAGTTGGGAGAAATCACATTTTATGGTTAGAGAAAGAGTTGTGTTGGGACATATTGTGAGTAAAAGAGGTTTGGAGGTAGATAAAGTGAAAATTGATATAATATCTAAAATACAACCCCCAAATTCAGTAAAACAGATTAGATCTTTCTTGAGACATGCAGGTTATTATAGAAAATTTATTCAAGATTTTTCGAAAATTTCTAAACCTCTCACCATGTTATTATCTAAAGATGTGCCTTTTAATTTTGATGAGAAATGTTTTGAAACTTTTTCTGAAATAAAATAATTACTTACTGAGGCACCTATTTTACAAGCTCCTGATTGGTCTCTTCCATTTGAAATAATGTGTGATGCATCAAATTATGCAGTAGGAGCTATTTTAGGACAAAGAAAAGAATCAAAACCCATAGTTATTTCATATGCTAGCAAAACTATTTCTGATGCTCAATTAAATTATACCACAACTGAAAAAGAGTTGTTAGCTATAGTATTTTCATTAGAAAGATTTAGATCATATATTTTAGGAGCTAAAATCATCATTTATACTGATCATGCAGCATTAAAATATTTGCTTAATAAGAAAGATGCAAAGCCACGTTTATTAAGATAGATATTATTGTTGCAAGAATTTGATTTGGAAATAAAAGATAAAAAAGGTTTCGAAAATGTTGTTGCTGACCATCTTTATAGATTGAGTGATATAGGAACAAATGCAGCACCTTTACAAGATGCATTTCCAGATGAACAATTGATGAGAGCTCAACATCAACCATCATCATGGTATGCACATATTGTTAATTTTCTGGTTTCTGGAAAAATTTCATAACAGTGGGAAAAGAATAGAAAAAATCATTTCTTTGCTAAGATTAGAAATTATTTTTGGCATGATCCTGATTTATATTACTTGGGTAATGATCAAATTCTTAGGAGATGTGTTCCTGAAGAAGAATATCATAGCATTCTTAAAATGTGTCATTCATCTAACTGTGGAGGACATTTTTCTGGCAGAAAAATAGCTGCGAAAATTTTTCAATGTGATTTTTATTGGCTTACAATAGTTAGAGATGCTATTGAATTTAGTAAAACAAGCATTTCATGCCAATCTATAGGTAACTTAAATAAAAGAGATGAAATACTTATGAGTAGTATGTTAGTTGTTGAAATTTTTGATGTATGGGGTATAGATTTCATGGGGCCATTCCCATCAGCTGAAAAATATGAATATATCTTGTTTGCTATTGATTATATGTCTAAATGGGTGGAAGCTATTCCTATTAGAATTAATGATCATAAAATCGTGATGAAATTTGTGCAGGAAAATATTTTTTTAAGATTTGGATGTCCTAGAGTGATCATTAGTGATGGAGGAACACATTTTACAAATAGACATTTTAGAGAACTATTGAAAAAAAATAGAATACACCATAGAGTAACCACTCCATATCATCCTCAAACAAATGGGCAAGCTGAAGTAATAAATAGAGAAATTCAGAGAATTTTGAGAAAAATAGTGATACCAGATAGGAAGGATTGGCCCACGAAATTACAAGATGCATTATGAGCATATAGAACAGCTTATAAAAATCCCATAGGTATGTCTCTATTTCGTCTCATTTTTGGGAAACCATATCATCTTCCTATGGAAATAGAACATAAAGTATTATGGGCTATAAAAAAATTATGTATGGATGAAAAATCAGCTGGTAAGTATAGAATTTTTCAGCTACATGAATTAAAGGAGTTAAGGAATGAAGCTTACGAAAATCATAGAATTTATAAGGAAAAAACTAAAATCTTTCATGATAGGTACATCAGTAGAAAAATTTTTGAAGTTGGACAAAAAGTATAGTTATATGATTCTATATTGAAACTATTTCCAGGAAAATTGAAATCAAAATGGATAAGACCTTATGTGGTGGAAGAAATATATGATCATGGAGCTGTAATAATTAAAGATATTAAAAATGATCATAGTTTTAAGGTAAATGGACAGAGGCTTAAACCTTACATAGAACATGAATGCCCTGCAAAAAAAGAGATTTTATTATTAAAAGAAATTCGAGAATGAGATTAATGTGTCTAGCTGGAGACATTAAACTCAGCGCTGCATGGGAGGCAACCTATGGTTCTGTTTAAAATTAGTGCTTTACTTTTGTTGAATTTTGCAACATATATTTTTTTGTATTGTTTTCTTCTTTCAAAAAAAAAAAAAAGAATAAAAGTGTAGGAGGAGGAGTGTAAGACGAAGTGGAAAATTAAAAGTGAGCCTGAGGTTATATGTTCTTGAACTTGATCCTTTATTACAGTATTTTTCGTGCTTAATTTTATTTATATGCATACTTGATTGAAAATTACATTTTCTGTAATTTGTGTCATTGGGGACAATGTCAAATTTAAGTTGGGGGGTAAGGTGATGAAGGTATTAAGTCTTAATGCTGTAGAATGAACAGGAATATGTTTTGGCAATTTTTCATCATCTATAAGAGCAATTTTTTGAAAAATATAGTGTTGATTTCCTAATTTTGTCAGAAATAACAGAAAATAGTGCAGAGTGCAGACTGTCAAAAACCAGCAGAAAAAAATTATAAAAATAGTACAAAACATGAAATTTTAGAGACCCTTTTCTCACATTTCAAACCCCTAGGTATATATTGTTGAAATTCAGAATTATTGTTATGAAAATGATAGTTTTGATTTATTATTTTTACAAATAGATTGTTGCTGAAAACAAAACTGACAGAACTAAAACAGAGGCATAATTTTCAGATCTAATTTTTACATCATATTATGTGCACGGAAAAATTAAATCAATTAGATTGATTGATACCAAAGGATATTAGGATGATTATTATTGAGTTAAGAGAATGATTGAATAGCTTGAAATGTTAGAATACTCCTTAGATACATTATAGATAACATGGATTTGATTTTACAGATTTTTCACTTCATGATCTTGATGGATAGAATTTACTTGATGAAAAAATTTGATTGATCATTTGAGTTTAATAGAGATTTTTACACCCTGATCTATAGGACTTGTGAGGAGAAATCACTTGTTTCGAAAAATAGAAAAAAAAATGAGTAGTGTGAAAAAAAAAAAAAAAAAACACTTGCTGCAAAATAAGTGGATAATGTGAAAGCCCTGAAAATGAAGAGTACACATGGAGGGTGTGAGACATCATTCTCATTGTCGAAATTTGTTTATAGGAAAAGCTGCTTATTCACCACGAAAAAAAAAAAAAAAAAGAGGAAGAAGAAATATAGTGCAAACTTAAAAAATCAAGCCATAGGGAAGGGAAAGGTAGGATCAATATTATGCTTGGATGATTACTGATAATTAGACCATCTTGTAAATTATATCCATGAGTAAAGAAGTGATAAAGATGTAGATTGAAGAAGTGAAATTTATATTGTTATTCCAAGAAGTGTTTAGACATTTAAAAGCTTGATATCTTTCTTCAATACTTGATAAAATAGTCCAAAATATCTAGAGATTCATCATTTCTAATTGTATTTTGTACATTGAAATATGATGTCTGAAATTTCTGAATGATAATTATATTTTTAATTCCATTACTAAAGAACTAGTAATGATTTAAGTTGGGGGGGTGTGATAAGTCTTCATTATCATGAGTTAATAATTTAGTAAGATGATGTTTTTAGTCTTAACTCATGATAAATAGACTTATTTTTATGTTAAATCGTGAGAAGTGGTTTCTAGTTGATTAATATGAATTTTTGCTTAATTACATGATTTTATAATTTTATTTTGTTCAGAGAAATGAAAAAAAAATATTTATGAAAAAAAAAAAAATATCCACCGGCCAACCGAGCCCGCTAGCGAGTCGGAGGCCCAATCAGGTAGAGCCGCTGGGCGGCTAAGGACTGCGAGCTCAAGGCTCGAGTGGCTAAGGACCAGACCGCGAGCTCGAGGCTCAAGCGGTTGGCAAAGCGGACCACGAGCTAGGCGCTCAAGCAGCTGACGTGTGTGTCACTTCCCTTCCATGTCACCGGTGGCCAGCCGGGCGTGGGGCAAGGAGTGTTCGTACACACGCGGGTGATTTGTACCTATTGATGGGTAAAGAATCGCCCGTAATATATGCGCGTGAAACTCGCCCAGAAAACCGATGTGAGACTAAATCGCGTGCCTTACTTTTTCCCGCATATTTTATAAATGACATAAATGCCCCTCAATGACAGATATAAAATGATCCTTATGACATCATAGCTTGAGGGCATTTTAGTACTTATTTCATCTCTCCCTCTTTCTCTCTCTCGCAGGCGGACAACCGGCAAAGATATCGCAATTTCCAGAGAGCAATTAAGCTGCAAAAATCACCAAAAATTCAGCAAAAACTTAGTCAACGCGATTCGCGGAGCATCGTGGCCGAAATTGGTGTAGGATTCTGGACAAAAGATCGCGAATTCAACGAAGAAATCATCTCTGCTTGATCAATGAACAAGCTGTCGCCAGGAAGAGGACGATCCGCCGGGAGACGAGTTGCCACCTCCTGAGAGCGTACTAGATGCGATAAAGGGCCTCCTCTTGCTGCGCTGACATGAGGACGAAGCCCCTGAGATGCGCCCCACCTCCATCCAACACACCTCCGTTGAGTGACAGTCGCCGGACGGCCGCAAGTCGCCGTTTTTCTATTCCGCCGGGTGACAGCCGCCGGAAACGATTTGGCAATCCATTTCACCAATTTCTAGGCTTCAAAAGAAGTTCTAGAGATCACCCACATTGTCTTTGTCCAAGGAGAGCCTTCGAGGCCGTGGACATTGCACGATTTCTTTTCTGAACACGCAGAATTCTGGCGATCGCCGCCGTGAAGTCGGAACTCTGTTTTTCCTATTTTAAACTTTAGTTTCACTTAAATTAGTAATCTTTGGCATGATTTCAACATCCAAATTATTTCATATTTGAGTTATGATTCTTCGGGCTTTTATAGAACTAAATTTGATCTATTAATTTCACAGTAATCACTTACGAAAGAATCGTAGGTCGGAACTCTATTTCTGCTCGATTCGTGTTCTTCAGGCGCTGACGTCACCTGACGTCATTGCCTTATTTCCTTTTCGCATTTATTAAATATATTATATTTATCATTTAGTTAAAAAATTCATAAAAAATCATATTCCTTTAGGAAAATTCTGAAATATTACCCGATATTATATTACATCTCTGTGATTAACCTGAAAATTTTCCACTATTTTTAGAATCTTTTATCAATTTATAATTGATTTATTCACTCTGATAAACATTTAAAATTCCAAGAATTAGTCCTTTCTAGTTTTATAAAATTTTAAATTTGCGTGATTTATTATACAACGATTAATTCACGTCAAGTATCTGTAGGGTCTTTGATAGACTGGTTGACCCCCTAGAACCAATTCAATAGCATGGTCCACCTCCCTCTAGTATAGTAATGTTTTTGGAGAAGAAAACACTTCAGAGTGGGACTATTGGAACTAAGACCTCAGTCACTATTCTTGTTGATTCTTAGCTGTTAGCGGCTCTATTTTAAGGTACATCAACTCCACCACCAATGAATTGGCAGACTTAAGCTCCTTCTCGAGTTTATTGTAGGGAATACTTGACTTGTGAAGCTCCCGCTCTCCTTGCCGTTCATGAACCATATTGTCCACCAAAAATTTACCAGCCCTTTGTAATGGGAGTGCACCCATCTCAGTGTCATTAACCACTGTATCCCAAGGATGACATCCACGCTTCTAAGGGAGAGTGGTAGAAAATCTTAGAAAATTGTCAATCCTTGCATCTTGAGGAGTATATTGCGGCAAACACCCCATTCTAACACTACTAGTCCATCTCTCAACACTACCATATATTATTTTAGTTGATCAATGGGCAATTGAAGCTCTCAGATTAATGCCTTATAGATGAAATTATGTGTCACACCAAGATCAATCATCACAATTACTTATTTTGCTTGGATCACACCTTTTACCTTCATAGTGGAGTTAGATGAAAACCCATGAGTAGAATTAAACGAGACCTATGTTGTAAAGAGTGATGCTGCGGTATTTTCTTTTTGGTTGACAAGTGCCTAGTCTTCTTCCAATTCATCCTCATCCACTGACTCATACCTCTCAGACCATAATAACATTCAAGTGCTTTGTACAATGATGCCCTGGTCCAAACTTTTCATCACAATGGAAACAAAGTCCCTTCTCCTTTCGTGCTTGGAATTTAGCATCAATTAGTCACAGTTGGCATCTGGGTTGGGAGGAAGAAAGACTGCCAGACTTGGTGGTGTGCTGAGTCATATTGGCCCCTCTAACTAGACCTTTTCTTTGATCAATACTGGTGGACAGTGACGCAGATGGGTTGGCAAAGCATTTCACCCCTCTGTGCTGAATTTGACATCCTTGTAGCCATACTTGTATGCGTCAAATGATCGAAATTCCTTGCATAGGGTAGTGATATGCTTCACTGCTCGGAGTGCTACCTCCACAATTGTGACTAATCCCACTGGATTCAACATCTAAGTTGAGAGTGAATTATTGGTTTCAATCCTTTCAAGAAAATATACTCCAACATTTCTGAAGGAATTCCCGTTAATTGTTGAAGAAAGACATTCAAATTTTGACCGATAAGCAAACACATATCCTTCTTGTTGGAGATCCAAAAATCGCTGGTAGGCTGGAGACAAGGTCAGAGAGTTAAACCTTTCTGTCAATTTCATCTTGAAATGTGTCCACGAATCAAACCGGCTATTCTCCTCAGCCCACAAAAACCAGTTAAGTGCATCGTCATCTAGGTAGAGCATGATGGTGTCGAGACGATCCCTGTCAAACACAAAATTAAGTCAAAAGTACCTCTCGGCTTGTCATAGCCACCATTCGGGATTTTCACCCGTAAATGTTAGTAATTCCCCTTTTCTTGGTACAAATGGCTCTGTCGCCGCCACCATTGCCACAGGTGAAGGATTTAGAGTAGAAGTCCCCTCCTTGGTAGATCTTGGCAGAATAGATGAGAGTTTTTCCATTGAAAGATTTTGGAGAAGGAGAAAGATTTGCTCTATGAGTGCTTGATGTTTCTCCATAGTTTCTTGGTGTTGTTCCATCATAACCTTTTGATTCTATTGCTCGACGTGGAGGTCTTCCATGCAAGCTTCAACTTTGTCCATCTTGGATGTTGCCACCTTCTTGACCATACGAGGATCATCTAGCTTTGATACCAAATGGTAGAACGCCAATTGATATTGAAAGGAATGCACTTCTTGAATTGATGAATAAGGATACAATAGAATAAGAACACTAAGGGTAGAAATAACCAATTAGAGTGACTGATCACTTGGAGGATGTTCGAGAGATCCTCCCACTCTCCACTAGGTTTACTATCTCCGGATACCCACATGTTGCTGATCTCCTCCCCTTCTTATATGTCTATGATTCCCCCCTTTGCCTCCTCTACTAAGTGTTTTTCAAAAATAGTTGGTAAAATAAACATCTCTATCAAACATAATACTTTTTAAGAGACTATGAAGATGAATGATATTATTAAAATATAGTTGGGCAACCTTAAAAGTATTGGAAGTCTTAGAGTAGGCTATGAAATAGGTCATTTTTGAAAAATGATTAATGACAACCAAAATAGAATCATGATGTCGAAGAGTATGAGAAAGGCCTAAGACAAAATTGATGCTCACGTCTTCCCATAGTTCATGTGGAATAGGTAGAGGGGTGTAAACTCCAGTGTTCTACTTCATTTGCTTAGCTAAGGTACAAACTCAACATTGAGATAAAATCTTAGCTACATCCCATTTTAAAAATGGCCAATAGAACTGCTGCTCTATAGAGGCTATAGTTTTGTCTCAACCAAAATGACCACTCAAGCCTCTTGCGTGAATTTCCTATATAAAGAAATCTCGAAAGGATGTACGGGGAATACATAAATGCTAGTTATAGAAAAGATAACTATCCTATAAAGTATAATCTTTGATGTTTGAGGATGGTCCCTATGCTAGAGAATGAATGATGAGAGAAAAATCAAGGCAATGAACATAAGATGAATGTAATTCATCAAAACTAGTCACTTCAATCTTCATAACATTTAAAAGATAAGATCTTCGACTTAGTGTATCAACAACTTGATTTTCTATGCCTTTCTTATACTTCAAAACAAAGGTATTGGACTGAATATATTCAACCCAACGAGCATGATGAGGATTGAGTTTCTACTATGAATTAAGGTATTTTAAAGCCTCATGATCAGAATATAGGATAAATTCTTTATAGAGAAGATAGTGACATTAATGATGAAGAGATTGGACGAAAGCATAGAATTCTTTATCATATGTAGAATATTTAAATTTAAATCATTTAATTTCTCACTAAAATAAGCCATGGGATGATTTTGTTGACTTAAGACACCACCTATACCTAAACCTGAGGCATCACATGTGACCTCAAAGACTTGTTGAAATCAGGTAAATAAAGAATGGGTGCATGAGTCATCTTTTGTTGAATGACCTCAAAGGCTTTGGTTATAGCATCCAACCATTCAAAAGTTTTACCCTTTAAGCAATCAATCAAAGGAGCCATGATGGTGCTAAAGTTAGGAATGAATCAACGATAAAATGTAACTAACCCATGAAAACTTTAAATGTCATGTATACTTTGAGAAAGTGGCCACTAAGTAATAACATCTATTTTAGATGAGTCTACTGACACACCTTGGGGGGATAGAATAAAGCTAAGAAATGAGACATGCTCAATAAGAAAATAATATTTCTTTGAATGAGGATATAGTTTTTCCTTCGATAAGGTTTCACAAACTTGCCTAAGATGGAGGAGATGCTCTTCTTTTGGATTTACTATAAATCAAGATGTCATCAAAGTAAACAACTATAAAATTACCAATAAAATATCTAAGAATATGATTTATAAGTTACTAAAAGGTGCTAGGGGCATTAGATAAACCAAATGGCATAACCTTCCATTCATATAATCTATCTTTAATTTTAAAAATAATTTTCCACTCATCTCCGGGGCAAATCCTAACTTGATGATAATTGCTGCGGAGATCTATTTTAGAAAAGACCATAGATCCAACCATCATATCAAACATGTCATCAACTTGGGGAATAGGAAATTGATATTTTACAGTAATTTTATTGATGGCCCTACTATCAATGTACATGTGCCAAGTACCATCTTTCTTTGGAGTTAAAAGGACAAGGACAACACAAGAGTTAAGGCTCGTTTGGATGAATCTTTTATCTAAGAATTCTTATATTTGGTGTTGGAGGTTTTTATGTTAAGTAGGGTCCAAATGGTAATGAGGAAGATTAGGAAATGATAATCTTGGTATGAGGTTGATAGCATGCTAGATACCATGCATTGGAGAGAGTTCTTTTAGTAACTCATCAAAAAAGACAACTGAAAATTCAGATAATAATTTAGTAATTTCAAGGGGATGAGAGGTAAGAACATCATTAGAATGATCAAGAATCATGGCTAAACAGATGATGGTTTCATATTCTATCTCTCGTTGAAATTGGATTCTAATAATAAGGTTTAAAGTTGATGATGGCTGATTAGGTTGAGGGGTTTTAGGACACAAGGTATATGGCTGCCAAGTAATCTTCTTACCCTTATACATGAATGAGTAAGTGCTTGATCAACCTAATTACTGAACATCATTATCATAAATCTAAGGATGACTAAGGATTATGTTGCTCACTTTCAAAGGCAATACATCACATAAAACTTTTTTATTATAAGATTGTTCTTTTAGGAGAAGTAGATATTAATTTTTAACCGGAATACAAGTGGAGTCAATCCAAGAAACATGATAGGGTTAAAGATAATCAAGCAAAGATAATTTAAGTTGTGAAATTATTGTATCTAATACGGCATTAATGCAACTATTGTTTTCTACTATTATCTTGCACATCTTGTCACCAACTTTAATATAAGTATAAAAAATAGATGCCCTCAAAATATTGTCATTAGTAGTTAGTTGAGTAAAAGTATAGTAGACTACGATCATAGGAATGAAAGAAGGGTTGTTACGGGGTGGAGGAGGAGAATCAGAGATTTGAATGACGCTCGCCAAACAATCATCATCAGCATATTTGTCCACAATGGTTTTCTCAAATTTATAATCTTCCTCTTCAATAATTAGATCAACAAGATATGGTTCACATTCAAAATCATCATGTCCAATTTGTAGTGCTGTAGATGGGTATTGATTGACTTGGTACCCACGTTTGTGGCACTTGAAGTAGGTCATTTTAGATGATTCAGTCAGTGAGAGTGTGGCATAAGTAGGTGCTCAAGTGATGGAGTCAAGAAACAGAGGAGTAGAGGAAGAAAGAGATAGTTGTGAAGTGAAAATAACAACATGAGCATCAAGTGTGAAGTGAAAGTAGTATTACCTTTATCTAAACTTAGCTGATTACGTAACTTAATCATTGTAGAATAAATCACGCAAATTTAAAATTTATAAAACTAGAAAAGATTAATTTTTAGATTTTTAAATGTATATAAGAATAAATAAATCATTTATAAATAGATAAAAGATTCTAAAAATAGTAGGAAACTTCTAAGTCGATCATAAGGATGTAATATAATATCGTGTAATATTTCAAAATTTTTCTAAAATAATATGATTTGTTAACTAAATGATAAATATAATATATTTAAGAAATGCGAAAAAGAAATAAGGCTATAACGTCAGGGTGACGTCAGCACTTGAAGAACATGAATTAGGCAGAAATAGAGTTCTACCCTACAATTCTTTCGTAAGCGATTACCATCGAATTAATAGGTCAAATTAAGTTCTATAAAAGCCCGAAGAATCGTAACTTAGTGAAAAAGGATATAAAACTTTGAAATCATGCTAACTATCATTAATTTAAACGAAAATGAAGTTTAAAGTAATAAAAATAAAGTTTTAGCTTCACGGTGGCAATCGTCAGAATTCTACATGTTCGAGAAAGAATTTATGTAATGTCCATAGCCTCGAAGGCTCTCCTTGGACAAAGACAATGTGGGCAATCTCTAGATCCTCTTGTGAAGTCTAGAAATCAATGAAATGTGTCACCAAATCATTTTTGGTGGCTGTCACCTGGCAGAACAGAAAAACAGTAAGTTGTGGCCCTCCGGCAATTGTCACCCGACGGAGGTAAGTTGGATGGAGATGGGGTGTATCTCTGAGGCTTCATCCTCAAGTCAGTGCAGCAAAATGAGGCCCTTTATCACATCTAGTATGCTCTCAGAAGGTGGCGACTCGTATCCCGGCGAATCGTCCTCTTTCTGGCGACGACTTGTTCATCGATCAATTGGAGATAATTTTCTCATTGAGTTTGCAATGTTTTGTCCAAAATTGTTCACCAATTTTGGCCACAATGCTCCACAAATCATGTTAACTAAGTTTTTGCTAAGATTTTGGTGATTTTTGTAGCTTAATTACTCACCAGAAATCGTAATTTCTTTGTCGGTTGCCTACCTACGAGAGAGAAAGAGAAAGAGATAAAATAAGTACTATAATGCCCTTACAATGTGACGTCATAAGGATACTTTTATCATGGTAATAAAGGGATATTTTGGGCATTTATAATCCTATAGGGAAAGGTTTAGAGTGATGGGTTTAGTCCCACATCGGTTTTCTGACCAATTTTCACGTGAATATAAACTGGTGCCTTCCTTAGCCATCAATAGGTACATCTCATCCACGTGTGTATGACCACTCCTTGCCCCACACTCGGCTGGCCACCAATGACATGGAAGGGGAGTGACGCACACATCAGTTGCTTGAGTGCCAAGCTCGCGGTCTGCATCTTTAACCGCTTAAGCCTTGAGCTCGCACTCCCTTAGCCACTCTACAGCCTCACCCGACTAGGCCTCTGACCCACTTGCGGGCCCAACTGGCCGTCAGCGTTATTATTTTTTCTCTTAATCTTTTTATTTTATTCATTTTCAATTTATCTTAACAAAATAAGATTATAAAATCATGTAATTAATCAAAAATTCATATTAACCAACTAAAAATTACTTTTCACAATTTAGCATAAAAATAAGTCTATTTATCATGAGTTAAGGCTAAAACTATCATATCACTAAATTATTAACTCATGATAATTAAGACTTATCACTCCACCACCAGTAAATGAGAAAATAGGCAACGTTAACTTATTATTCACTAGGTCAAGAAATAATGGAAACCCCTACCGATGATCATAGAAACACAATGAAAGATAGAAATCTTCGGGGAATACATGCAGGTTCTACCGCAATACATGGAACCGTAAGGTGGCTGCCACCACCTCACCACTATTCTTGGAGCTTCTTGTGGTCGCGGGGAATACATGCATGGATCATGATGCATATTTTGGCCTTGACTATTCCTGGAGCTTCTCGTGGTCACAGTGGGGTGCCGCCACTGATATCTGGGATTCTGACTGGCTGTTGGTGCCAAATGATTCAGAGCTCTGCGGGGCAGAAGCCAATTTTATCGGCCATGGACCAATCCGCCAAGCCAAAAACAGGAGAGAGCGTGGAGTCTTACCACCATGGTTTCCACTCTTCCTCTCTCCGTGATCCTCTTCTCGCCGGGCCTTCTTTTCTCTCTCCCTCTCTCTCTCTTCTCTTTTTAACCTGGCGTCCGCCCCCGGAGTGGTTGCCGGAGCCTGGGCGGCGGGAGGGGCAGTATGCGCCGCCTGATATCCGGGCTTCCGACTGGCTGTTGGTGCCAAACGACTCAGAGCACTGCGGGGCAGAAGCCGGTTTTATCGGCCATGGGCCAATCCGCCAAGCCAAAAACAGGAGAGAGCTTGGAGTCTTACCGCCATGATTTCCGCTCTTCCTCTCTCCGTGATCCTCTTCGCGCCGGCCTCTCTCTCTCTCTCTCTCTCTGGTTTTCTAGCATAAATAAGTTCACGAGTCTTACACGCGGGTCTGAACAGTCTTGACCATATGCGTTGCTTCCTGGAACCTGCAAGGCGGTGACGCGAAATCTGTAATGAGGCTGCGAGGAAGCCGGGCGCGTTGACCAGTGGGGAGCTGAGAGCCCATTGACTTGCGTCACATGAATGTGATGGCGTGATAGAGCAAGAGATTCGGTCAACTCTTCATGAGGCTGTTTGATGATGGACGAATGGCTTGATAGATAATCAATAAGTATCTTAGTCTTAGTGATTTGCATGAGGAAACCAGTGGATCGATTGGGATTAAACAGGGAACTAATAACAAAGAAGAGCTACATTAAATAATCTCATTACAGGTAATCATCGACTCAGAACCCATTGACTTGGCAAAAATGGATCATCAATGATAAATGTGATGGCCAGATACCAACTCATCAGGTTCCGTCGTTGACTTAAAGATGATGCTTTATGTCATGACCGGAATACGAAGGAGATCCGATCATGAATTAAATCTAAGAAGGAGAAGAGAACTTGCCCTGAAGAAGGGGATAGCATACCATCCACTGCAGCTGGGAACCCCCCGTTGACTACAATTGCGATCGATTAGTAGTGGATCGTCCCCTTGCTTGAAATCTTCATGTTGACCTTGAGCTGGCGTGTGGTGAGACTAAGGACCTTGAGCTGGCGTGTGGTGAGACTGAGGACGCCCAACTTGTTATTTCCAAGATAACGTAGAAAGCCAGAAGGCGGGGTTGTTGGATGGCTCTCCATGTTGAAAAGTCTACAAAGAGAAAAAAGGGCCAGGTCGGTGGGATAGATTTCAGAAACGACGCCAGCTGGCACCTTCATGTGCTCAGTCTGCGGAGTACACGATCGAAAGATGGGAAATTATCTCCAGATTTTCCCAAATTTAGATATTTATTCTGATCAATGCTATTATCGTCACTTCTTCTCGGGGCCTATCATTGCTCCCTTCGCTCTCACTGTTCCGGGTAGCCTTCTTCTCTCGTCTCCACTGGTTCGTCTTCTTTCTCTGGATCGCGCCGATATTTTCGAGGCCGGGGAGGATGGGGAGCCCGTCGTCCTTCATGAAGGATCTCGAGGTTCTCAAGGCTCGCCGGGAGGAGCTCCGGAGGCAAATCGGGAAGGCGGAGGCGAGCGATGACCTCTCGCAGACCGAGAAACTCCTGAGGAATTCGAAAGAGGATTGCCTCGACGTCGACGACGTGCTGGACGAGTGGGAGTACGAGCTGCTCCGCACTCAAATCGAGGGCGGATCCCCAAATATCTTGACGGCGGATCCCCAGCTCGGGGGGCCGATGGCCCATCAGATTGGCAAGATGAAGGGAAAGCTCACAGAAGTCAACGCCCGTGGGACGATTCCTGAGGGAGGAGATGCGAGGCAGCGCAGTCAGCCCTCCGGCCTGGCTCCGACCAGCTCGCTTCAGACCGATGACCATGACTTCAAGGTCAAGATGGTCAAGGAGTGCCTCGTTCACAAGTGTATAGAAGAGCCCCTGAAGGTCAAGATGGTCAAAGGGTTGGGGCTGGCCGGCAAGACCACCCTCGCTAGAGCCGTCTACAAGGACCCACAGGATAAGGAGCACTTCGCCGGGGTTTCTTCAAGGGGGGATGTCAATCTGACAGTGCTGTTGCGGAGCTTCACCGAAGCTCTATATGAAAATAAGCCGACCAAGGATGCTCAAACTTTGATAAGATTTCTCAAGGGCAAGAGGTGCTTCCTCATCTTAGAGGTCCTCCATGATGGACACTTGAATGTCTGGGATGCTCTGAAGATGTCGTTGATAGACTTGTTGGTGTCCTCTTGTTCCAAGAGAAGTGTCGTTCTTGTCACCATTGTTAGAGATAAAAGCTCAGTATAAATTTAACGTGGAAACTAGATGAAATAAATGAAATGAACAACTCATAATCGGAGACGTAAGATTTTACGTGGTTTGGAGGTCAACCTCCTACGTCCACGGGTGGCAATAAAAAGCTCCACTAGATATAATAGAAATACAGAAGAACACTCACCAAAACTCAGAATATAGATCTCTAATCTTAGCCCTCAAAACTTATTAGTCCCTCACCAACAAGTAGAGATCACTCTATTAGAAAATCACTCCCAACCTCTCTAGTACCCATTGGTTACTAGTGGTATGAGATGAAAAGATATGACTTTTATTTATAGACCTCCTTAATATGCCTTGAGAAATGTGCTAGTGACTCCTCAAAAAATATACAAATCATTTCCTCCTTGAAGTTGAAATGGTTCGACTAAACTGTTTCTCCCTTCTGGTTCAGTGTGCTCATTACTGGGCCGGTTGAGGGGTGTGAGAGGCAGTCCATGTCTTGGATCATCTCACACATCTCATCTTCTCTCCTCTTTCTCTCTCTCTCTCCTCTATATTAATTGCGGTATTCTCCACTCCCCTATGAGTTGACACGGACGTGGCCATTTGATGAGCCACATGCCTAACAACCTCTCTCCTCAACTCATAAGAGAGATTGTCTTCATGATCCTCAAGGAGCGTGCATGACAATCAGCTATTAGCAAATCTCTTACCTCTCTTGAGGTATAGTCTTCATCAATATATCTACTCTATTATTATCTGTGTGAATCTTTTTGATTTGTAATTATTTCTCTTCAATTACATTTCTGATCTAGTGGTAATACACATCAATATGTTTCAACTTTGAATTAAATGTGGGGTTCTTATTCAAATAAATAGCACTTTGACTATCGTAAAAGACCACATATTCATCTTATGTTAGTCTTAATTCTCATGAGAATTTCTTTATCCATAACATTTCCTTACAAACTTATGTGACAACAATATATTCAACTTCTGTAATTCACAAAACAACATATTTTTACAACTTGGATTGTCATGACACAGCTCCCCCTACAAAAGTAACCACATAGCTTGAAGTAGACTTTCGTGTGTCAACAACCATGAGGGACAAGAAAATTATAAAGACAATACAAGCCACCGACGTCATGCCCTGTTATCTTAACCTTGGAATTTCAGATAACAAGTGTTGGGACCTATTCAAGAACTACACGGCCGGCGGCGAGCGCCCAATTGGGGAAGAACTACACGAGAAGGTTGTGGGGCAGTGCCAAGGGCTGCCTCTGGTGGCGAAGCTCCTCGATGCCTCTTTCCACCATTACCATGGTGGTTAGAGAGAATGGCGAATGACTACATGGAAAGGGTCATAGAGGAAATATCAGACCTGTGCTCAAGTCCAACTACCTTCAGCTGGTGCTTGGCCTGAAACCTTGTATCCTCTACTGTTCACTATTTCCCAAAGGTTATCAGTTCAGCAAGGAGCAGCTGGTTCGACTATGGATGGTGCAGGGCCTTGTTGATCCATCACCAGAGAGCAAGAACTGCCCAGAGGACGTAGGTCTACTGTATTTCGACGAACTGCTCTCGGGGTCTTTCTGAAGATCAACGTAGCTTAGGAAACCTTTTATAGTCCTTGGTTGGGGATCATCTAAAGTCTTGGGATTCAATCACTCCACTCGGGGAGTTTGCCTATAATGCATTTGTCAACCGTACGACTAACAAGAGTCCTTTTGAAATTGTGTATGGTTATCCTCTCCGAAAGCCTATCGACCTCCTTTCAATGTCTAAACATGTTAGAATTTCAAATGATGCCGAGTCATTTGCAACACATATTAGGAAGTTGCATGAGGAAATACATCATCACATCACAAATAGCAAGACATCATATAAGCAAGCCACTGATTCACATCGTCATTTTCTCACCTTTGAAGAAGGGGACTTGGTAATGGTGAGAATCAAGTCAGAAAGATTTCCTCTTGAGAGCACTACTAAACTTTATGCTCGTAGTGCTAATCATTTTCAATCCTCAAACAAGTTCAGGACAATGCTTTTGTCATTGGTATACCCTCTATGTGGGGGATAGGCTCTACCTTCAATATCTCGGATCTAGTTTCGTATAAAGCTCCACCCAACATTAATGGCCCACCCCTATGGCTTTGCTGGATAGTAAGCTTGCCTCGTCCACTCCCCCCATCTCCTCTCCTAGTTGGTATGAACACATTGAG
Organism: Spirodela polyrhiza; assembly: GCA_024713555.1. NCBI lineage: Eukaryota > Viridiplantae > Streptophyta > Magnoliopsida > Alismatales > Araceae > Spirodela > Spirodela polyrhiza. Next base: position 5,150,490 of record CM046536.1, read on the forward strand.
GAAATATTGGATGAGATTATTACTATCACTGAGAGTGGTATGGAGCGCAGGTTTTTTGTTCATTAGCAGGGACGACCTTCATCTAAAGACTTGTGAATCATGAAAATGGACTTAGCCAAGCTACGACCTGATTTGTTGGTAATGTTCAAGCTGTCATCCCCCCACTTGACGAAATCGAGTTCTACTAACCCCGGGGGAATTAGTGGTGCCTATACCCAAGCCCCATCATTGAAGACTAGGATGTTAGAGGATGCCACGTCATCTCCAACGATCGTGCCAACTAGTGAAGCCATCCCACGTCATCACCATCGGACCCAACTAAAAGATCCAAATTTCCTTTATTACTAGGTTTTATTTTTCGTTCATTTTATTTAGATTTCATTGTAATCCTCTTCTTATTTCCAAGGCCTATAAATAGGCCTTAGATCTCTATGAACCGTAGCTAATCTTAGATTAAGAAAATTATCATTCCTAAGATCATGTCTTAGGCCATCCAATCATCAGTCAAAGATCTGAGTAGTTTTTTACCCAATTCAATGTTAGAAAAAGTTTTTCCAAGATTTTTCATTTCATTAACGATTTCATCAAATCTTTTAACATAGTTATGAATAGATTCACCTTTTTTCATTTGAAATAATTCATACCTACAGCAAAATGTTGACATTTTGATTTCTTTTACCTATGAAGTTCTTTTGTACGTCATTTCGAGCTTGTCTCATATTTCTTTGGCTATCTCACAACTTTACACACGGTTAAACTCAAAAATATGAATAGTACTCAATAACATATTCATAGCCCTTGCATTTGGTGTGGAGTTCTGCTCCTCTATAGACTTATCATCAGATTTTTCTGATCTTTCTTTGATCATTTTCTAAATTTTCAATCCTTAACCTATAGCATAGATTCTAACTGTAGTTTTCCAAAAAGCATAGCTAGTTCCATCAGACATAAGTGGTCTAGGGTTGAAAAATTTGATGCTTTCACTAACCATAGGATCTACTTCTTAAGATGTCTAAATATTTGTGAATCAAGGTTAGCTTTAATAGCAATTAAAAGATTTAGAGGCTAGACAAAATACCAAAAAAGAGGGGTAAATTAGTATTTTAGAAATCTCAGATTTTCTTCTCGAATACTAGATGTGTCAACACACGTGTTAACATAGTTCTACGAGATTATTTACATGCAGAATGACTTTCTCTCTCTTTTGATGGAATCTCATTGTGAGACAAGAGTTTTTTATACTAGTTCACCCATCACTTAGCTACTTCTAGTCCCGAAGGATCCTTTCTATCGATATTTCACTATTTTTTTCGAAAATACATACTAATTTTAACAAAATCAACAGTCTTAACACCTCAGGTTCAACCTCTGTAAATATTTAACCCTTTTTAGGCTAAATAGGGCTTAGAGAACCTCGTGCCTTTCCCCAAAATCACTCTCTACTCACCACCTAGTTATCTTAAAGCCTAATAGAGAGCCTCCTTGAGAGATTCAAACTTTATCTTGATCATTAATCATTGATAAAGAAGGATGATATAGTCTGCATATAGTTGAAGCTTGGTGGTGATGATTTTTGATTATGAGAAAGATAACTTATTGTAGATTTGAATCATTGTTACTGATCTCCCATATTTCTTTTATTTGTAGGGCATTGTCCTCCAACAGATTTCTATGTTTTGCTTGAAAGACAAAGTCGGAAGATAAATTCAAACTCTTATTATTTTCGGAAACACGCAATAATGACCTCTGACCATTACGAATTCAATATCTTGTTATTCTCTGGTCCGTTCGATTTGAAATTTGAACTAGAAATTTTTCTCTTATAGAAGAACAACTTTCTTGTTAACTTTGTTTTCAGATTTAAATATTAAGCTAATCAATTTTTCCACATTAGTAACTGACATGTCATCAACTAAATTTTCAATTCGAGACTCACAAGAGCTCATTTGATATTTCAAACCTTTTTCTTTTTCTTTTTCTTTTAATGACGCACATGACTAGCAAATAATAGCCGCACTTAAATGGTTAAATAATCATAGATAAATGAATTTAAAACATAACCATTATTTACATATTAATTATTTATTTTTCAACAAATATTTATCTATATGTGGTGCTTTACCTATTTATAATTTCACTTAACCTCAAGATTAGTCATAATGTCACAAGATAAATAATAGATTTATTTTCATGAAATCTATGAGTCATTTATCATAATTTTGTAAATAATATAAATCATGAATTATATATTTTCACATATATTTGTAATATTAAAATCCATACCCAAGGGAATCAACACCCCGCCAATTGACCATAGTTGGATCCACGTTGGGCTCGCTCTTCTCTAATCATCCTCAACATCAACTTTTTAATGTACAAATGCCCAAGGTCCCCTCTCAACCTTCTCAAGTGAATGTGCATATTGATTTCATTCCATTTTTCGTCGTTTGTGTTTCCACCACTATCAAACTTAGTCATGTGGGCTCATGACCTACTGATTAGATTGTGATTTCTTTGTTTGGAAGTTGACTGAGATTTTAAAATATAAAGCTTTGTTTTATCACGATGACTTGAGACGATTCTTTTGCATAACGAAACAATCTTTTTGTAGTCAACACAACCGGCTTTAAAGGTTTGAATCTAATTGTGTGAATTTTTGTGGCTTGATATTTATCCATCATATTCTTAATATATATCATTAGTGTCAATCATATTTGTTGGTGGATAATATTAATTAATGGATAATGGTGGGCCACAAATAATGGAATTTTTTTACAAAAATCATGCGATAGAATTTGTTAAAAATTAAATATGATATTACCTTAAATTTACCGGTGGCCGTCTCTGCGAGCGTCTTGTCGGTTCCTGTCTTGCGCCGTCGTCTGACCAAGTCTCTTCCGTCTTCCACCGCCGCCTGTTTCGCCGGCGGCAGCGGCGGGTTGAGAACCGGCGTGTGGGGAGATAGAGAGGGAGAGAGATGTAGAGAAGGTTTCGCCGTCGAGCGGCGGTGGCACGGCACCGGGAACTTTTGGAGGTGTCGGCTTGTGGGTCGATCTATGAATTTCCGGTTCCTGAACAACCTCCCCACCCCTCCGCTCTTCCCCCTCTTGCCCCTTCCCTGGCGCACCGAGCCAGAGCCCAAGCCCATTCCCTCTCCCTCCCCTCTTCTTCCATCTCTGGAATCCAGCGGGGGATGGCTCTCCTTCGACCTCAGGGCCGTCGTCGTCAGATCCTTCCAGTCGATCGTGTCCTTCCGGTGGAACCCTTTCGCCACCCAGCTTCCGGTCTCACCCGGTAGATCCGCCGTCAAGGACAGAGTAGAGCCAGCCGGCTGCCCCCTGCAACTGTTCCGACCCTACGTCGCCAAGGTGCCATGGCATGGCGGAGCTAGGGCATTCCTGTCGCAGTTGTTTCCCCGCTATGGCCATTACTGCGGGCCCAATTGGTCGAGCGGCAAGGACGGGGGGATGCCCCTGTGGGATCGCCGCCCCATCGACTGGCTCGATTTCTGCTGCTACTGCCACGACATCGGATACGATACCCACGACCAGGCGAAGCTTCTCCAAGCGGATCTCGCCTTCCTCGAGTGCCTCGAGCGCCCGCGGATGTCCACCAAGGGCGACGCCCATGCTGCTCATGTCTACAAAACCATGTGCATTGCTGGTAGGTGAAGGGGGATGCCTCGTGTATTTTCCTCTATCTGTTCATTAGCGAACCGACCGGCTGGTTCTGGTGATTCTGCTGGCTGTGAGCTTTCTCATCATCATGGAGATTCTGCTGGTTATTTGTGGAAGTAATTACCTGACCAAGGGGAAATCGAAGAAGGAAATTCCCTGATGATCATCCTCCTCTCTGAGTTTTTGCAGGCCTGAGGAACATTCTCATTCCCTACAGGATGCAACTTGTGCGGATGCAGACGGGCCCCTCGTTCTTGGAAGTGATGAACAGCTTGATTGGGACGAGCAGCTCATGTAGTCAAGATTCCGGCAGAGGGCTGTGACGATACTGAAACCGGAAAGTTGGGGATTTTGTGAAATATTCTCTTGCTGCACAAATTTGTAAAAGCCCTTCGAGTTTTTTTTCAAGTAGACATCACTCTTTCGGTTCCCAGGGGACATTGTTTCCCTGCTGTGTGTTAGCGATAATCTATGTGAGATGATGGGTTCGCTGAGTACAGATGTGATGTAGATATTGTATGTTGTTGAGGATGATATTCTAAAGAGGATGGTGTTCTTTCCTTTCATTCGTCTCCTAAATTTTCCTTATATTGTATGTTGTTACGAGTCCCTATATGCTGAAATGTGACTTTGGGAGAATTTTCATGCTAATCTGTCCACAAGTAGCATGTGCAAATCGTGGCATGATCCAATCATCTTAATTTCCCAAAGTGAACCTTGTAGTTGGTAGGAATCACACTAACCAATAATTTACTTGAGACATATGCTCAATTATTATAGCGCGTGATGAGTTAGTTTCTACAGTACTGTGAAAGACGTATTGCATGTGCAGGAAGGCTTTTCTTGTCAGCAGTGTCCAACATTACTAGTAAGACGTTGGCTTTCTATATTTTCATTAATGTTTCAGACAGTTCCTGATTTACCGTATATTTCTCATTGCATGTGAGACTCCATTTCTTTTCAATGTCTTCGTTTCTCTTAATTTATGAGTGACGATGATTGAGCTTTCCTTTGGGTTGCCCTATTTTTATCATTTTTTCAACCATTGCCTCCTTGTAGATGACCTAAAACTGACTTATTTATGAGACAGACCCCTATATAATCTTTCTAAGATCATCAGTATCTGGCTAAACTGCCACCATTGCTTCTTTCGCATTTTCAAACATTGTTGAAAGAGTAGACAGTGTTCAAGAGTTTTGTTCCACCTATTGTGCCGAAAGCTGATTGTGTGCCTGAAAATGCCTCTCTCTCACATATCAGTCACTTTCTGTACCTATGGTTGATGCTAATCGCCATTGCTCTTATTTGCTTTTGAAACAATTTGGTTCTCCTTTTGCTTTTCTTACTGTAAATATGAAGATTGTCTTACTTTCACTTGGATCCATAACTTTTTTTTGTGTTCACTCGGAACAAATCAATCATCGGATCATGTTGTTCTCCATCTTGGCAACATTCGCCAGCTTCTGGAGCAAGTAACAGAAGCTATCCCGAACGAACTTCAAGAATCTATGCACATGCTTCAATGGAAAGAAAGGATTTCTTTGTGTAGAGGAGCCAATCCAGATGGCTGTAGTAATGATCGGTGGGAGTTATTCAACAAGGGCCCACAATCTAACTCTGAATATGTTTCAAATCGGCAACACAGAATTGGGGAGTTGGTAAATCTATTTTTTGGGACTCTTGTTTAAATGATGCTATCGTCTCTTATATCTTCTGATTATGAAATTTGATCATGCGGGTCCATACATCCTCCCTGTCAAAAGATGTATATTAATATTTGATATCATTGGCCCTGTAATGGTTATTTTTTTGGGTTTTGTAGCAGATATTGTGACGTGATGATTTCCAAGACCAGGAGATCCATCTAGTGATCTTTTCTTCCTGCTTGAATTTCTTCCCACATAATGGTTGGGAAGAATTAGGAGTTGCCTATTGCATAGCATAGCAACTAATGTGAGTGAGGAGACAGCTACCATCCTCAGGCCTCCATTGGGAAAAATGAAGTCGGATAACACAACAACTGGTGTAAACTGGTCAAAGAATATCCTACTGGTAAAGTACCACTGCCCATTTCAAGCATGGGACAGATGTCTTCCAAGCGCTATACCGAGTATAGCAAGTGGAAAACTCCATTCTCTATCAGAAAAAGAATCACTTTCTATACTGTTTTTTAAAAAACTTTGCAGTTAGGTAGAGATATCAAGAGTGGCAGGATCCCCATCGGAGTTACCATTTGTGATAACTTAATTTTTCTCAAGTTTTTTGATTGAAGGCTAAATTTGAAATGCATGTTTTCGTCTTAACACTCATGTTAATTTGTTCTCATAATATTTTTGAGTCCTCTAATGGTTCGGCGTCTTATCATTTGTTTAAATTGGGTCCCATCCATCGATCAAATCACTCCTAACTACATCCTTTTGACAAGCAGCACACTAGATTAACTGTCCTAATATGTTCCAAATCAATAAGTAAACAAGTTTTCTTTCATGATTCAGCTCATCTCTCAAGCTTGTTCGGTGGGGCGCATTCAAAGTTCTGGGGATGAAACCCTTATCTTGTAAAGATGAGTTTTTCCGAGATCTGATTCTCAACTCTAGCGTACAAAATGGTAAGCTGGCTTTCCGAGATATTCAAAAGGAAGCCCCGATACTTTAAATAGGTAATTGAGGTCATATATCTGATTTCTTATGATCCATTTCTGGTCGAATAAAGTATGCACACTATGCTTGATGTCCATGCATTTTCCCTTCTATCTAACCATCCTCCTGGATCATTTCCGGATGTATGCTTGCTTCTGATCAGCATCTTTCCTTTTTGCATCCTTGGAAAGTCAACGACTACCCATCCCTTCGTAGAAATCACCCTACTATCCTTCACATATCACGTGTATTTCCACGGAAAATCCCTTGATTCAGAGTGGAAAAACAGTGCCTTGTGGCACAAAATTACCTGGATAGTGCCTGAAACTCTATTAGGTACTCTCGCATGATGATCCTCCTCACTTACAATTACCATTTAAATGATCAAGGCTTAAAACTATTTCCTTATTCTCATTCCAATTATTATTAATGCAAAATTCCTCTTCCATATTTGTTGAATTGTTTTGCTAGCTCACAGATTGGGCCTTATCTTGTTCTGATTTCTTTTGGGAATCCTGTAAATTATTTAATTTTATTTATCTTTCATCTGTCTCAAGTGGGACTCCTAATGAGGATCTTTTATAACGGGTAATGCCATATCAGCAGGGTTGCCTTATTTTATACAGATCTCTATGATTGAAAGGGCGGTGGATGATAAATCTCAAGCCCTTGTCTCCTAATTGGAAGCATTAATGAAGAAGTAGTAAAGCATTGGATAGGGAATGAATGGCATAGTAAGATCAGAAAATTGGGCTGGCCTACTACGAAAGGTGGGTAAAAAGTGAAAACGGAAAATTTGCTCTTATAATTTTTGTGTGTTGCCAATTTAGGCAGTTTTAAAGTGAATTAGAACTGAAAACAATGACCTATTGATCTCTTTTTTTCATATGTTGAAATGTTGCTTACCCTTTTCCAAATTATATTATTGATAAAAATCTCCCTTTATAAAAGGCGTAGTAATTATCAAATGGCGATTTTCAGAGCCTTGGGTCGACTCCAGACGAATAGCTTCAAGAAAGCTAAAGAACAGTATTGAAGAAAAATAGGGTGAAAAATGGGATGACACAAAAGTCAAGTGGAATAATACTATATACACAAAACTCAACACGATTTTGTTATAGATCTAATGAACAAGTCACAAATCAAAATGTGACGCAATAAATTCCACGCTAATAAGTCAAGAAGATGATCATAATGGAGCATAAGGTTATGAATAATTTTGAGAGAATATTGTTAAATGTGATGAAGGAGAAAAACTTTTGTTCTTTCATTGAAATACGGCTTATGTGTACATCAACGAATTAAAAACATTCCCATGATATAATGTGCTTAGAATGAAGCGCATTGTCCACGTGAAGGTATATGAAGTCATAACTAGTTCTACTAGTAGTGAAAAATTATTTCCTCAAACAATGATCTAAAAGTTAGGTCTGGAGATAGAAAATCATTCGCATCCATAAAGATTGGCTACATAAAAATGAACTTTGAAAATAAAGTCATTAAGATTTGTTTGGAATAAGTTTTCATTAAAAACTATATTTTAATGAAATTGAATATGATGCTATTGATATGGATGCATGTCATCTTATATATTAGGCAGACCATGAAAATTTGATTTAGATGCCACAAATCAGGGCATAGATCATAATTATATTTTTATAAAAGAGAGGAATTTTTTATGCACAAATAAAGATAATAATTTTTTAAAAGGCTCAATAAGAAAAAGAAGAATGTGATATTAATTAATAGAAAAAAAAAACTCTTCACAAGTTTGAACTGAAAGTCAGAAATATTTTGACTGGTAGAAACTATATATTATATCTATGAATTTTCAGAACATATAGCTTAAGCACTAAAAAAATATTAGGTGATTTTAATGTCATCTAAGATTTGCCAAATCACCTTATTCATATTAGAGATATGAAACATCATATTGATTTATACTAAGAGCAAGTTTGTCAAATTTATCTCAATATATAATAAGTCATGATAAGAAAATCATATTTTTCAAAAATATATCTGAAAATTCCTAATTAAAAGCCTAACCCAAGAAAGTATGAACCTCTACATTGTTTCATCATCATTACATAAATAAAGGTGAAAGCTAACATAAGTGTGTAGATGACAAAATGATTAAGAAGATTAGAGTTAAATACACATTTTCAATTCTAATAGTAGAAGATATAATTTACGTGCTCCTTGACTAAAGAAACAAATATTAATATGAGAAGTGACTACGATTAAATTGAAATTGTCTAAGAGACAAATTAAATACAACTATTAAGAAAAAATAGTACTTTATGAATGGCTTGTAATATCACCTATCTTATCAAATACATGTGGCGCCTTAAATGAGGATGATGAACAAGGTGCCAAAATTATTTATTGAGATTTTTTGTTGTTTATTGTGATGATGTTCAGATTTATAGTAATACTAAAGGAAACATATTCTTCATTTGAAATCCATGTTAGAGATCTTAGAGCAGAATGAGTTGTATACCAATTTGAATAAATATATTTTTATGACTATATGTTTAGTCTCATGGGAAATATAATTAGTGTAGATGGCATTACACGCAATGCAGAAACCGTATGAGCTATCAAACATTGGACTATGCCTGGTGTGCAATTTTTATGGTTTAGTTTCTTTTTATTAAAGATTCAAAAGAAATGTAAGTTGATTATTATTTCAATTACTAAAAGTATTAAACCAAAAAACTTTATTTGGACAAAATGAGGAGATAAAAGACTTAATCTCATAAATAAAATTATTTTATGCTTGTGTATTAGTTATTTCAAATTTTCATAATTTTTTTAAGGAAAATATGATGAATCAATTTTAGGAGTATTATAGCTTTATAGCAATTATGCTAGGGGTATAATACTCTGAATGTAGAAAAAATATTATTGATAGAAAGAGAATCAAGAACAAATAAATTATAATATTATGATGTTAACATCATTATATATATTCAAATATTATGTTATCAAATGAAACTTTAAGTTTTTTTCTTTGAAGTCAATTAACAATCAAATTAATATAAGAAAAATGCATACATGCTGGGGCTAATTTATTGTAATATTGACTTTTAGCATAAAACACAAATCAAGAAAATTAAATCGAGTTGCAAACAAGCTTAAGAAATGAGCCTTTTTGGACATCCCTTGTGAATTGAAACTACTTGGCTTGAATATTGGATGAAATCATATGAATATTATTAGGCATTTCTTGAGGTTGGTTCGCTTGTAGAGTGGATTAATCAATCATAACATTTCATTTTCATTTTCATTTAAATAAGTTATGCATTCTATGAAATTCACGGTGTTAAAAATCAGTCTATAAATAATACATAAGAGAAATAGGAATGGATTTTGTGTAGAGAAAACTCTACAAATCACCAATTATTGCTATTTTTGGCCATAACTAATGAAGGATGTTGAAAATTATCTAAAAACTGCCAATTTTTTTAGTTTAACAAAAGACATTGTCAAAATACTTTATTATATACTACACTATCAATTTCATAATATGTTGTTACCCTTGGTTTTGATATTAAACTATGAGAAATTTATTTATAAGATATTATTTAATTTTCAAATATGATATCAAATGCTTAATATTTTTATGATAATTTACTATGAGTTATATCCTTAAATCTTGTGACTAAAAGCTAAATCAGAGGATATTATCTTTGAGATTAAAATATTGATATGATAGTTACATGAGGAAAAATTACTTTCAATAAAAAGATATTTGGATGGTAATTGGTAATAGGTGAAATTTTATTCTCATTCTTCATATATATGTGAACTAACCCTAATGCAGTAACTTAATTTATATCCATAAGTACATAAAATTTAAATGTCAACAAATGAGATGATATATCTACAAATTCCCAAAATACACATCTCACATAAAATCTCGAACCTAGAATTTAAATAGTGACACATCATTTACGTGGATCAAATGATGAATGACAACCACTTGTCTCGATTCCATGTTAACATAAACTTTATTTTTCAATAAGAGATAGAGTTGCAATTCAACTTTTAAATCAAATAGACAAAAATATATAAATTTTTAAATCACAAATGGATAAAAAAAATTATCATATATTCTAAGACATAGTAAGATTTTGAACTAGTTTTATAATCTCTAATGACAAGTTAAAGAAGGAAGTTAATAGAGGATGATGTTTACAATAAAAGAGAAGAATTGAGAAAGAAAAATCTCCTTCCTATAATCTGCAATGCATCTCTCTCAAGTTTCATCTATTGAGAGCTGCAATGAATTACCACATTCTATATCTGATTCTCTTACAATTTTGGCGATCTAAGAAACATCTGTGTCAAATTTTATGGTGAGGAAACAGATTTTTGAGTGAAGATATGAGGTGTTCTTGGTGGTTGAATGTTTTTCCTAAAGAAAATTGTGAAGCTCTAGTATGAATGATCCTCTAGGAATGAAAGTAATTGTTGAGAGATAAACTAAAATTTGGGTTTTCTTGCTGAGAGAGAGAGAGAGAGAGAGAGAGAGAGAGAATCATGAGAAATTAGTGTTTGAGCTTAGAATCTTAACATGTTTTTATTAAAGAAAATATCAAAACTCTAGTATGAATGATCCTATAGGAATGAAAGTAATCGGTGAGAGATAAACTAGTATTAAAATTCTGGATTTTTTGGTGTGAGAGAGAAAATCACAAAAAATTCATAACTAAAAAAAAGTGTCACATAGAAGAAAGAAGAGCCATGAGAGAACTCACGTCCAACACATCTATTGATAAGTAAAAAGCATGAATTTAAAAGCTTAAAAATATCTCATTCACCCTATCCCCCATCCTAGTGTTCCACCTAGTACCTTAGTTCTTACATAATAACTATGAGTAGCATTTTTATAAATTTATTTCAGGATTCTTGTGCACCTATAAAATATTAGATCTTTATGATGGGAGACCATTGTTGAAAGATGACATAGTTCATTATATTTAGGAAGATAAATGATGTTGTTCATGTAACTACTTTATTTTTAAGATCATATTTCATTTTCATATTATAATAAAACTAATCAGGTCAAATTTAAACTCAAAATGTAAATCACATTCCATACACATTCTTTTCTTATATATTTAATTCTTATTTAAAATTAAATGTTATTAGTTATCTCTAAATATATGGTCAAACATAAGTGTTCAATATTAAATTTGAGAACTTTATTCATTTTGTTTCTTGAGAAAAACTAAGATGGTGTGAGTATACCTTAGCTTAAGTAGAGTTTGCATACAACTCTGTTATTAATTGCTACTAATAAATCTCTATGATCTTTTAGTTATTAATTTCCTCTGAATAAAATACATATTAAATATGTCATAAATTAGTTTCCCACTTTTAATTCATCTTTCAACTTTGGTTATCTGAACTTTTTAAAACAAGATTTAATTCAAAATTACAATATTGTCATAATAGACCCACCTTTTATGACCCATCTCACAAACTTTCTGGCACATTTAAGGACCCCACATGACAATCCCTTCACATAAATTAAGCTTCTTGTGGATTCAAATACTAGATTTCATCTCCATACATCTCAGGTTCTATCACTCATACACTAAAAACTACTGTAAAATTTAGAAAAAATAAATATATTTCTGTGAAAGGAAGGAGACGCAAAAGCGTTTGATAATAGCTCTAGAACACACCATCAGTCTCGACATTAATTTAACTATTTCTTCTACTACTAAAAGATGTGTGGCAACACACCATCAGTCTCGACATCTATGGGCTACATAAGCCCAACACAGCCTAAGCCTGAAAGCTTTCTACAAGGCCTAATGCTTGCTCTTAGAAAGGAACATGAGCTCTAACTTTGCAACAAAGAAGAAGGGGCCCATCGACTGTGAACTTACCCAGCCCATAAATTTCCGACAGAGTAGACCTATACTTTTCTATAAAAATTAATCAATGTTGAGGTGTTAAAAACCAACAACCACTATTTAGGAATTCTTTTGCTTTTATTATAAAAAAAGTATCCTTTAAATATACCAAATATTTTATTATTATATATGTAGGTCTCATACACTTTGAATGTAAAAAGACATCTTTCTCAATATCTAACCTTAATATTAGTAGTATTTGATTCCCCACTAAACTATAAAGTGGAACCCCTCGATGGAAAACAGTTAAATTAATCATCCTCTTGATAAGAAGATTGAATTCTTAGTAAGCACCAATTATTTTAAAGCAGAAAATTCTGTCTTTTAAGGCATAAAAGGAAAAGGAGAACAAGATTTATACTAGTTGTGATTTGATAATAAATAGTAAAATGAAAGGAGCAATAACTTAAAGTTTAAAAGAAAAAACTGGCACAATAAATTAAAAAGAAAATACTATTTTCTTCAACACATGAGCGGCTTGAATCTCATCAGATAGCAAAATCTAGAAAGCAGGTAGAGTTAGATTACTTGCGGACGCGAGTTTCATGAAAGCACTCCGCTCAGTAGTGAGGCCATTAAGAATGATATTTCGCATGTACCATTGAGTCGAGGTGGGGACGGAGCGGCGAATCCTTGTCTAGAAAAAGGTGACGTGGATGACGGCGGTCTGTGGAGATCGACTCGCACCTGGCCGACAGCCCCCGTGCCAAGCCGACGGCGGACAAAATCCTCCGTCTGGTCCCCATCCTGCTACGCTACGGACTTTGAATACCATCCTCACGGATCTGTGAGAGAGAGAGAGAGAGATTGAGAGAGACCTATCCACTGCGACGACACCTGTTGCGCTTCTGGCCAAGGGGAGATCTCCTCATAGATTGCAAAACACTGAAAGAGGGAGAGAGACAGGCGGACAGGAAGACAGACAGACGGACAGAGTAAAGGAGAAGGACCATCTTCTCCCAGGATTACTCGACGCTTATCGCCAAGGGAAGTCATACTCACGAATCCCACTCAGTAGTCTTTGACAGACGGACAGGCTCATCTTCTGCGACGACTCCACTGAGCTTCTGATCCAGGGAAGTTACACTCAAGGTTTCAATCAGCAAGACAGAGAGAGAGAGAGAGAGGAGAGAGAGGAGAGGGGGAGAGAGAGAGAGAGAGAGAGAGAGAGAGAGAGGAAGAACCGGATCATTTCTGGGTTGGCCTCTCTGATATTTGTTCCACGATCCTTGCGTCTGATGTGTTCAGGGACTTAAGGGTAGACCATGCACGTAGCAGTCTGAGTTGAGAGAACTCTTTCTTCTCGCACATGAAGAGCCTTTCTCTTCTACTCAGTTCTGTGGTTTCAGTTCAAAGAAGAATGTGTCGAATAGTTCCTCAGAGACTCTCCCGACGTTGAGAAACATAATCTAGAGGCTCTTCCAACCATAAGACTTTGCCTTTGGGGCAGGATAATAACGATAAGTCCAGCATTTTCTTGGGCCAAAAAGACATCAGGTACAGTGTAGCTTACGCTCCTTCATTTTGTGAAACTTTCAATTTCGTAGCATCCACCTTCTACCAGTAGTACCATAGAATTCATTATATGCATAAAATAGGCTTCCACCTTTGATTAGATTGCTTTTTAGTATTCTAAAAATGTATCAATCTAGCTTCCGCTATATCTTTTTTCAAAATAAAAAGAATTTAGAACTCAGGCATTTAATTTAGGAATCAAATAAAAAATAATGACTCTGATCTAGTTTGAGACACAGGATTGGCTTCTCTCTCTCTCTTTTTCGACCTATATATATATCTATCTATTTGTATATATATCCATATCTTTCTATGCATATACCCACTATTCCTCTCTATATCTATATATATATATATATATATATATGAGATTTTTCATGTTAAAAGCTGTGATCTATAAGGTATGAAACTAAATATTACTACAAAATAAGAAATTAAATGTTATATGTAACTTGGTTTCAACCAATTAATGTATTTCCTTAAAGTTCTTATTAAAAGTTTAGTTTACATTTATATGCATAAGTAATGTATATCTTCCTTGAAGTTTCTTCTAATATGTGTGTAAGAAGAATAACCTAGTTATGCATTTGGTCTTATAAGAACTTATTGATTCTGTATTTATATTTTTAATTGACTTTTATAATGTGTAATGCTATAGAGTATGGCTAAATGTGCTGGTGATGTGACCATTGTTTTTCAAATATTTTTTAAAGACACAACATTCATGATCACATCATTCACATGTTAAATTTTAAAGTATCAACTATAATTCAAGGGTTATATATTTAATAAATCTCCAAAAAACAGTAACAACTAATTATCCAAAGAATGGCCGATTTTGTTACTCTATACTTAAGCCTATAACCCCCTTAATAATTCCTATTTGAAATGGGTTTTTACCCTCTTCTAACCTTTGTGAGCCAATTTCCATGGATGATCTAATAATACTCTAAAGTACACCTCAATATATGACATTGAAGAATTTTTGATAAATTATACTTATAAATAATTACCAATCATAATTGAAAACTAGTGCAGATAATATAAGGAAAATCTGCATGTAGTTTCCCATTGATCCATTAACATTACTTTATATCTAGATTTCATAATAGTTCAAAAGGATTGTTTCAGTAAAAGGATTTAATATCTATATGTATTTAAACCTAACGAACCTTATAGTGTCTAGTTACTATTTTCTTGATTAAATGAAATCACTTTGATGGAATTTAAAGTCTACTAGCTTCTAACTTTTTTCACAAACCCAACTGTAACTTTGAAAATCCACTTATTTTTTTCATTTTTTTTATTTAAAATTAGTGATGTCTTAGAGATCCATGCTACTCCATTACTTTCGTCAAGAAAAAAATTGTAGACATTGAAGGGAACAGTCCTCAGCATATCAATTCCAAAGAACTATCCATCATGTTTAGATCTGGTTCCCATCGTGACCAATGGTTTAATAAAAAGAATGTTTTCATCAAAGCAGTTCATGATATCCTAAAAGGAGGCCTGGATGGACAGCAGATCAATAGTAGCACATAAAGAGGACGAAAAGAATGGACAACATTGCTATCATCTCCACCCAATATCCTCTCCCTCCTTAGAATCTCACAAAGAGAGATGGTGGGAGGAGATAGTGTTCTTATCTTTATAATAATTAGATCAAGGATGGAACTCCATTCGTGATTTCTCTTCCTTAGAATTCTGTGGGTCCCTATTTAAAGAATTTGGTGACTTATTATCACATAGGATAAGTCTAAAGTTACCTTCATTTTCAGGCTTTCAAGTTAAACAAGTATACAAAACAGATGGGTTGAAGCGAGCTTTAGCATGTTTATTTTGCAAGCATATCATATATCCTATGATTTATTATAATATTCACTGTATTAGATACGTACAAGAAAATTTTTACGTCAATAAAATATTTATGCATGCAATTATTATCGGAAATTCGGCAAATATGGTTCCATGTACTTGTTCATCTCTCCATTAAATCCCTTTTTCATCAAATGGAGAGTCCACTAAAAAATTACAGCTGTTCTATCCAATGGCCACCTACTCAGCATCAACTTTCTTTCACTAAAGAATAATTGACCATATACTACAAGCATCGTCCTCTGAGAAAAGAAGCTCCCATATGGGCATGCAACGAGTATCAACATATGAAGGGGAAAAATCAAGTCCTCAAGATGGGCAGAAACAAGATAGCCCATCTTGGGCATCTCTATCCTCTTCCTTTCAAAACAAGAGGATCAAAAGTATTTTTTTTCTTACCTTATTATGTTTATTATCAATGATTATGACATTTGTTCCTGATCTTCCTTCCTTTTCCTTCATAACTCAAAAAAAAGCATGATATCTCCTCATCGAGTTGGATCAAACATTGTGGTATCATGCAAGTGCAAGCTGGATTCCTAATATTTGATTGTTTAGGGAGAAATGCAAATGCATGTATTTTAAGTTATTTGTACAAGTACTATCTATCTATGCAAAATCAGTATATTTCTCATTGTATATTTTAGTTAAAATTGTTTTCATGCAGTGTATTTTAAGAAGCAATCCATAGATGTATATTTATCCAAAATATTCCAGAACTAGATAGGTTTTAATAAATAGTTAGTGTTTTTCTGATTTCAATGTATGCTCATGAAACTCGTCGTCTACATACCTGTGATGCAAGGAAAGTCAGTCAAATCCATGATATCATCCTTCATACGTGTGAGATTGAATTTTGGTCGTTGACCGTCGCCGAATAATCGTTGGCTTCGGAAGCAATTGTGATGTGACGTACAATAAATTTACCGTATAAATCACCGTTCTGACCGGGAAAAGGGGGAGTTTCGTACGAGCATTGACTAGGGAGGACAAAATGTTCCCTCTCTATACGGATAGGTCAACGTGGAAAATCGTGTTCTGAGGAACTCGTCAATTGCTCGGGGGGATGGATGCCGCGCCTCATCGGTCCTGCACCGACAACCCCGCATGTCAAACAAGACGGCGCATAAAATCGTGTCCCCCTACTGGTCAGCGGACTGACGAGGCCGCATCCCTACCGAGAGAGAGAGAGAGAGAGAGAGAGAGAGAGAAGAAAGGAGAGAAAAGGAGGTAGGGAGAGTGAAAGAGAGTGAGAGAAGAGATAGGGTAAGAGGAATGGGGGTGGGGGGGGAGAGCGTAGGAGAGGAACAAAGGAGGAAAGAAAATTGAGCGAGAGAGAGAGAGAGGGAGCGGGAGGGAGAATTAAAATTTAGAGGTGGAGAGAGAGAAAGAGAGAGATAGGGAGGGAGACAGACAGACAGACAGACACAGAGAGAGAGACAAAGACAGAAAGAAAGAGAGAAAGAGAGAAAGATAGGGCGGGAGGGAAAGAGAGAGACTCGCTAGGCCTGGTCTTCTTGGAGAGTAGGCCTTCCTTTTAACTCTCCCAAGGAGACAAGATCATCTCTCCTGTCCCTGAAAGCGGGACCGCACGCCGATATAAAAGAGAAGAACAAGCGGCATCCCCGAAGATCGTAAACCTCAAACCTTTCCATTCGTTGGCCTTGGAGATTCGGATTCCCCCCGGACTGTTTCAGATCTTGATCCACTGTTCATATTTATCACTCTCCATTGTTCCCGTGGTTGTTCATTACTGAATAAAGGCAAGATCTTTGAGCCTGCGACCTCTTCCTGACAAAGAGCTTTTACTCACTCAGTGTCCAGCCTTCTAAAAATGACGATAAATCTACCCCTATGAGTCGGGCAACGGACGTCTGCCTTCTAGTGAGAAGTCTGAACATGGAGGCGGGCGTCCATCACTCAACCCTTGTATGTATCTCGTCTTCTAGAGAGAGAAGGAAACAACAAGATAAGACGATACAAAACAGGGATGGGGCGATCAAGAGATAAAGCGATTGAAAGAAAAGTCTGGTCGAGATAAATTCTTAGTTTCAAGCCATGAGAACAGACATAATCATACAAAGTGTCATACGATTTCAATGGCGCCTTCACCGAATCCCAAGATTTTGTTCGCAAGCGGATCATATTCTACCTTTATTACCTCTGTAAATTGGGTTTATTCAGTCCATCCTCTTACCTTGTGTTGAAACTCCTCTCTCTCTCTCTCTCTCTCTCTCTCTCTCTCTCTCTCTCTCTCTCTCTCTCTCTCTCTCTCTCTCTCGCTCGCTCGCTAAGCTCGAGGTCTATTATTCTAATTTTTCTTGGGTATCGTCTGACACGAGAGCGCAAGCGTTTGAGAGCATATCTTTTGTGGCTCCTTTTATGAACTGGCCGAAATCACCAGCTCCATTGACACCAACTCCTAATCCTTGAGTGAGCTTTAATCAGTGCATAAAATACGCCTCCATACAGAACTTTAATTCACAAAGCTGGATAAAGCAATGGTCCTTCTATCGACAAGAGCCATTTGGGTACATTAGAAAATGAGGAATAGAGTCAGGTGCCATCTTCCCATTAAGCCCCCACTTTCCATTACCATATAGTAATTTATTTAGCGTATAGGATAAGCATCCTAAGATGCAAGATGGGCCCCTCATGTGGGCATTACATCAACATCAAGTTGAAAAGGGAGGAGAATAAAGCATGACCGAAGAAGATTGTGGCCGTCTCAACCGTCTCCCATTCCATGCTGCCTCTTCTCCTAGCCGGATGGCCCGTCTCTACCAGTTATTATTAGTCAACAAACGGTGTTGTCTACTAGATCACAGAATAGGAGGAAATACAATGTGCTGCCTAATGGGTTCATGCATGAGAGAAAAAGGATGCAGCTTTTTGCCACAAGAAGAATTTTTTAAAAAGCAAAACGATCCGATGAGGATATACATATAATTGAGAAATTTTGACGCCATGATTTTTTTTATTCTTCATGTATACAAATAATCAGATATTTGATAAATTTTATGATTAGTTTCTTATGTTATTATCTACGTACTACTTATACCAGCATATCCCTGTTGGGTTACTTTAAAAAGTACATATATATTAATATCCACATAAATATAATTTGAGAAACGTCTAGTCGAGCTTACTAAACTACATTACCACCTTGAAATGGTGATAATTAATTATGACAACCAAACAAATAATCAGCATTTCTTGAGACACATTTCTTGACTAAGATTTTAATGGCGGGCGCCCACTAGCATGATTTCTATTAAAGCACACCCAAAATGACAATGGAGAAGTCAAATGGGTTTTTATGCAAAAAATCTTCATTATTCTCGATGAAGCCGGATCCCTGGGGAGATCCTCGCATGTGATCGGTCGATTAAATTTTGATTAATTTAGTGGGCAGTTGCCGTTTGAAAGGATGTAATGTGGGCCCACCGAAGTCCCAGCTGTCGGATCCATATCGGGTAGGTCCCACCTCTAATCCAGTGCCCCAAGCGACCCGATCTTGACCGATTCGCGACCAAAGAAATTGAAATTGTATAAATAGGCTTCATCTTCGCCAACTCCAGCCCTTGAGGGTCATAACCGTAAAACTGTTGGAGAGAGGGGGATAGGGGGGAAATTACGGAAAAATCCAAAATAATATTTATGAACAAATAGACCAAAGTAGCTCTAATACTAAACATGTAGCCCGGTGCAGGGGATCTCCGACGTGGCGGCCACACGTGCGGGAGATCGGTCGGCACGTGGGATTGTACTCTCGTGCAGTCCCCCCGCATCTCCGCCGTACACCGCGTGAGCCTGTGGGGGCCTCGCATTGATGACCGTCTCTCATGGCGAGGGAGTTCACGTGAAGCTTCCTCTCTTTCTCTCTCTAGCCTAGTTTCTCTCTTTACCAGGTTTCTCTCTCATCAGTCCTGAGCGAAAGCAGCACGGAAAGAAGAAAGGGGAAGTAGAGAGAGAGAGAGAGAGCACAGAGTGACGTCAGCGGATCTTTGGTCAGATTAGGCGGGGTCCGCCACCGAGGGGGTTCCTCTCCCCCTCCGTCTCTGAAGATATCCCTTTCTCTGTCTAATCTACTCTCTCTCTCTCTCTCTCTCTCTCTAACTTCTCTCTCCTCTCTACATCTCTCTATCGATCTCTCTCTCTCTCTCTCTCTCTCTCTCCTCCCTCCGACCTGTAAAGATTTGGAGGTAGTCAGGGATCCTTTCAAAATTCTTGTCCGGCCTCGTTAATGTCCCGAAACCGACAGCGTGGCGTGACGGTGAAAGCAAGGAGAGAGAGAGAGGGAGAGAGAGAGGGAACCTACAGAGAGAAAGGGAGAGGAGTTGGAGAGAGAATTTAGAGAGAGAGAGAGAGAGAGGGAGAGAGGAATGTGGGCCCCCCCCCCACCTCCCTCCCGAGTCTGCCGGGAGGGGACTTGCTTGGCCTCCAATTCATTCAAATCCGACCCCGCATGGACGTCCAGAGTCCCATGGAAAGAAGAGAGAGAAAGAAGAGAGAGAGAGAGAGAGATTTGGGCCAAATCTGGTCGGATCTTGCTTTCCAACTCGTATGATTTTGTTGGTGGGGGGGACGGCCTACCCTCTCCACCCCGTCCCTATATTTCTCTCCCCTTAACCACTCCTCCCTCTTCCCTTCCCTGAGACCTCTCCTCCTCTCTCTCTCTCTCTCTCTCTCTCTCTCTCTCTCTCTCTCCCTCATTCTTCCTCATTCCTTACTCTCTCCTCCTCCATGGCGATCGCCGCTGAGGCTCAATTCCATGTCCTCGCCGTCGACGACAGCCTCATTGACCGCAAGCTCATCGAGCGCCTCCTTCGGACCTCCTCCTACCAAGGTACAGACGCAGGGGAGAGAGAGAGAGAGAGAGAGAGAGCGTCTTCTTCCTCACCTAGATTGGATGGATGATCGTCGATTGACTGATTTCTGGCGATCTGTTCTGTTCAGTCACCACCGTCGACTCCGGCAGCAAGGCGCTGGAATTCCTCGGCCTGCAGGACGACGACGACGACGACGACAACCGCTCCGATTCCTCCCCCTCCGTCTCCGCCAGCCACCACCATCGCCACCACCACCACCGCCACCACCAGGTAAAGCAGATCGAGACTCTCCATTTCCTCCTGCGACGAGATTTCCGGAAAATAAGCGAGGAATCTCACAGCCCCGCCGCCGGCTGCTCTTCTAATTCTTCTTCTTCTACCTCCTCCCGCAGGAGATCGAGGTGAACCTCGTCATCACGGACTACTGCATGCCCGGCATGACAGGCTACGACCTGCTGAAGAGAATCAAGGTAAATTACTTCCCAGAAGTTTGGATCGACGCTCGTCAAGCTTCGCTGGTTTTCGGAGGAATTAAGTTTGGCTTGTCGGCTGCTCTTGAATCAGGAGACTTCATCCCTCAAGGACATCCCCGTGGTGATCATGTCCTCAGAGAATGTGCCCTCCAGGATCAACATGTGAGAGCTCTTCCCCTCCTTTTCCCCCCTGTTCTTCACCCATGATGAGTTCTTCCCCCCTGAAACATGAAACGAGTGGAAAAAAAATCCAGGGAAAAAGAGGACGGTATAGAGCAGCTTACAGAACCCTTTCTTTCCGGGGGGACATTGGAGGGTGATTGATTAGATGCCCAGATTATTTTTCTCAAATATTTGATGCTCAAGAACAGAGAATATAATTTGTTTTCTATTTTGAGTGAAGAAAACTGATGGGCTCGAGCCTGTAAGAAGATGATCATCCATCATTCCCCCTCCCACCTCAAGTGAAGAAGATTTTGAAGCTTAGGCGACCCGTTTTTGTGACAGCCATCATGAACAGTTTTTTTTCTTTTTTTTTTCCCAAGAACTAGTTGGACTGTGAATCATTGGACTCGAATTAATGGCGTAATTATCGTGGAAAACAGGTGCTTGGAAGAAGGGGCGGAGGAGTTCTTCCTCAAGCCGGTGCAGATGTCGGATTTGGAGAGGATCAGGCCCCACATAATGAGGAGAAAACCTACGGAGCCAGAGGAGGAAGAACAGCGGGAAGATCAGCCGCAGCCCTCGCAGAGCTCTCCACTGCAGCAGCAGATCATCAACGATAGCACAGCCATGGCCATGGCCACAGACACCACCACCACCACCACCACCACCACCAAGAGGAAGGCCATGGATGAAGGGCTGTCACCCGAGAGGAGAAGACCCAGATGTACAGTAACAGCTTGATTCACACGCCCTGATAGATCTCACCATAGTTTTCAACAGCATAATATATAAATTATTTTTTTAACTGGCAATTCTCCTGCCCTTTGCATCTCTTTCTGTGGGTCAAAGCTTGTTCCTGTTCTTCCCTGCCCTTTCCTCTTTTGGGCCAGAGGGTGAGCTCCTACTTTGTAGAAAATCGAGATCCCGTAGCCCCACCATCGATTCAATGGCAACTTTGCTGCGCCCACAAAAGGAAATGCCCGTAGATGGCAGATTTCTGGTCTTCAGATGTTGTCATCTTGAAGAAAGTGCATTCTTTTGGGGTAATTATTGGAGGAGCGATGGCCATCCATGGCTTCTTCGGCCCAGGATTGATGAAGAAGAAGAAGAAGTGCTCGCAGAAGCAGCTTCCTGGTCGCAGAATTCGATGAACACGACGGCGATCAGAGAGAATAAAGGGAAGAACGGCTATTCCGGGGAATCGGCCAAAGGCTTCTGATTCTGCAGGCGGAGAACAGATCTTTTTTTAGCAGGTGAATGAGATTCTAGGGCTCTGCGGAGATCAGGAATATAGACCAGCGATGATGCCGAATCAGGGAATGGGGAGGAGGGAATCTCAAACTCTGAAGAACAAACAGTACGAGCCATGTCCTCTGAGCCTCGGGCAGGCTCCAGATCGAGGGTACTACAAAATCTAGGGTTCTGTAGAAACCCAGTTGAGAATCGGGGGAGGGAGAAGAATCTTAGAAATCAATGAACATGAAGAACGGCGAGCATCTGGGGTTCTGTCGAAACCGGGGGCGGAAGATTTTGAGATGGGGAAGCAGACGAGGGAATCTCAAACTTTGACGAACGGGGGCTGTTGATCTGGTCACAATGTAGCCGGTCAACGACTGATATCTAGGGTTGCTGCGGAAATCAAGGAAGAGGAAAGGGAGATTGGGAACAAGTCCTACGGATTAGGGATGGAGACGGAGAGGATCTTGAAATTGTCCAGATTGCCGCCGAGATCTTCCCGCTGACCTCGTGAAGGGGACGTAAATGCCTGGTGTCAGAGGGATCTCGTGAGGAATTTAATGGCGCTACATATGCGTCGTTGTCGTCGGATCTCGCCTCCGGGGATCGGAAAGGGGAATTCAAGCTGAGACTGCGGAAAACCTAGGGGACGACGACCTTCCGCCGCCCAACGGTCAGAAAAATACGCCATGGGAGAGTGACTGCGAGCTCGGCCCCGCCTCCGGAGCCATCAGGCGACGAATTGCCCACGAGAGGAAAGGTCCCATCTTTCTTCCAGGATTCCTGCGTAAGGTGCTCGATGAAATGCCCAAAAGAGCAGGCTATCTTCCATAGAACTTGGTTCACCAAGAAACCTATTGACATGGGTTTTCGCTTAAAATAGGCTACCTGACTATGTAGCTCTGAGATAAGTGTTTATAATTGGCATAAGAGCTTATGACTGGATGGCAATCCTCAAGAACATTGCCTTGTGGCTCGCCTGTTCCTCCTCCTACCTTGCTGATTGATTGGATCGGGCTCCAAGGAAACATTAATGAGAAATACTTCTGCTCCGTATCAGGCTGAAGACTGATATCAAAAATGAAAAACTTATGCAAAAAGGGCAGGAAAATCAATGAAATGCTTTGGAGGATAAAACTTGTTGTCTCGTACTGTTCATCTTTCGAGTTTTTACATCACTAAACTAAGTGATAAATGTGCGCTGTAGATCATGGCTTGAAAAGAGCCCAAAAAGGAGAGAAATAACATCAAAATCTTGAATTTTACTGTAATTTATTACCTCATCTAATGCCCATATAAACGTTCGGCTATTGTTTGGGTCAACCAGGTTGACTTGCATTGATTTTTGCTAGTTGTTATGTCGAGTCATGGTTGCTTGGAATGTAGAAGTCTAGTTTCTATGCATTTATTTTTTCTTTTTTTTTCATACAAAATGGCTTATAACTTCTAGGGGCCACACTTCTAAATATTACCCTTATTTTCAGCAGATATATACACCCTCAAGTATGTTCCTAGTCTAAAACTCACGTAAAATATTCATAGATGTTAGTGGATAAACAATGGTTTTAGTTGTCATGTCATCTAGTTGAATTCAGCGGCCCCCTGTCTTCTAGTGTTCATATTACCGTAAGATGAAATGAAGTTTAATGACCTAATTTTGAAGGTGATCGTAGATTCTTCATGAACACATCATAATAAGGAAGAATAATTGTCAAGAGATTAAATATTATATTTTTCTTGATGTGCAAATAGTTTAATTAAAGAACTAAATTTTGGATTTTTTAAGTGAAAAATTATGCATTTTGAATAATATGATGCCTCTTTCGAACAACATGTGTTGAATATTATGCATTGGATATCAAAAATATGTATTGATATGATGGGACAGTTTCTACCATGAATGTTTAATAAAATTGATATAATTCAATATTCCTTAACATCCTTCATTAGCCTATTTTTAAATTAAATAACATATATGAATAAGTCAGATGTGAGTTAGACTGTAACTAATCATTTAAATCAGAAAGTTCTTAAACCCTAAAATTACCCTCTTTGTGCCCCTTTTCGTTCATTAATTATCAACAATTTACTCATATATTTTTGACAATTATGACAATTATGTTGGTATCCTACATTCAGACATACTATATGAAATGATATTACTAATGGATGAAGCATTTGAGCATTCAATGATTACAATGACACTATCAAAAAGTTCCATTAATGTACTTTACAATAACTCATAATTCAATACAAGAATTTGGCGGTCTCCCATCTTTGTCTTTATATTGAAAACACAAAGCAGCAACCAAAATTTGAGAGTCGCAAGAATCTTGGGTTGTATATAAAACAAGGCAAGCTCCTTCAAATTTTGAGGAAAAACACAAAAATAATTCAGAGTAAGTCATGAGCGTGAGAGACCAGAAAACTTGACGCATAGTCATGGGTTATGTAAATGGTCCATATTAAGTTTTTTCTCCTATGAACCCATGGCATATTTCATATTCATGTATAAATTAGGGAATGAAATGTAGAGTCGTGATGGGGCAACGTGTGACCTATCTTAACATAAAATAGACACAATTATGTGAGAAAATACATGATCTTCCATTAGAAGAATTATTTTTATGAACAAAAACTAGATTATATCTTTAAAGATGTTATCAAAACGTACAGAAGTGTTCGTATGGTAAAGCCAAAATATGACCAATTAGATTCTTAAATTATGAAAGTTAATATGATCATACCATAAAAATGTTATTATAAGAATCAAAACATCTAAAGTGAAGTAACTAGACGTAGTTATAATAATACGCACTACTTCATAAATCCCTGCAATTGAAATAAAAGAGCCGTGGGCTCATTGTGATGTGGATCCTTTCATGATGTACTCCGTTGATGTGCTAACAGCCGAAATAAATCCCCAACCCAGGTCAAGTCGTTCTTTTCCAGCTTTTTGGGTGTAAACATAGTGTCCTGAGAAACAAAAAGTGTAGACCCAACCCATACTCGTGAGTCCATGTCCAGACTCCATCTTATCTTGTCATTTGGTTGCATTTGCCTCTCTCTCTCTCTCTCTCTCTCTCTCTCTCTCTCTCTCTCTCTCGCTCGCTGAGATGCAGACAAAGTTCGGTTTGGGGCCTCATTTCTTATGGCCTAGGGCCCATTTCTTGAACTTTTCCGAAGGACAGGACCGGTCCTTGTAAATGCATCCGGTGGCTTGGGCTGCCTCCGCTCTGCTTCACGGAGATATTAAGACTCATTATATCCGTACCCGAAACTGCTTTCATGTTGTAATCCCTTCTTCTTCATGCAAGTCTAATAGAAAAATTTCTGTCTGATGGAAATAAGCGTTGGACTTTTTCATAGATGAACGAATTAAAAGGTATAAAATGGTTGAAATTGTAAGAATGATGGCCTCGCTATACCAAGTAGACCCCGGACAGAGTTTCAACATATTAGGGCTTCCATTCTAAGCGGTTTTCTCGTCTTTTGCCTGTTAGTGGCTCCGAGCACAACATGGCGCATTTAGGGTCAATAAGTCTAACTAAGGAACATATGAAATGCATGCTTTTTTTGGGATGTATGCCCTACCACAATAAAAAAAGTCAACGCAACACAGTGCGCACATTGATCAACAAGAGCAAACTGGTACAAGTTGATGTAGGCATAACATGCGTGCATGTGTTGATTCAAGCCACATGCAAACTTTGAAAAAACTTATAATCAACTAAAGAACAACCGACCATAAATGTACTTGGGAGTTATAATTAAACGCATGAGTTATTGAATTAAATTTCTTCAAGCAGACTGGAAGTAAATGAGGAATGAAATATGGATTTCTTATTCGTTAAGGGAACAAGTGAGTTATAAACCCACGTGGCAATGAATGGAGTAGGCCCTTCTCTAAGAGCAAGGAGGTGGGTGGGAATGATTTCATCGAATTTAAATTAATAACAGGTTTTTTTGTGTATCTGTATTTGGCAGGAATGAGTGGGGAAAGCCAGACGTGAGCTCCTTCATGTTAATTAAAATAGTTTTTTGTGTTAAACCAATTGATTTTAGTCTGCATCATTAAATTATGGTATACCATTTTAAAATTTTAAATCATTCATTACTTCAGCGTTAACATTATAGCCAAAGGGTCGATTTGAGTCTAGCCTAAGATTACATTTCTAAATACAATGAAGAACCCGAACCACATGCCCATCCAACAGATCGAAGTTCTGAAAGTAAGAGCTAAAGCAGGATCTCGACAAGATAGAACAGAAAGGCTAAGTGATAAAAAGTTAAACTAAAAAAATCACCTACCCTTAACTGCTAAAGCAATAGCATCTAACTAGGTATGGTTCTATTTTAAAGTATGTAACATTCGTGATGATAAACTAGTACTACGCAAATATTTCTTATGTTTGTGTGACTGTAACGATATTTGCTGTAAGCTTCTCCACTGAGATATGCAAATATCAATTCGAACAATATGGGAAGAACAATTTTGAACAAAAAACATAAATTTTCTATATAAAGCATCAAACTTGGAATGTGGTTATCTACCTGTGGAATAGGGTAAACCCATATTCAAAAGCTTAAACAATCATTATGACTTAACAAGGCTGCAGTACATAAAATAAAAAATTTTATCACCCACTGACGCGTAATATAATCTATACAATGTAAGTTACATTATGAAGGGACAAATTAGCTTGAGTGAGAGACAGACAGAGACAGACAGAGGGAGAGAGACAGACAGACAGACAGAGGGAGAGAAACAGAAAATATATTCTCATTGTCAACTACATGACATTAGATACAACAAATAGCTCCAAAGTATGAAATCACGAAATGAATCAAACAAGAAAATAAGTAGAGGGAAATCAAGAATGAGGAAGAAAGAAAAGGAGAAGAAATAGTTGGAAGAAGGAAAGAGAAAAAGGGAAAAGCCATAATGCTATTAGAACTGATGTATTTATTGGCAAATAATCAACCCTTCAAACTACCTCCATCTCCAAGAGGCTCAACTGTTTTCGATTCTTGCCCTTCTCTATGGGAGGATTTGTTATCAGACTTACAAATTGGATTCAATGTCTCAGATCTCTTTCCTTTGAGGAAAATGTGTGTAAAACTATCATAAAACATGAGTGATATTGCATAACAGATTGGAGCATTGTTACAAAATTCCTCAAGAAGGTTTTGAAATGATAACCTTTGTCATAAAGGAGATTTCATAACATTAATGGAAAGAGATAAATTTTTGATTATTTGATAAATTTTTGAATCTTTAAAAGGGTCCCTCATTTAACACATGCAAGATGCCAACTTGGTTGTTCGGCCACCGAACATGACTATCTACAAATCATAACTGGACATGGAAAGTTAGCTGAAAAATAATGCTCTGATGTGATCCTTGCCATGTGCAAGTAACAAACATGATGGAGATGGAAAACAAAAAAAGACAACATTCTTGCAAAGTACATCAAGTTTGTTGGCATCATTGAATTTGAGCTAATTTTTGTGACTGATTGGTATAATAAACCCCGTATTTTACACATCATTCAAATTTTACCACATTTTTCTCAAGGGAGTGTAAAATGATATGTACTTTGCATAAAGGAGATATGTACTTCTCCTAATACATTCAACTTTAGTCTATATGCCTTTCATACTAAGGGAATAATTCTCTTCCCAATTAATTTAAAGTAATTCCTAATTAACAGAGCACAATTTCACTTCCTAATAACCTGAATTATTTCTTATGGAAGGACTTTATCAAAGCATGAACAAAAAATACATGTTCTTAAGCCTTGAATAATCGTTTATCTCACAATATATATGGTTTTTAAACACTCACATTTGACACTCTTCACCATAATGTCTTATTAAATGCCAATTATGATTAATATACAACTGGAGCCCCTTAGTACCTTTCTATCAACACTGAATATTAGAGTCCCCCACAACCCACAAGCCACTGCTCTATCTCAAGCAGCACTCCATATGCAACCTCCACGCCTCTCACTCGTCTAACAAAGCCCCGCAGTCCCCATCCACGAATCTCCCAAGATAATGTCCGCCACTTCTCGTGGTCTTCACAACGCACTCGACGCTCACCTTACTTATTATTCATGTCTTGCTCCCCTCCCTCATAAATAATATCCTGAGTCAACGAGTATACGGTGTCTAGAGCCACCCCCTTGATACTGTTTCCCCACCCTAGTCTCGAAAACACTGATGTGACACGTTGAAACCTATTACTTAGCCCGCCCGCCCTTCACTTAAATTTTTTGTGCTATATCGCTGGGCCGTGGCGCCAAGGTACTTAAATGTTTGCCCAGTTACCTCCCTGGACCAAGGTTCCATAAAGGCCTTTTTCTAACATTTCTAATCAGTGAACCACTCTCTTCACCCGACTCTCAGAAAAACGAACGAGTTTATGCACCGGAGAATCAGAAATAATTTCGGAGTAAATCGACGCCGACTGCTCCCGTTTCACCGCAGTGACCGCTGTGAACCGTTACGGCGGTGGTGCCGCCGTCTCCCCACAACCACCACCGCCACCAGCTACGACCACCGTCACCAGCTGCCACCCCCCCCACACACACTCGCCCAACACCGCCACTAGCTGCCACTTCCCCCCACCACCACAGAACAAGATAGTGACGTCTCTAACAAGGTTGTCTTGGTCCACACGGCAACCTATCAGGACATATTCATAGATCACCACATGTTGATAGTCCCCATTTAATAACCCCACTTAAATACAAGTAAAATCACTTTGATCGGATATCACATTGGTAGCTGGTCCGACGATGTCTTGGGACAGGAAATTCTTGAAAGGGTGACCCAACTACTTTGGACGAAGCGATGCCTTTTTCCTAAAATATTATCCCAGTTCGTGGGCATCTCAATAAGCTTGTGCATCGATGTCTTGCCAAAGGTAAGGATTGAATATTGAAAGGGCGCTGAGTACTATGGGGAAGTGGGTACCTTTAACTAAAATGTCACCGAAGTGGGTATCTTAGGAGTGGCTCGTGAGACGATGTCTTGTGATAGGGAATCTTGGAAAGCATCCTACCGAAACTAATCTGGATAAACGGGTAATCTTTCCTAAAATAGTGCCAGGACGGGCGGCCATCTCAACGGTAGCATGTACGACGATGTAATGGGATAGAAAAATACTGCAATTTTCCTTTTTCGAAATAACGGGTACTTTCTCCCAAGATATTGCCCATGTTGAATGCTCAGCACTAGCTCTTCCGACGATGTATGTGGAGATGAAATCACATTCAGCATGTTATTCTATGAATAACATAGTCAAACGGGAGCCGTTACGCCAAATATTGCCCCAAGTGTGTTTAATTCTAATAGTTTAGAATTGGTCGGAACATGACAACGGGTTTGTGGAGAAGTGTCATTAAAAGATCTTTCTTTTTCGATGAAAGCAAATGGAAGAAGGGGTGTCGCTGTGCTGGGCCAGGCCAGGCAGGACTTCAATTATTTTACAATGCCTGAGCGCCGCCAGTGAAGGAAGGATAAGCCGTCATTGGGGTCTCGCCCCGTGCCCATCAAGTCCAGTTCCCGCAATCCATCCCAGTTTCAACTATTTTAGAGAGAGAGAGAGAGAGAGAGGGAGGAGGAGGGGGGGCAGCCGCTGAGTGATCGACAGACAACTAGACGATTCAAGGCATCGGGGACGGATCTCTTGTTTGGGTCAGATACTTACCGGGCGTGGTTCATATTTTTTTTTCCTAAGTTGATTGTGTACAGTGTGTGTGTGCGAATAAATTATTCTAAGCTGGGTTGAGTTATTCAGGAGGTGAAGTGTGCGTGGACTTTCCCTCTAGGATTGGTGGGGGCCGAGGGGCTGTGGGGACCGTGGCCTTGTTGATCGTCGTGGCCTATGGGGAACGGAGACTAATCGGGATCGTGACGGCGAAACCACTGCCCTGTCGCTCGCCCGACTCTACGCATGATTCTGGGTATGACAGGCACGGGTTTGCATACCCCATCGTGCCTAGTTAGAGATGGAGATATAGCGTACATATATGCATTCAGAGGGAGAGAGACGAAGACAGACAGAAAGAGAGATCGAGCGAGCGTGAGAGAGAGAGAGAGAGAGAGAGAGAGAGAGAGAGAGAGAGAGAGAGGGAGGGAGGGAGGAAGGGAGAACTTTGGAGGGAGGATGGAGGGAGAGAGGGAGAAAGGGAGAATGGGCGATAGAGGGAGGGAGATACGACGGAGATGGGAGGGTCGGGTGAATAAGTGACTGCGGATATGATTGTAGGGGTAGGCTCTCTGCCGGCAGAAGATTCCTGGAAAGGAATCTAGAGAGATGGACACCTACAGAAGTTAAGATATGTGTGTATATATGTCGATAGTGAGAGAGAGAGAGAGAGAGAGAGAGATGAGAGTTAAGAGTTAAGAGCTTTACCCATTAGTCAATAATCAAGGGTAAGGTCGAAATCGGGGATAAATAGTTTAACCCCTGGGAAAATATATTCGTGATAAAAGTAGGCAATATAGAGGGAGATTCAACAACAGCGGAGATCATTACTCAAGTGTACAAGATTCACTATGACGATGATATGACGAACTACGAACCAATTCGAAGATACGTACGTTTAATGAAAAGATAGAAGAGGGGCTGCGAGGGAGAGGAAGAGAGATTTCGCGAGAGAAAGAAATAGAGAGAGTGCGACAATAGTAAAAGAAGAGGGAGATAGAGTTTGGGTGGGACAAAACTGTGGGGAGAGGACAAGAGGGAGCGGGGAGAGAGAGAGAGAGAGAGAGAGAGAGAGAGAGAGAATTGATCGATAAAAAACACGCGCCCGTATTGGCAGGTCGGCTTATCTCAGATGGATTCGCTGCAACTCTAGCGGCAAGGGGGGGCGGCGAGGGGAAGAGCGTTAATTTTTTGTGGAAAACGTTGTGGTTGAGAGTGCGTTCACCCTTCGCCCTGTGCGTCGATGCGACCGCCACAGTCCGCTTGTCATTGTCTGAATTCATTCCCTTTCGGTTACCGACTGTTCGCCCCAGCAGGGTTCCGTGAGGAATTTATGTCATCTCATCGACGGTTGATGCATCAATATTCTCTTTCTATATCTTACTCATTCTCTCTCCGCTCCCTGGTCCGCAGCAAATCTCTTTTCTCTCTGAAGGGTTATATGTTCCCGATTGGTAGGAACTCCGGTTCGCACGGGAATTTCTTCCTTTAAAAGCCCCTGCTGTTTCTTAGCTTTCTGGATTCTCTCTCCCTCTCCCTCCCTCTCCTACCCTCTCCTTCCCTCTCTCTCTCTCTCTCTCTCTCTCTCTCTCTCTGGGTTCGTGTGTTAGATCACACAAAACGAGCCTTCATGGGCACGAGATTTGCCTGGGTGTCCTCCATCCTGGCTGTGGTACTCCTCGTCCTCTCCATCGACCCTCTCCGCCGCTATACTCCTGGCGGCGGTCTCGAAGCCGACGATGAGACCTCTGGCATACAATTGATCCCTCTGGACGGCGCCATCGGACCCGAGAGCCTGGCCTTCGACGCCGCCGGTGGAGGTCCCTATACCGGCGTCTCCGACGGCAGGATCCTTCAGTGGCAAGGTCCAGATAAGGGATGGCGCCAATTCGCCGTGTCCGCACCAGACGTGTACGTAACCCTCTCCCTTCTCTCTCTCTCTCTCTCTCTCTCTCTCTCTCTCTCTCTCTCTCTCTCTCGCTCGCTCGCTCTCTCTGAGTAGGCGTCCTCGTGGAAGCCTCGTCGATTGATCAATCCTTCCCCAAGTTGCAACTTTTCCCATATTAAGTTCCAGGGAATCACAAGTTTTCCGATTTCCGAATCCCTAATTCCAGACGACCTCGCAGGTGTTAAGCTTCGTCTTTCCCGTGAATTTTTTCAGGACGAGAGAACGCTGTGGGGGCTCCCAGCACAGGAGGTGGGAGCACGTGTGCGGACGCCCACTGGGTCTGCAGTTTCATCACAAGACTGGGGACCTCTACGTCGCCGACGCCTACCTCGGCCTGCTGGCGGTCAGCCCTGACGGCGGCCAGACGAAGGTGGTCGCTAAGGCGGCGCAAGGCCTCCCCTTCGGATTCACCAATGGGGTCGACATAGACCAGGAGACCGGCATCGTCTACTTCACCGACACCAGCACCCGATTCCGGCGAAGGTGGCCGTCGATCTGATTAATCCCGCACCAGATACGTTAAATATGCGGTTGATGCTCACAATTTTGTTCGAATTTTGCAGGGACTTCGTTGTGGCAGTACTGTGCGGCGACAAGACAGGGAGGTTGATGAGCTACGACCCAAAGACGGAGGAGGTGAAGGTCCTCGTCGATGGCCTCTCGTTCCCCAACGGTGTAGCCTTGAGCGAAGATGGCAGCTTTCTGATCGTTGTGGAGACAATCCCCTGCCGGGTTCTCCGGTACTGGCTCCGGTCGCCGAGGGCTGGAGAAAAGGAAGTGATCGGCAAGTTGCCGGGATTCCCCGACAACATCAAGAGAAGCCCCAGTGGAGGCTTCTGGGTGGCGATGCACACGCGGCGGAGCAAGGCGCTGGAGATGATCGTTCCCCTCCCGTGGCTGGGGGAGCTGCTTTGGAAACTACCACTAGACATGGAGAAGATAGCCACGCTCGTCCTCAGGTGGAGAGCGGCGGCGTTCGCCCTGCGGCTGGGAGAAGACGGCGAGGTCCTCGAGACACTGGTGGGAACGAAAGGGTGGCGGTTGCCGTTCATCAGCGAGGTAGAGGAGAGGAATGGCACCCTATGGTTGGGGTCCGTCGGGATGGCCCACTTGGGAGTTTTCAGGCGTTGAAACGTTGTTTTTACAGTGTAACACTACTTTTCTTGAGACCGTCTTTAGTTAACGGTAAAAGCCCATTTTTTCTATGGATATTCATGGAGAGAGTGTGAGTAATCGAGAGAGAGAGAGAGAGAGAGAGAGGGAGAGAGGGAGAGAGAGCGAGAGAGATTGAGAATGAGAGAAAGAGAGAGGGAGGATAATTAAGAGAGAGACAGCTGGAGGTGCGAATGATTGAGAGAGAATCTCTAGTGCAGCATGGGAGAGAGAAAAGAGAGAGAGGGGGCTATTTCGTTTCTAATGAATTGTTATTCATAACGTCAATGCGTTTCGTTCAGGCCATCCTTGACCAACATCGATAAAATAAGTCAGTCGATAAACCCTATCCAAATTTCTACTTAAGAAATAGGCTATCCGTCGCCATCTCCAATCCAACCTCGCACTCGTTTAGTTCAGGCCTAAGCTTTTAAATGTTCAAGCCCAGAGGCCCCATTATCTCCCATGCGGGAAAGCATTTTACTTGAAAAAGTTACTTGATCATCAAAGGTCAGTGTCATTTAGCATAAACTGAAGTGGCATATATTACCAAGCACATTTATTCTGGCAGTAGTTAAAATGGGATTTGTCCTAACTCATACCATCACATCTAAGTCAATTCCCGATTATGACAACAAGGAAGGGTTACTGGGTATTAGATCATCAACCTTAAAACTAGTCAAGAATGAGAAGAGCGGGTATATGTTAACCTGTTCAAGCTGAAGGTTACATCAAACTCGAGCTTCTCTTCTTCTTGACCGGTAATTGATGTAGGATGGTTCTGAACTCTGCCACCACAGGAGGCGGGGAGAGGAGGTCCTGTGCCGCCTGTTTCCCATCTAATCTCCTCGTACCCCATTGCCTCCACGTGGATTTCTACAGATATAAACCGCTTTCGCCATTATTAAGATCAGATGAGATTACGATAAGTGAGAGAGCCTCCTGCGCTGCCCTCCTCGCGAGGGCATCACGTCAGAGAGCAGACAGGACGGACCACAGTAATCAATGGGCCGGCGCATCTGGGGCGATCAGCTCGATGTATTCCGTGACAGGAACTACGATAAGAGGACCCGCTGATGTGAGTGATGGATTTTGATCAGGTCCGGGCAGGCCGCGCTGTGAATGAGGACGGGGACGTCCGGTACGTTACTCATGCCGCTTCGATGGCCCTCGACCAAACGGAGAATGGGGGACGAGTGGAAGACGCTGAGTAGTCGGATGAGTCATTTATGACGTCTCATTCATACAACCCTCGTCCAACTAAGAGGAAGCGAGAGACGGGTAGAGAGAAAGCACCAGTATGTGGCCGCTATGGAGAGGAGAGGACAGAGCGATTTAGAGATAGTGCC